>CM074493.1:3279077-3818077 GCA_037389245.1 Oryzias sinensis | reverse complement strand
AAAGAAAGAAAGAAAGAAAGAAAGAAAGAAAGAAAGAAAGAAAGAAAGAAAGAAAGAAAGAAAGAAAGAGTTTGAGTTTGAGTTTCAAAACACCTTTAATGACCAATCATCATTACACAAATAAAATATTCACATCAAAAAATTAAAGAAAACACAAAAACAAAGAAACAAACTCAAAAATTTACCACTAAAGAGTCATCCTTGACAGAACACAAAACATTTTGTACAGCCCAAATATTTTCAAAAACATCAAGTGCATGTGTGAGCCTATAAAAACCAAACTCGACGTTCAACCTTGCCACCAAAAGTCTTTTAAAAAGAAACAGGACATCGTCAGACCCAACTCCCCGTATTCGATTCTTCCTCGTCAACCATACCGCCAACTTGGCTTCACCGGAAAGAAAATTTAACAAAACATGGACTCTTCGCTTTCTGGCCAAATATTTTGGCCCATAAATGAAACACACAGATGAAAACTGTTCTCCCAGCCCCTCAAAAAAAGAACGAAGAAGAGAAAAAAGTCCAGTCAGACGTTGACACTGCAAAAAAAGATGTTCCACAGTTTCTGCAACAGAACAGAACGGACACCCATCCCCCGCGCCAGGATTAAGGTGCACCAGATATCTGTTTGTGGCTATGATCCCATGTACGACCCTCCACTGGAGGTCACCTACCCGTTTCTCAACAGGAGCTTTGTACAGGGATCTCCAACAGCCCCTCGGGGTAGACCCCGTGCCAAACAACTCAGCCCACCTCGACACTCTGACGTCCATTAAGGAGCGCAAGTTCAAAACTTTAACACATAAAAAATATAAAGACTTCTTCCCAATCGTTTCAAAGGTTCCTATTTGAGGAGTAGTCCAGGACAGGAGTTTAGTTCCGTCCTCCTGCCATCCCTCGCAGGCCGGAGAAACCTTCAGAGGAGGAAAGATGAAATCCACACCATCCACCCACTGGCTAGATGCAGTAGGATCCATCACGTAGGCTTGATAGGACACAGGCAAGGAGAGACAAATCTCCTTCACGAGATTTTCCAGTGATCTGAGAGATCGTATTCCAGCAAAAGCAGAAAGCTCAGGAACAGGAGTCTGTAGGAGATGCCCAAGCTTCACACAGCCTGCATCTCTCAACTTCGACCTCATGGTAGCAGAAACCAGAATCTGTGAGTTGAAGAGGTCGTTTCCAAAAATGGGTTCTTCGAACAGCCATATTCCAGGTGTTGAAACCATTTCCCTTTTGCAGAGCAACAGTCGCCAGGCTTGTAGGACAGAGCAGTAGAAAGGTGAAAGTCCAGTCAGGTCCAAGGTATGAAGCTGGGGCAGAAACAAATGTTTGTCAAATCCATAACCCCCAGCTTTCCTCAGCAGCACACATGCAGTATCCAACCACGGCAGTCCAAAACCGTGGAGCAGACGCTGCGCAGTCCGCAGTCTAAAGGCGGCTACACGGGCTGAAATATCAATCAGTCCTTGACCGCCCTCCTCAACCGGCAGGTAGAGAACGGCAGCTCTTAGCCAATGATGACCAGACCAAAAGAAATCCACCACGATCTTTTGAAGTGCAGTGATGAGGCTTGCAGGAGGAGGTAACACCATCATACTATGCCAAAGTGTCGAGGCAACCAAGTTATTGACAACAAGAACTCTACCCCTGAAGGAAAGCTGAAGCAGCAGGTATTTCCATTTAGACAGTCTGGCACACACTCTCTCCATGACACCCTCCCAATTCTTTTTCTGAAAAACGTCACTGCCCAAATAAACTCCTAAAAACTTCATCCCCTCCGTTCCCCAATTAAGATTCCCAGGCAAAAGAGGCAATGTGGAGCCCGACCAACGTCCCAACAATAGAGCGGTGCTCTTACCCCAGTTCACCTTAGCCGAAGAAGCCCTTTGGAAAAGATCCAGAACAATACACAGAGAATCAATATCAGCCTGATGTCGAACAAAAACCGTTACGTCATCTGCATATGCAGACACCACAAGAGATGGTTTGTGGGACATTTCTGGTAACATCAATCCTATAAGCCGAGTACGTAGCCTATGGAGAAAAGGTTCAATAGCAATAGCATAAAGTTGTCCGGAAAGGGGACATCCCTGTCTAATCCCTCTCTGAACCATAACAGGTCTGCTCAGTCCGCCACCAATCTTGACCAAACAAAAAGCATCTTTATACAGAAGAGTCAACAAAGAAATAAAAAACTCTCCAAAACCAAAAGCTCTCAAAGCAGAAAATAAATAAAAATGATCAACCCTATCGAAAGCCTTCTCCTGATCCAAGGATAACAGTCCAACTGAGGTGTCACAGTGTTTGCAAACATCAAATAAATCACGTACAAGAAAAAGATTGTCCATAATAGATCGGTCAGGCACACAATAAGACTGATCTCTGTGAATGATCACACCCAAAACATTCTTAAGTCGATTAGACAGGACCTTAGAAAGCAACTTATAATCTGTACAGAGCAAAGCAAGCGGTCTCCAGTTTTCCAGTAGAGTTAAGTCCCCTTTTTTAGGAAGAAGAGAGAGAACAGCATGACGGCAGGAGAAAGGTAACAATCCAGTCTTTGAGCAATCCTTGAACACCTCTAGTAGATCCGGGCCCAGGCACTTCCAGAAGTGTTTATAAAAATCCGCCGGCAGCCCATCCAAACCAGGAGACCTCCCGAGCGCCATCTGACCCACAGCAGCAGTCAATTCCTCCATGGAGATTGTAGAATCCAAAAGATCCCTGTCTGCGTCACTCAGCCGTGGGAGTCCCTCCAATAGTTGATCCACACAGTCACTGTCGCAGTCCTCTTTTCCGAATAAGCCGCTATAAAAATCCACCGCAATAGTTCTCATGGCAGCCGGACTCGTAGTAACAGTACCATCATGAAGGCGCAGACAGACCATCTGTTTCTTCTTAGAAACAGATTTCTCCAGGTTGAAAAAGAACGACGTAGGAGCATCCATGTCTCTGATGGTGGTAAACCGAGCTCGAACTAAAGCTCCCTTAGCCCTTTCACGGAGAAAGGAACTAAGTTCACCCCGTCTGCTCTTAAGCAACTGACCTTGTGAAGCACTATGAGTTGAACAAGTGTTTTCTAGCCTAGAGATTTCTTTTTCCAAAGCAGATATTGCTCTCTTAGTCGTAACTGTAGAATGACTTGTATACTGCTGACAGAAAACCCGTATTTGTGCTTTACCCACCTCCCACCACTGGCTAACAGAAACAAAATCAGATCTTCTACATCTCCAAAGCTCCCAAAAAAACTCAAATTTCTCACAAAAAACTCTATCCAGTAGAAGCTTCACATTGAAATGCCAGTATGAACTTCCTTTTGAAGAAGATCCAAGGTGTAATTCTACGGTTATCAAATGATGATCACTAAATGCAATTGGATGAATGGAACATCCATAAACCCTGTTTCTAAAACTGTCTGTGATATAAAATCTGTCCAGTCTAGCGAGGCTCATCAACTTTCCACCCACAGTCCTGGCCCACGTGTATTGTCTGGTTTGGGGATTATTAAGCCGCCACACATCAACCAAAGAAAAGTCAGAAACAATCTTTGATAAAACCGAGGATGACTGGAAATGAGGTTCTGCACCTGTTCTATCCAAAGTAAAATCCAACGTGCAGTTCCAGTCACCGCCCATCACTATAACATCCCCTGGATCACAGTTTTTCAAAAAATCCTCTAAAGTGAGGAAAAAAGGGATTCTGTGGGCACCTTTTGCAGGTGCATAAAAATTAATCAAACAAAAGTTAAACCCGTTCAGTTCAACCCTCACAGCAAGGAACCTGCCTGCGGCCACCTCACTAACGGATAAAATATTAAAACTCAGCCTAGGCGAAAAAAGAATCGTCACCCCAGCAGAGAAAACTGTACCATGTGAAAAAACAGACTGACCCCTCCACCACAAAGCCCATTCTGCCTCAGATGTCACATCACTATGTGTCTCCTGTAAAAACAAAACATCCAAAGACTTATCCTCAAAAATATCTTTAATAATCGCCCTCTTTTCCGGATCCCTCCCACCATTAATGTTTAAAGAGCCTGCCTTAAATGTAAACATAGAGTGAAGAAGGAAAAAGGAAGGAAATAACAGTAAAAGGATCATCCACACACACACAGTCATACTACGTCAGTGTTTCAACCTTTTTCCTCATTTTCAACCTTCTGGAGCTTTTACCCTTCAAAGCCTTCAACTGTTTGCGAATGGTAGTGACATGTTTCTTCAATCGAAACCGTTTCTTCTCATCAAGTGTATTAAAGTCAACCAATTTCTGCAAGGTCAGTGACGTGAGAATGAATTTCTCCAAATCTGGAAAATAATCAGCTACCTTAACTGATCTACCAAACGAATCATCTAGGAAGTGATTAATTTCCTCAAGTGAATAAAGGTCATCGGACGATATCTGGGACTCTGCCAGAGAGACACAGTCAGAGTCTGAATCCAGCTCCATGTCTGTGGTGACAGGAGGAGGAATCACAGCAGAACAATCACCAGTAACAGCAGACTGCCCATCTTCACACCTAACCCCTTCACCAGTCACCTCTGTGCCCATTTTATCACAATTAGAGCGGTCAAAAACACCACCAACATTCTCCATCCCAACACCCTCACCACCTTCAGACTCCTCCTCAAGCTGTGAGGCAGGAGCAACATTAATGCCTCTAACATTAACCTCACTAGTGCTGCTCTGAGCAGCTTCAGTGCTGCAACCTTCACCAGGATCTGTATCATTTAAAAGGGCAGGGCCCCCCACCCCTGCCCCACCCCTGCCCCACCCCTGCCCCACCTGAGCGGCCGGAGCGGCCTCATCAGGCTGCCCTTCAGCCGCCCTGTGAGGGCAGGCGGCGCGCTTATGCCCAGCGTTTCCACACTCAAAGCACTTCAGATTCCCCGTGCTGGCGTAGACCAAATAATTGCCATCCCCGTGTTTCACGCGGAAGGACACGTCTAGAGTCTGAGCAGAAGAGCTCAGAAACATGAACACCTGTCTGCGGAAGGACTGAACATGCTTCAGCTTCTCACTCCTGCATCCTAAACCCACAGGTCGGAAACCACTGGCAAACTTCCCATAACGCTGCAGCTCTTTCTCTAGAGCTTCGTTGGGAATGAACGGGGGAACACCTGAAACAATGACCCGCGTCGACGGGACCGCGAGCGGGGACACCTGCAGGAACTCCCCGCCCACAGTGACGCCACACGCGATCAAATCGGACACCAAACGCTCCTCCGTCAGAAAAACAATCACTCCTTTGTTCATTCGGGAAGCATAAGTGATGTTAGCGTGACCAACTAAGTCCCCCACAGCAAGGAGAATTGTTTCCACAGACACCTGCGGGTCGGGCTGGACGCGGACCCCATGCCTCAGGGACAAGGACGGCGTCTGAGACGCCATCCCGGCGAGGCGGGTGAACCGCTGAACGCCCAAACTCACCAGTGAAAGACACTTAAAGTCAGTAAATCACTCCAAATAGAAACCGAAAAATGAGCACTGAACCACACAAACTTTCTGTCAAACTCTCAAACTCACTCACCCACACCGTCCATGCAGCCGCCACCACCAATCTCCCAGCATGCAGTACAGAGAGAGAGAGAGAGAGAGAGAGCGAGATAGATATAGATATATACACATTTCACCTTAAAATAGAGAATGCAAGTAGCACAAGGAGTTCTTAGAGTGTAAATCTTTGGAAATAATTCCAAAGGAAATGTTTAACTAAAGCACTTAATCATAGAGAGTTCATGTGACCAGTAGATGTCAGATTGAGATTAGATTTCTGAGATGAATGCTCTGTGGGTTCATCTCCTTCGTGTGATGTGAAATATGTAAACAGCTGTGAAGATAATGAAAGTTGGCCTAAATTTCGGGGCAGCATTTTCCAGACAACATCTGCCCAAGGGGGAGCCAATCATTTCTCAGCAAGACGGTGTAAAGTCTCATCCCGCTTTATAGCATGGCCTGACCGTGCTGCACAGCTGTGACCCACTGAAAACACATTCAGTGCTGTACGAAACAAGAACACAACAATTCTAGACCACAAGTACTTCCGTCAAATGGGAAAACTTCTCTAAACTTCACATAAAATACATAGGCACTTTAATGTTCATAAAACATAAATAAAGTCAATGAATATGTGCTACTCTGACAATAAAAAAAAGTAGATAATAATAGTAGAAATAAACTGTTACACTAGATTTGAAATCATAAATCCAGTAGCTTCATTCAATTCCTGTTTTAACCAAATTCCTATTTGAACATTTAAGATAAGATAAGATAGGAGGGAATCAATATCATCTTCAGCATGGTACAAATAGAGATTCAGATAACGTCGTGTGACTCCTCTATTCTCTTTAAATCATTGTATAAAAACGGTAATAAAAAGTCTAAAATAACGTTTTTCTAGGTAAAAACATAATATCTGTGCTGCTATGATTTCTGGAGGAAAGCCACACCACTCATAAGAATTCAAACACAAATCAAAGTAAACTCAGGTTCATTTAACATAACTCACCCTGTCCCCCTGCGATCCAGGCTCGCCTGGCTGTCCTCTGTCACCCTGTCAGGATTCAGAATATCAGTATTTTCAAACAGTTCATCACAACAATTATTTTAAGTCTTTATCTTACCTTGCTGCCAATTTCTCCTGCAGGGCCACGAGCACCCTGAGAAACACCAAAATCAAACAATTTCCATGTTTAGCCATATTTGTGACATGTTTGTCACTTAGTTGGCTAAATAAAAAAGCAATTATTAATCTGATAAATAAATAATTTAAAAATGAAGAATAAAATACTATTACTGGATGGTCAGATATTATGAAGCGACTGCTGAGTTTTTGTTCGTGTGGAAAGTAGTGCAAAGAAGTTCCTGTTATAGAAGCATCCTACCATAACCAAAAGTCCCAAAACATAGAAATGTACAAAGTCATCTTATTAAAGCTAAACGTAACCATAACCATCAATGCCATTTGAAGGGAGGATCCAAAACTGCAAACGGTTAATGCAGGAATAGTCAAATCCTTAAACCTAACAGATCATGATTTTGGGAAATCTACATTAGGTCAGACTGACCCGCTCCCCTGTTTCTCCCTGCTTTCCTGGAGGTCCAGGCAGTCCAGCCACTTCATCTCCCTGTAAACAAAAGCACAGCATTTCTTTGAAGTCAATGGCTCACACAGCTCAACCACTAAAACCATGTCAGGGCCTGAAGTCACCTTTTCTCCTTTCTTGCCCTCTGGTCCTGCTGGTCCTCTGGGACCTTGAGTTCCTGGAACCCCCTGATAACAGAGAAGTCAATAATACATGCAAAACACTTCCCATTTGCACATGGTTCACCACACCCATCAGCGTTTTAAGCTGTGCCGGTGATTGACGGGGATTACCGGGGAGCCCTTTTCTCCCTTCACGGTGGCCCCGCTGCCAACTCCTGGAGGCCCCTGTCAGCAAAGAGATAGAAAGCGAGTCACGCTCGTCTGCTCCTGCAGTGAGAGGACAAGATGTTGATGGTGTGACTCACCCTCTCTCCTGTGCTGCCCTTATCTCCCTGAGAAGGAGACAGAAAGAGTGACTCTGATTGAGAGCAACGGAAAGAGGGCGCACGGCAAGACTTTGACTTTGATAAGCAATAAGACAGATGAGCACGCAAACTACAGCCTAAACTGATTAGAAACAACTGATCCCCGTCTTTCTGCACACTTCTGACAATTAACAAAATGGCAAAAAAATGTTAAAGTCCACTTAGATCACCTTTTGATCTATTTTCAAAGTGTCTTTTATTTGCTGTTTTAGCCTAAATAAAACAACTGTTGTTTTCTAGGACATAGTTTCTGCAGAGCAGCAGGAGTTCATTAGAAATTCACCTCTAAGTCGTGGGCGGGACTGTTGACGTGGAGTGGAGTGAGCCTATCCTCATTTCCCATCATTTATTTTACACTCTCTCCTGCTAGCTTACAGCCCCTCACAACCCCAGCCTAACATTAGCTGTGCAACAAAAATAGCATACAATATTCGATCTATCCAGCAGTACAGCTTAGATCTGTTAGATAGATGACGCAGCTTCTTCCCCAGAGCTGTAGTCTCCATCACCCCCCGCTTTCCATCTCCCACTGACTTAAATCTTATTCATCTCTTTTTATTTATTTTTTTTAAATTTATTTTTTTTTTATTTTAAATTTATAACGTATTTTCTGATTTTTATTTTCTTATATTGGTTTTTATTCTTTGATGTTTACTTCTTTTTTTTTGACAGAGTGCGAACAGAATTTCGCTGTAGAAATACAATAACAATAAAAATCTTTGAATCTTTGAACCTAAAGCTGTGTAGATTAAAGCAGGGGATTTCTTATCTTCTGTCACTTGTAATAAATATGTAAACATTTTATTTAAATGTTCCAACTTAAAGAAACAATAATAAATGCCCAATAAGATGACATTTTATGTACAAAATTAGAAAAAAGAGGCACTGTCTTTAGTTTTCTTATGGAATTTGGTGAGCACCGCCTTTGATTCGGCTGCTTTACACTTCGAAGATCCATCACTATCCAGTCGTACAGTTTAGATCCCGGTTTCAGCTCAGACAATGAAAACAACGATGACAATGGATCTATATGTCTGTAAGTGGATACATGGGAATGGAGCCCCGCCCAGCATGATTTCTGTCACAAATAACCTCTTTTTTAAACCTCCTTTATTCATCTGCTCCTGATTCATGACGATTTCAATGAAAACATTCTCAGAAATGTCCATCATCAGAAAAATGCTACAAGAACATCTTCAAAACACCTAAAATGCATTTGTCTTCATAACGGATCTTTAAAATGCATATGTTTTAAACAGGACAATTTAACAATTACATTTCAGAAAACCACGGCACTCAGGGTCATTTGGTTGGAAGTAAAATTACATGGTGATATACATAAGCATCACCAGAACGATTTTTTATTTTTGTCCTATATATCTAATATCAGGAGAATCTTCTAGCTTTTTCTTCACAGGATGGTCATTTAAACTAAAATCTAGCTACATAAATCATTTAATGAAACAATAAATGTATTTCCCAGCAGCCTCAGCTCCCCCAGTGAAGACCTGCATGTGGCTCAATGCTACCACCATGTGCATCACTATGACAGTAACAGCTTCCTTCAAAATAAAGGACTAAAGGAATCTAACATTTTAAAAACAACTTAAACATCCCCTCAACACTGATGCCCAATAACAGAAATGTTTAGACTTTAACAGAGAACGCAAAAATGTTTAGCCAATGTCTTTGCCCCAAAAAATTGATACTTTGGTAAACTTGAATCTATTTGTGTGACTATTTACACATCTGACCCCTTAACATTTACGAGAAAGGTCAATGTTGTGAGGGGACGAACCTTGATGGGGAGTCCCGGTGTTCCTGGTATCCCTGGACGGCCATCTTGGCCCGGTGTCCCTGGAATTCCAGAGCTTCCTTTAGCTCCGTCATTTCCTGGTCGGCCCGGAGTTCCCTTGAATTAAAAATATTTGAATTTCATGACAATAATATACAATAATATTAGAATGCGACAGTAGATAGTTATTGTTCTGCTCCTTAATAGTACCATATTTCACCTACTATATGGAAATTTGGGTAAATAATTATAAGAACAAACAACATCCTCTCTTTTTTTAGCATAATTAAAAATAAAATTCAAAACCAGAAATACTTTTTCATTTTTAAAATGAAGCTGCATTTTTTGACTCAAAATTAAAATGAAAAAGCAATCCACCAAAATGCTTTTTCATTTCCTTCCTCAACACTGCTTATTCTGTCACTTAATTAAAATTAAAATGAAAATAGTATTTGACATTTCATTTTCAAAAAGTTATCTGGTAAATGTGTAGCATAATTCATTTAGAAATGTCTAATTTGACAATTAAAATGGATTAATAGAAATGCTTTTTAATTTTCAAAATGAAGCTGCCTCAAATGACTCAAATTTTAAATTAAAAAGCAATATTTCAAAATGCTTTTTCATTTTATACTTAAAACTGCTTATTATGTGTCATAATTAAAACAAAAATGCAAGGAGGGGATTGCATTTGCATTTTCACATCCACCCTGCAAAATCTGTAGCAAAATTCATTAACAGTGAGCATTAGCAGAGGGGAGGCGGGGCCATGATCTCACTGCTTTCTCCGTATGTCAGACACACCAGGAGCAGACTGTGTTAGCGGCAGAGAAGACGGCTTTGAGTTGGTTGTGAACTTCTGATGAGTTTACACAGCTTCTCAGGACTACATAGCAGCAGTGGTCCTCCTTCGGACGCACCGCTGACAAGCTTCTGTTCTTCGGACCGCCAGCTGCCCTCGCATAGCGGAGCGCGAAGCTCCCGATGATCGCTGAAGGCGGAAATGCTGCTACGATCTGAGAAACCGTCATATGAATTTGTGTTTCCAGTGGGGACAAAATGAAGACTGATGTAATTCCCACATATTTACAAATTTATTTGCAGCTTCGTGCTGAATTTGCTGTTTGATGACAGCTGGAGCCCCATCAGCAGATTTCACCATGTTAAACGCTTGCTGGTGGACCAGCACTCACTCAGCGCGAAGCTGCAGGAGACTATCTTCTAAATGTGCTTTTATTACTGTCATGATTATATTTAAGGGCCTGCTCTGCTCAATCATATGTTTTTAAATCGGTGTGGTCAGACGACGCTGAAGTTTGCTGTGATTTTTAAATTTTTTTATCTATGCATTTTATCATTTCTGTAATGAGTGTGATAAATCTACATTTTTTATTGCATTGACTACCTGCTTGAAATCAATCAATCAATCAATAATCTGAAGCCGTCAGACATTCTTGTTTCTTGCTTACTGGTATTCCAGGTAGACCTGGCTCCCCTTTTCTTCCGGGTAGCCCCCCACCTGTTGCAGTAGAACCAGGCTCCCCCTGCACAGAGCACAGACACAAATACCTTACATACGCTTTTGTTCAAACAATAGCTTCTCAGTGGGCAGTTGTAAATACATTAAGGACTATGGTAAAATATGAAATGACTCACCCTTTCACCTTTATCACCCTTTGGTCCAAGTGGCCCTGGCCTTCCCACTTCACCCTAAATAACAACCAAGTCAATAAATAAATTAAAAAACGACACCTTTGACCTTTCAGGTGTTAGTTTGGCAAGTTTATTGGAAAGCCGGTACTGACCTGGTTTCCTCTGACTCCAGGCAGGCCTTGAGAACCCTCAGGATGACAAAGTCAAACAGTGTTAGTGTTCCTTAAGGCCAAAATAACTAACCCAAACCAAAATATTCTGTGGATTTAAACAGTTTTATTTACTGGAACGCCTATGTTTCCAGGAGCACCTGGTCGCCCTGGCAAACCAGGATTTCCATCAATACCAGGGAATCCCTACAAAAAAGAAAATAAATTGCTTGATTTGGTTCAGCACCTACAGATTTTCATTAACTGACAGCTGACGTACTCGTTCTCCTTTCTCCCCTTTTGTCCCAAGTGAAGGTTCAAAAGGGATACTCTGACCCGGTGAACCTGGACGACCTTCAGGACCTCTGGGCCCTTCTCTTCCAGGTAAACCATCACGGCCCTATATCATGCAGAGTAGAAGTATTATCACTGTGCACCCTTCTTTTTTTAATTAAAAAAAACAGCACATTGATTTAAGATTTCTTCAAGTCAGAGATGACAAACGACTTACAGGCTCCCCTTTGCGTCCTTCTGCCCCGTCTCTGCCTCTTTCCCCCTGTGAATCCATGCAAATGAGCACTTTAAAGGGGTCATAGAATGGTGTTTACTCAGGATAGACTAATGTTTTAACCTAAGTAGCCAAGTTTACATGGGCAAAAGTAATCGGAAAGAACGCCTGATCGGAAAGAAAATGCGTCATGTAAACGCGCAGTTCGGAATACTCTGCCCCGATCAGACTCATTCGGATCAGAATTTCTTTCCGATCGAGATAGGTGGGTTATACCGATCGTTTATCCGATCGTGGAGCATGTAAACGGTCATTCCGATCGTGTGTCACTTTTGCTCTGGGTTACGTTACGCATAGATGGTGTGTGGCTCTGCGGACGCCCCGTGAAAAGCGCCGCCCCGCTCTCGCCCCGCTGGCTCCCCCCTCTCTTTCACCCCTCACGGGGGAGAAGCAGGGAAGGAGCGCTTCGTGCCCCCCGACGCTCACTCAGTCCACTGGCACCCGAGTGAACAGATGAGCTGGATTAATAATTTTGTGTCCGAGGGGGAGGATGCTTTGTTACGTGTGCGTTTGGTTAGGTGTGGGAGAATTCAGACTGCGAGCCGTCCCGCCGCTCTGGGTTAGCGGCTGCAGGACTCATGTGCGCTAAAGATGCAGATCGCTGCGTTTCTCGCACGGTCCTGGGTTTTGTGTACATCAGGCTAACGTTGTTAGCCTGTCCTAAGCCTTCTTCCAGCTCTGTTTCATTCATAAAACAGCACTGACCACACAGATTAAATATAACGATGAGCGAACAGGCGCTTCATAATATTCATGACATTAATAAAAGCACGTTTGGAAGGTCGTCTCGTATTACGGAGCTGCAGCACATGCTGTCTGTCTGTGGCAGCGGTTTGTTGACAACGGGACCTATATCCGCATCCGGGTGATTTTACACTACTGTGCATGCCCAGATGATTCATTCTGACTGAAAGTGTGAGCCATGGGAACGTTTGTTCTAATCGGCAAAAGGTTTTCTGTGCCCATGTGCACGGGTGAATTTTAACCCGACCATTGATCCGATCAAGATATTCTGCCCATGTAACCGCGGCTACTGACCTCTTTAAATTCGTTTGAAATTGTTGTGTTGAGATGAAACAGCTTTGATACTCTTGTCTCTTTGTTTAAAGTTATTTTGTTTGATAATCAAAAGAGGGTTTTATTTTCCACATAAGTGTTGTTTGCCTAAAAATGATGAAAAACAAGTAAAACTTTTAATGTCATGTACATAAAGAATAAATTGCAACGACTGGTACCTGGTATAAAAAATGATCCCAGAACATGATACAGCTTTTCGCAGCTAAAACACGTTTTTGAGCATTTTCATAAACCCAAGAAATTTTGGTGATTTTTCTTTCAATTATCACAGTAGTGGCCAAGCAGGCACAGCGAACCCCTCTGTGTGCTGCTGTACTGCCCCTCTGTGGTCTACTTTGCTTATTTTCCAACACCAGAGGTTTCGAATGTTCCCAGGAGAAGTGTGCAGAACTGAAACAGGGTCAGGTTTTAGGCAGAATGGAGAGCATAGTCACGGCCAAAAACAGTACCTTTTCTCCACGATCCCCCTTCTCACCCTAGAAGAAACAGGTGTGAATTAATATATTCACTTATAAAAAAATATATAAGAAAGCATGGTAAGGAAAAAAGGAACCATGCAGTTGAACACAAGAATAATAGAATAACTAACCTGAGGACATTGAATGGTGCACTGATCGGAACCTGGAATTACCTACGAAAAAGAAAAAATGGAACATATTTGCGTCATGTTGGTGTTGTCCTAAATTCATTAAATCTTCTATCAAAATAAAATTTAGTGCAGGAAGCTTTGATTTTGCGTCTTCTCCAAATCATTTGTTGGCTTATAGGTTGTAGGTTTATAGCAGCCTCTTTTTTTTATTTTGAATTAATTCTTACTTCTGGTATTCTGGCAATGCCACAGAGCAAATCGGCCAGATCCGCATGGACCGTGTTCAGCTGTGCTGCACTGCTGGCATACAGGATGTTTTGGGTGCTACCATCCGTCACAATGCGCCGCAGCTCCTCAGTAGATGCTTGGTTTACACCCACCGCTAGCACAGTCACACCTTAAAACCACATTTACACACAGTGTCACAGAACAGAGTGACAGCTTGGTTATTTTGTGCAGCCCAACCACAAGGCTTCAGGCACTTTTGTTCATTTATACTGTTATGTTATGACAAGGGTCAACGAATCCACTTATTAGAATTATTAATTAATAATTAATTACAATAATTATTTATAGACCCAAAAATCAGACAGATTACAAGAAAACAAGGCAGAACTTGGAGCTCCAACCTTTGTGGGGAATCAATAAAAAGGAATCAATTATCCTACAAGTTTAACAAAAACTACCTGTAGAATTCCTTTTGTATGCATTCTGTATGTTCTTTTTGCATAATATCCCTTTTACATACTGTACATTTAAAATACTAAGCACAAAAGGACATTTGTATTTGTATTGTAGACAATCAAAATATACCAGTTTCTTCTTTGATTGGAAGTAACTTTCTCAAATAAAGATTTTTGATGTTGCTACACTTTTTGTGTTTTTAACAGTAGTGTAATGTTTTTGAACTTCAGATTACATGAAACTTATTTTTTCATATACACTCTGCATTAGGCGATAAAAATGTTACAAAGAATTCCATTAAAAAAATAAGTATTCAGTCAATAAAAGAAACAAAATGTAATGGATTAACACTTAAATGTATTTTTGCATTTGACAACAATGTAAGCGATGGCTTTCCTGCTCCATCACACCTGATGCTCGCAGACTATTAGCTGAAAGCGTCACGTTGTCAACAGATCTTCTGTCAGAGATGATGACAACAGCACTAGGCACTCTTGGTCTCCGTCCAGCTGAGGGGTTTAGAAGGTACAGCTCGGTGAAGGCCAATGCTTGACCTACAGAGAGAGACAGCCAAAGTCGTGTCAGCTCCACTCACATTATGTGCTGTGAGGTAACAGGAAAACCTGACCAATGTTGTTTCCAGGGCTTTCATCAAATGGCATGGACTGGATCTCTTGAAGCAGCGTTTCAGATCTGCTATGTTGACTGAGAAGAAACCACCTTTTGGGTCGAAAGCCATATACCACAACTCCAACCTGAAAGAAAAAGGGAAAAAAAAGTTTTAATGATATGTATTGTTGCAGAAACTTATAACATTGACTGATTATTTAGGGATTAAAAAAACAATAACCTGTGAGTCACGAGGTCCAATGGCAGCCAGAGATCCCGTTACACTTGTCAAGAGATCACGCAGAGGTCCAGCCAAGGCGGCCCGATCGGTGGACGCGGGCACCACAAACACCACATCAAGACGTCCGCCCACACACACTGAAAACATGATCATTTTTTTTACAAACTACAAAATAAATGGGGAAAATAAGTGCAAGCTATATTAGAGAGATGTTACCTGTGCGTTCATCCACGTAGGTTTCCGTTCCGACTTCACTTGCAAAGGTTGGTTGAATTGTAAACCTGTATCTACGACCCAAACGCAGCCCATTCACCGCGTAAGAGTTGGTCAAAGCCGACAGAGTGACAGACAAGCCTTGTCCAATATCTGAGAAATGTCAAGTTAGAATGATAGGACCCAGCAGAAATGTGAGGCAGCCATAACAAACATGCCAACCTGTCTCCTCTTTCCAGCGAAGAATGTAACCTGTTGCATCTGGAAGAGGAATCCAGCGTAGCTGCACAGACTCCTGGGTAATGTCTGTCACTCGCAACGTTGTAGAAAGCAAAGAACGCGTTGGTGGATCATAACCAGCTGTGGAGAGAAATGTGTTTGTCAGCTTGCAGAAAATTGCAGAACTCAACTACACAACGGCTGGTCCACATTAATACCCTAAATTTCCCACATTTTAACAACTTTGAGCTAAATCTGCACCTCATTCAAAGAATGCTTCTGTAATGTTTGAGAATAAAAACACAGGACTTACTTGTGAGGACTCTGACAGACACAGGGGTCCCCTCTCTGTTTTGAACCAAGGCTATGACCTGAACCTCATACTGAGCTCCAGGGTCAAGTTGGACCAAATCCACAGCACTCACATCTCCACTCACCAACTGGCTCTTCTCCTCCCCACCTACAGCACAACAAGACAAAGGCATGCAGGGTGAGAATATGACTGGTGCTCATAGACAATCCGTTAAAGAAGACAGCAAACAGTTTTTCAGAAAGACAGTGCTTATAGGTCTAATCAATAAAAGTCTTACTTCACACAAAGAAAGATCTCTGAGCTGTAATATAAATGAAACTGACATAGAACAAAAATACATTTAACACACAAAAGTAGATAAAAAAATGAAATGCTTGTTTTTGGTCTGGGTTTGAGGGGGGCCGCTATGAAAAATGCACTTCCAGCCCAATTGTGAGAATTTTTCAGTGTCAGAGGCAGGATTTTGACATTTAAGAAGAACATGTTGCTATAAGGTTTGTGGTGAATAAGCAGGCAAGCAGACAGATGAAAACCTGGTTTACTGAGGTTCAGTGGTAATGAGAATTAATATGAAATGATTTTGTCATGTATGATTTCTTCTTTAAGTGAAGAAAGGTGGTTCAGTTCTTGGTCTCCTCAAAGTGTACATGGGTAAGACACTAAACCCCATAGTACACTTAATATGTTTATAATTTGGCAAAAATAGATATATATTAGCTAAATAAAACTTGTTGTAAACCCTAAAAGTTGTGTTTAACTGCAGATGTCAACATCAAGTTTAGGCGTGTCCGTGGACATGTATACACTGGACCGGAAGTCTGTGATGTCATCCGTAGGATTCTGCAGAGCTGAAACAGTGCCTGAAGTACGACGAACATAGTGACCACAGTTAACTCCGCCCAACCCAGCAACATTCCAATAATAGGTGATTAAATAAGAAAACGTCAAGTGAAAGTTTTGTTGAGTCCACCCACCTGCCCTTTTATAAAGCATTTTTATGGCTCTAATTAAACCCTCCATCACTCTTTAGAACCCCTGAATCCTTTCAGGGTCACAGAGTTACTGGAGCCAACCCAGCTACTGTTGGATAAAGGCATGGTTCACTCCAAACAGGTTGCCACGCCAGCCTGTTGCAGTGCCACACACACTCACATGCAGACTTAAACCTATGAAGCATTTTTTTGGGCAGTGGGAGGAAGCTGAAGTCCCCGGAGAAATGCATGCACAATGACAACATGGCAACAACACACCGAAAGGTCCCAGTCAGGAGAAACTAGGGTCTGTAGAGGAGAGAGAGCTAACCATCATGCAGCCTCAAAGATAAAATCTAAACAGACAATTTAATAAAATACATATTTCTGCCTCCTAACATCAAAAAGGCTTTATACACTAGACTCTACATTTATAACATGGAAATCAGTGGAGATTTTTTCCTTTCTGAAACCAGTCTCCAGGAATCATTTGAGGAACTACAACATCTGCGACATCCAGATGTACTTCAAAGTCAGGAATGGAATGTGTGGGGGCTTGAATGTGCAGTATGATCACAGTTACATCTGATCTATCTTGAATTTTTCAGTTGACACAATTTTCCACGTATAGAGAAGACAAAAACAAGACATACCATCTGTCCTCCTCCATCTCACACGATAGGCTGTTGCGCCCTGTACACCCACCCAGGTGACACGGACAACCTCTGTTCCGGTCTCTTGGACTTGCAGTGACGTCACTGTCCCCACAATAGATTGGACTGCGTCTGCTAAAGAATGGAAGTACTTTACTAAGAACTTCTTTACAAAAGACAACTGTAGTTACAACAGAGATAGATTACTTTCTAAAGTAAAACATTTTCAAACAAAACCAACATCTGACGTACCAGTCCTAACATTCACAAAAGAAGGACTTCCCTCTCGGGATCCACTAAGCGAGGAAACCTGCACACTGTAAGCTGAATTCGGCTCAAGCCCATCAATGACGTACGAGGAGATATCCGCATTCACGGTATGAGACGTTTCCACTCCTGAAAGATGCATAATAATAAAATCTGCTGTTGCAACATCAATTACTGTTAATCGTAATGTAGTGAAAAAAGCAAAATATATATGTTGATTACCACCATCACGACGCCACCTGATCTTATATCCAGTGGCTCTAGAGGATCGTGACCATGAAACCCGCATGCTTTGAGATGAGATCTCAGTGACACGAATTCCAGACACCCCTCCATTGGAAGGATTAGTCCGTGCAGACAGAGTCACAGTTTCTCCGACACGCTGATCAACTATGGCTGCAACACCAATCACTGCAGCCTCATCTGGCTGCAGGCCGTCTATGGTAAAAGCAGAAGCCTCTGCGCCTAAAAGGCGTGTTTGCTCTCCATCTGAAAAGCAGAGCCTTACATTATAAACACCACAAATAAAGATGAAATGAAAAAACAGTAAAATAGTAGCTGAAAGCTGAACAAAATTATGGAAAAAAAAATTCATGATGGAAAGTTTTAAATGAATATAAATGGAAAGCATGCTGCACTTACTGTTATTCTGTCTCCAAGTAACTCTGTATCCCGTTGCTTCACTAACACCTGACCAGACAATACGTATTCTCCGGCTGTTTGCATTTGTCACTCTGAGATTGGTCACTTTGCCTGTAACTTGTTCTGCAACAATCACGTTTAAGAAGAGCAGTAGCTGTTAGATTAATTCCCAGTTTCAGCATGCAAGCATCTTTTGAGGTAGCTGTGCCTTATTCTTTCTCGGATGCCCTGAGCTAACTTACTCAACAGAACACACAGGGATCTTTTCTGTTGTCGGCACACCTGTGCACTGTAGCGCCATTGTCATGACAACTACGACCATACAGGTCCAATACATCAGCGGCAGGGGAGGGTGCTTTGTTATGCTGTGCACTCCTGTTACACGGTTTCTCAGGACTGTAGCACCATTCCTGCCTTCAGCCTTTCAGCCTCCTCCGGAAGCGTCGTGGTCTGCAGCCAGACGCACCGCGGCTCAAAGCTTCCCTCGGACTAGCTTTGTCTTTGGACGGAGGGAACACCGTCACACCCTCCCTGGACAGAAGCTCTGGACCGCAGAAGGCAGAAATGCTGCAACGCAGACCTGAGAAACCGCGTAAACAATCATGTGAACTTGTGTTTCCAGTGGTGTCCAGACAAAATAAAGGCTGATGTTATGCCCACATATTTACCGTACATCAAGGTGGTCATTGCGGCATTGCCCACACGGTGTTTAAGAAGGAGAAAAAAAAGTGGTTTGGCGGATTGCTTTTTCATTTTAATTTTGAGTCAACAAATGCAGCTTCATTTTGAAAATGAAAATGCATTACTGGTATTGACTTTTATTTTTTATTATGCTACAGAAATGCTTCCATTGTATTGTGTATATGTACACAATAACATTTATTATTATACACAGACCTACTATGAATTACACTACATTTATTATAAAAAGAAGATTTTAAAGTGATTTAGACAATTATCTTGAAGTAAGTTGATAAATGTAGATAAATATGAATGAATAAAACATGATGGAAAGTTCCTCTGTTATTTTGACTTCAACATCTTGTTGAATGGGCCCTTGCATTTGTAGTTCTGTCAACGGCGCCACAGTGCACTGTGTGCCAGTACAAGAAACATTGCGTGTACGTTCTGTTTGAGGTTCTTTTTGAGTTGACTGACCCTCTAGGCCAGTGTTTTTCAACCTTTTTTGAGCCACGGCACACTTTAACCTTGACAAAAACCCCGCGGCACACCAGCATCCAAAAAAAAAAAAATAAGCAGAAATTCATGGTCTCTATTGATCGACAGCCCCCCCCCCCCCCCCGCAATCTGCATTTTGTGATAATTGTGGCCAAAAAGCAGGAAGTTGCGGCTGTTTTTTCTAAGAGATGAAATAAAAGTTAAATTAGAAAATTTAGAAACTGTTTGTTTGTCCGTTGAGGTTTCTAGACATTTCACGTGCACTCATTGTGCGCTGGGACACTGGCCCTTTAAGCCAATGCATCATGGGAGATGTAGTGTGAAAACTGCCGAAAAAGGGCAGAAAGACTCGCGTCTGTGAGCTTCATTGTTTTGTTCACGGCCTGACACCGGACTCTGTGGAAAGCTACACCGCTAAAGACGAGCTTTAGCTGCTATTTTTGTTGGAACTGAGAGACTTTATGAGCAGAATTAAGAACAAGGAAGTGAAGACTTTAACCACTTCTGATTGGTCAGACTGATGACATGTGATTAAGCCTTCAACAATGATTGGCGGAGACAGGTAAAGGGGCGGGACTTTTCCGCAAACCGCTATAGCTGCAGGTAAATACCGTCATTCTTATCAAAATGTCTTTAATAGAATCAAATAAACACAAAGAAAAAGTAATTTTAAGATCTTTTATATTCCTCACTACTCAGTGTTTTATCAGGGCCTGTTTGGATAAAACAAAGAGCTGATTTCCTGGAGATGAAAAATGTTTTTAGATCAGTGAATGATTAATGAGGGTAATTTCCCACGGCACACTTGACCATCTCCCACGGCACACTAGTGTGGAGCACACTGGTTGAAAAACACTGCTCTAGGCAGTTGAGGAAAAATAAAGCACATTAACAGCTACATCCAGGGTTAGGAATCACAACGCTTACAGCTTTCTGAAATTTAGGAGGAAGAAAAACTCTAGTCTGTATCTGCTACAGAAGAGAGGTGCGCGAATTGAACATGTACACTGAAGTAAGCATCAGAGGGTGTTTAATTGGACGGTCTGCAAGTGACGTACTTCACGGAGAGTATGATGATTGGCTGACAGCATTTTTTTAAATCTATTTTTCTTTTCCTTTTTTAATGGCCTGTAATCTACCCACACATCAAATGATGTATTGGCCACCGCTGACCCACACAGTCAACAAGCAGACATGTCACTCATCCTCTTTCTGCTCCACTCACCTGGTTTGATGTAAGCTGTGACAGTTTCTCCTTCAATTTCTCCCACTAGTGCTGAGACACTCACACCATACGACACTCCTACTGCAAGGTCTCTGAGGTCAAGGGTCGTCTGATTTCCAGGGATAATCAGCGTTTCCTCTTTTCCCTCTGACATGACATAATGAATACAGCTGTAAGTCAATACCTAGGTTTCTGTAACTATCGGGAAGAAGAGAAAGCGAAGATAACTTCTTATCTACTTACCTTTTGTGTTCAGCACAATTATTTTGTACTCTGTAGCCCCAGCTACGCCAGACCAACCAAGTCTGACCGTACTGCCCAAAGACTCTACCACTTTTAGGTTGGACACTCTTCCCACTGGCTGCTCCTCTGCGCCATCAGAAGGTCAGAATCCAAAAAAAGGGTTACAACCACAAAGAAACTTTACCTTTAAACATTCTAATATGGCAGCATGCTTTTTTTTTAATTTTAATTCAAACTGATTAACACAATATGAGTTGTAGACCAAATAAAGCTTTCATAGTTGAAAAAAGATTTTAAACATAATTAAAAAGTAGCCACATTCAAAATAATTCAGTCAATAAACTTCAAGAATAACACCTATCATCTATTATTTCATCAGGATAACATGAAACAGAAGGAGGTTCCCTTAATTCATGAAACGGAGAATTCAATACTGTAGTTTAGTCTCAGCAAGTCTTTTATTTTGTTTTAAATTGGTTTGATTTATTTTCAGTATTGTTTTACATGTTTTGGTTCGAAAATGCAGCTGTAGCTGTATTGATACTGAACACATTTTGATGGATGTCACTCTCCCTGGACTGGAAAACCTTCAGCAGTGTTCACAGTCTTGGGCTGACCTTTAGGTATTGTGTAGGCAGGTGTGGCCTCCTCGCGGCCTTCGAACAGGGTGTAGAGGGTGATGATGTATTCCGTTTTGGGTCGAAGGCCTGTTAGAACATAGCTAGTGATGCCTCTCGGGAAAGACTGGGTCTGCACGCGGCTTCCTAAAGACATGAAATCCAAGGTCAGTTTGTTTCTATTCAGTATTTACTGCATTTATATTACTATGTGCAATAAAACTTAAATAGCATCTTTAGGCCATTTTATTTTTATTATCCACACTCTCAATCTATGAACTAAAAAGAAATTCTAGAGAAGTTTAAAAAAAAGTCATTTTATATCTTTTTTGTTTTATTGGATTAGATATGACATATTTCCATGCTAGGGTTAATAACAACTAAAGTTATTTGCTCCATAACACTTAAAACAGTCTCTTAAAACATATAAATATCAATATTTAATTAATATACAATTCTGAAGGCTTGCAAAAGTCATTTTAAAGCTGCTAAAATGGACTGCCTTAGAAATTCAAGTTGAACTTAGCCAACAATTTAAGTTATATTAAACACAAGTTCAAATTGAGTCTGGTGAAGATGAGCTTTTATCTGAAGTAAAATCTTCGAGTTGTAAGAATCTGTCAGATTTCTTTTTATTCCTTTCTGTTCATAAACATGAAAATAATAGCATAATAATGAGAAAAAAAATGAAAAAAAATCACTTAACTCTATACTACATTATTCGATAACTTTGAAATAAAACTTTAATATTGTAAGCTGCGGGGCTTGGTGTTGTTCAAATCCTTGCTGGGTCGTTTCTGTGTGGAGTTGGCGTGTTCTCTTTGTGCTTTTGTGGGTTTTCTCCAGGCACTCCACAGTCAAAAGTCATGCTTCATAGGTTAATTGGTAGCTCCTAAACGAGAGCGTGTGTGAGTGCATGACCCTGGAACATAGTGGCGATCTGTCTGGCCGAGCAAGTTCTACGTCTTCACCTAACAGCTGGGACAGGCTTTAGCAACCCCGTGACCCCAAAAGGTATTGGAAGATGTATGGATTTCAAGCTACAAATGTTTTTGTTTTTTTACTTCGGGTAGTCAGGGAGGGTGATACATAGAGACACTGAAACGTTTAGGTCCAATGCTCAAACTTCTATAAATCATAGATGAGAGGGAATTTCAAGGATTCTTTGTTGGACACACAACCTTTTGAAGAGGAATTCATTACAAGAACTAAAACAGTGAGCTGGAATTCCAAAACTCTTAATAATTTTGACATTCATGCATGCCTGACCTTGCCCCTCCCTCCACTCCAGTCGGTACCCTTGAGAAGACGGAATGAACCTCCAGGTGAGGCTGATGGTGGAGGGTCCAGTGTTCACTGCACGGAGGACTTGCTGTTCCTGACGCTCTGATATAAACATGGAATTATTTGGTCAATCTCTGTCATGCATAGACATTACCATCCAACAAACTACAAAACGATGTTATATTATAACAAACAACAGTTCAGTAAGAAATAATTCATTTGAGTGCACTGGCCACCATTTTTTTTCTATTCAAGATTAGATTCTGTACAGTTACAAGTCTGTTTATTTTACAGACGCTCCATGTTGGAACCTCAAGACTTTTTGTCCTGAGGATTTCAATTTAAACAGGAAGGCTGTATTTTACCAATTACAAATTTGGCAAAAAGTACAATTACAGTTGCAGAAAGCCGTCACATGACGAAGCAGGTGTCAGACTTTAAGTGATAGATGGCAGAGAGGCTTTTTTCATTTCACACGCTGAGCCCCACCTCTGGCCTGGAGCAGAGAACTGACGATTATCTGAAATTGTTCTGTGAGACAAACAGGTTCTATCAAACGCTGACAGTCATTTTGTAAGCACTCACAACCTATTCAATAGGAGTGAAAAGTGCTGAAGATCAAAAGAAAAGCTGACAAATGGCTGCTTTGAAGGAAATGAAAATATGACTTCAGCTTTTCCTTATGAGAGAATTGTTTGACTATTAACCATGCTCACAACATGATTGTGAGTTTCAAACAAAATCAAAATAATTAAGAAACACCTTTTAGATATTGCATGTATAACATTGTTAGATTGTATTTGTGATTTTTCTCACAAACTGGTTTACATTTGTTCTGAAATATCAAACCTGGAGTATTAAAGCTAACTTTAACACTTGGCAGCAGAGAGTTCAACATTTCTGGAAAACATAGGGTTTTTCCTTCAGCAGTTGATTTATAAACACTTCAAAGTATTTTAAGAGGAGAAAACAATTAAATATCCCACAAAGCTGCTGATGTTCCATAATTTGTTATTAAAACAGAAAACTCCAGCTCAGACAAATATTAAGTTACTTTGGTACGCATACACGTGAGTCTGAGACTGCCACATTGTTTGACATTGTTTAAATCCATGCATGTATTGGTGTGCGTCTAAAAAGTGCATTAGTAAAACACTATGAAGAGGGCTGAACAGTAACATGCTTGAGCTTTTTATAACAGACATAAGACACAGAAAATGCTGGGTGCTGTTTTATTTAACGTTCCATCTGCTTCCTGTTGCTGTCTTTGGGGTCACTGGACTCAGAGCAAATGACTTTTGCTACAGAACATCCTTTCCTTTTTAGTGAGAATCAGCATTCATCTGCTGTTTTTTTTTTTTTAAGGACAGACACTGAACAAAACGGATCATGTGACTCTTAAAGTTTGTCTGATAACAGACAGGTTAGGAATCAATAAAAGTAAAAAATGCTGCAATGACAAAGTCTGAATAGTTTTTAATATATTTTGTATGAAAACAAAAAGTCTGAAGTATGAATGTTTGAATGACATAGGAAGAAATGAAGCATTTCACTGTAAAAGTTATTTCTAAAAGAAAATGTATATTTTGAATCTAGTTTGAATTGAAATAACAATTTACTGAGTTCAGTGGAAAAATGGGATAAGATAATATGAGTTTTGAAAATGGCTTGTAACAACTGTGCTCCTGTAGTGAGGGGATTTCTCAAAAGAGTAAAACATAATCACCTATCTTGAATCGCGCTGTTGTGACGGGTCCTTCGGTGTTGCCATCATATAGCGGGATGATGGTGACAATGTACTCTGTGTCAGGCTGCACCCTAGACAAAGTGTAGAACTCACTGTCACCTGTGACCTCCACTGTTTCAAAACTGCGACCTTTTTATAAAAAAAAAAAAAAGGAAAGGAACAAATTGTAACTTGTGTATAATAAATTGTAAAAATGATTTTTTCATCACTTACAAACATACTGTGTGAGATGTCTTTTGCTCTAACCTTTAAAAGGTCCCCATACCAAACGGTATTGTCTGGCACCACTGATGCCTCTCCATCGCACACGAGCACTGCCCTCTGAAATCGTCTCCACTGACAACTGCTCCACTGCCACCAGACGCACTGTCACAAAAGCAAACACAAGTTAAGCCAGAATAAATGAATGCCGGCGGTGACACAATTTATTAAATACACATCTAATTCTACTTAAAAGGGTTGTATTAATGTGCTATGTAACTTACTCCAGCAATGCTACTTAGAAGGTAGATCATGAGGGAAGCTTTGAACTTTATAGCAAACATACAAAGGAAATAAACTCACGCGTTTGAGCGTTGAGAATGGACGGCGAAGCAGCGTTTCGCAGAAACAAAGGGTAAAGGCTGATGACGTATTCAGTGTTTGGCTGAAGTGACTCCAAGGTGACAGATGTGGTCTCTGCAGCCAGTGACTGCTCCAACAACTGATTTGCTGGTTGACCTAATCAACAGAAAGGTTAATCAGTCATAGAGAGCACATGAAAGAGGCCAGGTAATGCATGATAGCAAAATAACCATAAGCATTGTGGTTAAGAAGTATGAAAGCAGAACGAGCATCAGATAGCTACAAAGTTAATGACGCTTTCCAAAAATGTATTTGGTTTGCAATAACAGATCCTGCATGTGTCTGTCAGGAGACTGGGAGAGCCTACATTGGGGCAAAAAAGTATTTAGTCAGCCACCTGTTGTGTAAGTTCTGTCACTTTTTATTTCTTTTCTAGCCGTCCTTTCCAGCAGCTGAGCAAACAGATGAGAGTTGTGTTGGACATATTTTACTTTTACAACAGAGGTTATGAATCTTGTGACACACCAGAGATATGTTTGAGTAAACCCCTTTTAGTAATTTAGGCCAAACTTTATTCATCTTAATTATATTTGTAACATTTTTGTGTTGGACCGGACAGAAAAGAAAAGGGGGGAAAGAAGGAGGGGGGATGGGAGTGTGATTATAGAGGGGGGGGAGCTAAAACCATGAAGCAACATAAAGCAACAAGTTGCTGGTTGGTTACAGTCATTGCGGTTAGGTTTAAATGTAACACAAATCTAAAAGGGGTGGAGCCTCTCCAAACACAGGCAGACATGTCAACATGTACACAATACAACTAATGTTCACACACATACTTATGCATTCAGACAAACAAATGTGAAACATTTTATTCAGTCACGCAAACTATTTGTGCAAAGGTGAGATAGCACCTGTGGTTGAGTGAGTGTTTATGTTCTTCTCGGGTGGATGAGGGAATGTGAAAAGAAGTAGGGAGAGTGCCCAGCCATTCTCACACCAAGACCCCCACCGCAGCAGCGGCGGCAGCCAGGCCCCCCCCCCCCCCCCCCAACACACGCACGGTAGCAGATAAAAAAAAACATATGCCCGCCGGGCAATCTCATCCACATCCCAGGCCAGGGCCAGCAGGACCGCCACGGGGGCACCCAAAGCCAGAGAGCAGAGAGGCACCGGGTTACAGAGACTGCAAGATCTAGCCCAACCAGAGAAGTAGCCCCCCCGCCGCGCAGGGACGGCCCAACGTGGGACCCCACCCCGAAGAGCATCCCCAGCCACAGACCAGCACCCCACCACCAACCAGGAGTTCTGGCTATCCCCCAACCCCAGGGACAAGCCAGGCCCCCCAAGGGAGGCCCGCCCCACTCTCAAGGTAGCCATCCACCTATTTCACGGTTGATCCAGGAGAGCGCAAGGCAGGGGCGGGCCACCCCTGCCCATGAGGACGACGCCCAAGGGTAGTGGGATTCCACAAGGAGAGTTGTAAACATGGCCCGACCAGGCAAACCCAAAGCCAGAATTTTGGAGAAGGCCAGCCTCAAGGACAAGGACCAGAACCCACACATTAGGGCCAGGCCAGGGCCAGGCTAAGATGTGATGTGATCTCTGGCTCTTGGTCTTGCCAGAGAACTCTGGGAGCCCTCTCCCTGTGTGGAGGGAGGGCCGCTGGGCCCAGGACGAAAGCACCCAAGGGACACAGCTGCCGTTGCCGAGGGCCTGGTACCCCTCACCAAGGATAGGGTAGGGGACAGATGGTCCGAGGTCCCACCTTCCTTGTGTAATGTATGTGTGCGTGTGTTTGTGAATGTGTGTGCTTGTGCATGAATGTGTGTGGGTTGGAGTGTATATTTTTGAGGAGTGAAGGATCTGTGTACTAAGGGGTGCAGTTACTGTTGGATGGGGCACTGAGAGGACATCTCCTGATTACGCACAGTGATGTCCGAACACCCTCCCACCAAGGGGCCCTAAATGTCTAAGGTGCAGTTAAAATTGGCAGGTAGAGCACTGGGAGGACCTCTCCTGCTTGCTGGCAGTGATGTCCAAGCACCCCCCCCCCCCAATAAGTGATGAGGAATACTCAGGGACAGCTGGAAGACTGTCCCCCAGTGGTGAAACAGGTCTGCGCACCAGGTCTCTTCAGCCCAGGGTTCCCATTCCCTGAAGCGCTAACATTGACTAATTTTTATTCATTCTTAAATTATGATGGAAAATCAGTGTATGGCTAACAACAAAAGTTCTACTTAATACTTTGTTACATATCCTTTTTTGGCAATGACAGCAGTGAAACATTTTTTGTAAGTTTTAACAAAGTTTTCACAAACTGTTGCTGGTATTTTGGCCCATTCCTCCATGCAGATCTTCTCTAGAGCAGTGATGTTTTTGGGTTGTTGCTGGACAACACAGACTTTCTACTCCTTCCAAAGATTTTCTATGGGGTTTAGATCAGGAGACTGGCTTGGCCACTATAGGACCTTGAAATGCTTCGCGCAAAGCCACTCCTTCGTAACCTGAGCAGTATGATTGGGATCGTTGTCATGCTGAAAGACCCAGCCATATTTCATATTCAATGCCCTTGTTGATGGAAGGAGCTTTTCACTCTGACCATGCATGGCCCCATTCATTCTTTCCTTCACATGGATCAGTCGTCCTGGTCCCTTTGCTGAAAACAGCCACAGAGCATGATGCTTCCACCCCCATGCTTTACAATAGGTATGGTGTTCTTTGGATGCAACTCAGCATCCTTTCTCCTCCAAACACAACATGTTCTTACCAAAAGTTCTATTCTGGTTTCATGTGACCATAGGACATTCTCCAAATCCTCTCCTGGATCATCGAAATGCTCTCTAGCAAACTCTAGACGGGCCTGCACATCTGCTGGCTCTAGCAGGGGGACACGTCTGGCACTGCAGGGTTTGACTCCCTGGTGGTGTAGTGTGTAACTGATGGTAGCCTTTGTTACTTTGCTCTCTGCAGGTCATTCACTAAGTCCCCCATGTGGTCCTGGAATTTTTACTTAGCGTTCTTGTGATCATTTTGACCCAACGGGGTGAGATCTTGTGGTGAGCCTCAGATAGAGGAAGATTATCAGTGTCATGGTTTGGGTGTCTTTGCCTTAGTTTTTGCTTCCTTTTGTTTCTGTCATGTTTGAGTTCTTTTTCCTGTTTTATTTTGGAAGGTTTCCTGTTTTGTCATGCTTTTGAGTCTCTACCCTGACTGTCTTCTGCCCTGTTTTCCTGTTTAGCCAACAGTAGGTTTAGTTTTGTTTCCCTGCTCTTTTTTTTTTGTTTTGTTAGTTAATAAACCCCCTTGCCCTGGAGTTTTGTGCCTCACGTCTCTGTATTTTGGGTCCTTCATGCTCACCAGCCCTCCCGACCTGAAAATCAGTGGTCTTGTATGTGTTCCATTTCTTCACACCAAGCTGCTTACCTATTCCAGCCTGGTGCAGGTCAACAGTTGTGTTTCTGATGTCCTTAGACAGCTCTTTGGTTTTGGCCATAGTCGAGTTTGGACTGTGACTGTTTGAGGTTGTGGACAATTGTTTTCTAACTTTGGGGTAAATTCTTGACACCCCTGTAACCAACCAATTTACTTGGTCTGATTTCTTTTTTCTCCCAATCATTTCTGCACTAAAATCATTTTTCAGACTAATTGACAGGAACATTTGTAATACATTTTAAAAACACATCGAAGTATTTTTATGAATCTGAGTCAGTCTGAGCATGAACACAATGTGAAATTCTTTCAGGGAAAAGCTGAGGCTGGCACTCCTGCCACATATTCAATGGGAGAAGTTATATCAGCCCCCAGGGTCCAGTTTTCTCTGGTTGACACACCCAGTCTTCAGAAATGCAAGAATTAAATTGCCAACAGTTCATAATGCACTCAGATATTCTCTTGGTTGGAATCATTCCAGAGACGGTAAAGGTGAATATTTTATGTAACGATTAAAGCTGAGAAATAATAATTCTTACCTATAGCCAATACCTGAGGGGAGCTAAGTGTTAGAGAAAGTTCACGATCATCAAACTCAAGCCAAACTGCTAAACATTCTTGACCTGGTTCCAACTTGCCACAAGAATTTCTTTGAGCATTTAGTGTTTAATGTGATATGTTTCCTTCTTCACAGGGATGATCATTCCGTCGAGACCAGTTACAGAATAATGTAGACAAAACAACAGATCCTGTTCATCTCTTGGATGATGTAATGCTTTTTGAAGCCCAAATGTAGAACATGAAGGAGAGCCGGAGAAAGGCAAGACACAATCTGACAAACAGAGAGAATTAACCATGGAGATGGAGCCTGACCTCGTGGTCCATACGTGAGTCTGTACCCCTGAACAGGCGATGAAGGCTGATCCCAGCCCACAGAAAGAGAGAAGAAGTCCGCCTGAATGAGACGAAAGTTGAAAACACTTGGCAAGGACCCTGTTTGGTGATACAAAAGGGAAACATGGTGGATTAATACTGATGTCCTGAATTGACAGTATCCTCTATCACTTAAGGCTCACTGGTTCGTTGTTTGGCAGAAGTAGACTCTCCCACGCTGTTGGGGTACTGGGCAATGACAGTGACCAGATAGTCTGTTCCTGACCTCAGCTCACGAGCAGCAAACGTCCTTTGACTGGCAGAAACAGTCTCCTGCAAAAGATGTGAAGGGTGTGTGATTAAAAGTTGGCAAAGCTTTGACATTTTTCTGTAAGCGTCTCACTTTATGCCTGCCAGTGCACAAGGAATTTCAGGCTGCCATGCTTTAATCTCTGCAGTGTCTACAAAGGGAGGATCCACCCAAGAGACATGTTTATACTTAACCTTAATACATGTTTCTCTCAAAGAAAAGATTGGCTTTGGCACCTAAAACTACACCCACCCCCTTTGGTCAGATTGTGCTGCTTCCTGTCTCTGTGTGGTGCAACAAAATCCTTCTGGACTCACCTGGCGCAGTTCGGCTATGATTGGCTGACCCAAACCAGAGAGTGGGACATACTGAACCACATAGCTGTTCACAGGGCCCCTGGCAGGACTCCACCGAAACCGGAGAGAATCGGACGTCTGCGCTGTGAACTGAATGTTGGATGGACCAGAAAAAGCCTCTAACAGGAAAACAATTAAAAAGCAGTATTACAATTCAACTGAATCACGAGTGACTGAACTGTAAAGAATGTAAGCACACATACCATCGCTGGCATAGTCCCCTCCTGCTACCGAACACACTTGAGGGCTAACAGCAGGAATAAGTGTATAGAGAAGTTTAAAGTCCCCAACAAAAGAGGTGAAGTCGCTGCTGGGGTCAGAAGAGATCTGAGCCAACTCACTCTTATCTGCGTTTTTAATGCCTGAAAAGCAAATAAGTTAGCACAAAAAATATTTTCGAATCCAGACTCATTAACAGATGAAGCAGAGGGACAAAACAAAAACAGAACTCACCAACAGCAAAAACCTTCACTCCCAGACTGCGCAGCTTTTGTGCTGGCTCCTGCACAATGTCCTGGGATTTTCCATCCGTGATTAGAATAGTAATCTGAAAATTAAGAGGATCAATAATTAGAACTTGCAACTTGATCTGTGTTTTTTTTAATAATACATGACTAGCAAACCTTTGGGACATCACGACTGTTAGCAGTGTTAAAGAAGTTATCAGCAACAAACTTCAGCCCAGCTCCGGTTCGAGTGTTTCCGCCTTTATAGTTCAGTTTCTTCACCGCGTTGACAAGTTCAGTTCCATTTGGATATGTACTGAAGGTAAACTCAACCCTGCAAAACAGAGTAGAAGTATTTGACTGTTTTATTTTGCCCCTCTAAAATAATGTTAGATTCAGTAATCGCGTCAATCACCTTGGTTGGTCGCTGTACTGCACAACCCCAAACCGAATCCCTGACTCACTAACAGAGCCGGCAAATGGCTTTGTAAGACCAGCCATGAAGTCCTTGACTAACTCGAAGTTTCCTCGACCAATGCTGGCAGAACCGTCAACCAGAAACACAATATCTGCTGCTTTGACATTGTTGCAGCTGCCTGTAAAATAATAGACAATGCACAAAAATATTGTTTTATTCAAAATGTTAACAGGTTAAAAAGCTTTTAAATATAATTTAATGTGCAGGACAAGAATGCAGATTTTTAAATGATGTTCGAGTTGGTGCTCCTTGACTTTCTTTTCAGAACAACTGGAAATGAGGATGTTTACTTTGTAAATTAAAAAAAACATGAGGATCTTCAGGACAAAAATAACAATGACAGCTTGTGAAGTGCATTAGTGCCAAAACCATAATTGGATATTTAAGCTTAAAAACCTTAAATATCTACTGTAATTATATGGTTCTTAGTTTTAGAAGTGAGGAGACTTTGGTAAAGGCAGAAACATAACAATAAAATAAATGAGGGCAATGAAGCACATTTTAATCTTATCTAAATCTGTAATGTATATAAAAAAGAGGAACTGCGGTTAAAATTAAGATTACATTGGGATTTCAGTAAAAACACATAGTATGAACGTTACCCTGAGATTCAGCAGGTTTCATAACAGACAGCAGGACAGTCAAAGGAAAAGCCCAGATCCACATCTTCACAACCTGCACAGAAAAAAGTTAAGTTCTGAAACTTAATGTCAAACCAACATAAAACAAGACAAGTTTTTATCATGTAAAATAAAAACTAAGTTTATTTTTGTGATGAAAAAATTCATTTAAAATGTACATTCCTGCAAATATTATTGCACTCACTCAACCAGACGAGCACCTCATCACCACCGAGGAGTTCTGGGCATCCCCCCGCCCCACCCCAGGTATGGGCCAGGACACCCCAAGGGAGACACGCTCCACGCTCCAGGCAGCCACCCACCCAGCCCACAAGGGTCCAGGAAGGAGTAAGGCAGGGGCCAGCCGCCCATGCCCAGGAGGAGGGAACCCAGGAGAAAAGGGAGCCCACAAGGGGTGTTGTAAACTTGGCCCGACCAGACTCGGCCACCGTTGGAAATTTGGCGAGGCCCAGCACTCAGGGGCAAGGACCAGAATCCACACCACAGGGACACGGACACCCCCGGCTCAGGTGTGATGTGATCCCCGGCTTCTGGCCTTGCCAGAGAGCTCAGGGATCCTTCTCCCTGCATGAAGAGAGCACTGCCGGGCCCAGAAAACCAGCACCCAGGGGACGTGGCCACCGTTGTCAAGGGCCCAGTACCCCCTACCAGGGATAGGGTAGGGGACACCTTCCTTGCGAAATGCGTGTGTTTGTAAGGGTGTGTGTGTGTGCATGTATGTGTGTTTATGTTGTACTAAGGGGGTGCTGATGTAACCACATATTCAATGAAATGCTGAAATCCCTCATTTCTGCCGTAGTTACTGCCATTGAAACTGGCTGTCTTTTTTTTTACTTGTTTGGAATTTTTGATTCATCTGTAGTCTGTTTGTAATTTCCTTCACAGCCACTTCACTGCTTTTTCCCCCCCACAGAATGAAGGAGTCATTGTTCCTGTCTGTACCTGCTCTGAGTCATTCGACTTCTTTGATATTACACTGCTCAAATTTTCCAAGTCTGTCTAAAGGAACCTGGTGATCTCTAATTACATTAATCAACAGTGGCTTTAAGCTGTTTATCATCTCATTGAATTGTTGCCTAAAAAAGCGCAGGCGGCTGAGCCGAGTTCAACCCACTTTGGATGATTTTTGTCTTGGAAATAATGAAGATGGAAAAGTTTCCAAAAAAGCCATTTTAATCAAATTTGACACAAATGGATTTTATTTTCCTTTTTAGTGTAGATTAAGTTTGATTTATTATTTGTTATTTATGAAAAACATCAGTGATAACCCTTTGAGTAAATTTTATAAATCTTTCTTTTTTTTCCACTGTCATGAGTTTCTTGATACGAAATTGTGTATTGTAGCCCCCCACTTCAAACAAACATGGAAGGATTGGTAATATAGAAAGACTTTAAGAACTGGTTTTAGGTGACGTTCCTGAAAAAAAAAACAGTGATGCTGGACAAGCAAAGCAGCAAGGTAACACAAAACATAACAAGCTCCCATAAATTTGATGGAGTGTGTTTTCATTCTGTTAATTCAGGGCTCCTTGATGTGTACTGTGACAGGAAATTCTGATTTCACACAAAATAACACACTACAATTCGTAACAACACTAAAACAATTAACTCACAACACGAAACAATAACTCACAACGCAATAACTCACAACACGAAACAACAACTCACAACACAACACTTTAACTCACAACTCAATAACTCACAACACAAAACAACAACTCACAACACTTTATCTCAAAACGGAAGTATACATGCAACAGAAGTACTTTTATTCTAAAATTTTCCACTAGCCTAAAACATCAATAATCACGTCTCCAGTCAGGGTTCATAAGATCCATTCAAAGATTTTCCCGGTAACAGCAGCTTCTCCGTCCGAGAGCAGTCTGTGTATCCGCGTGTTTCTGTGTCTATGTGACCCACTTTGAAGGCTCACTGTCCCTCAATAAGGGAGGGGAAAATAAAACAAAAATAAAATTAAAAAGGGGACCCTTTTTATTATTATTATTGTAGCTATGAAAATAAGAAAAATATCAGTTTGGTAAAGTTTGAAAGATATTAACATATTTGGACTTTCGGCTCAATAACTCTTTTGATAAAACTTTCAAATGTGACAGCAAGTATCTCAATCCTTTTGTATTAACACAGAGAGTGAACTAAAAATGCATTTCTAAAGAAAAAAGATTGTTTTTTTTCTGCCTTTTAATGAGAAGTGTTCTCTTCCAGCAGTACATGCAGTCACGCAGCGAGCCGGCAGCCAAGGGACCATCAACGAAGTGCAAACTCCGAGCAAAGACCATTCTGTAAATATCTATAATCTCTCAAAAACGAATAAATGAACTCCTATATTGAACTCCTCACAAACATAACTGCAGAACAGGCAACAGGTGTACACCTGGCATGGCTCAGCTTTCATACGAGACCAGGACAAAAACAGGGGAAACGCACCAGAACAAAAAAGGAGAACAGAGAGAAGGCCAGGATGGTGGTTACCCGCCTCCCAGATCCATGCCACACAGGAGCAAAGTGTGCAAAGTCTACCTGGGAGAGTGAGGAGAGGAATGAGCCATCCCCCAAAGAGAATGCGATGCAGCACTTGCAGCGATGGAATTTCATTACAGAGGGCAGAATCCAAAACAAGCCTCATGCGGAGTGAAGGCTTTTTTTTTAAAACTAAATGAAGACTTTTTTTGTACTTCTATACTATGTCACATGATGGCGTTTTTACTAGATTTCTCCTTTCTACTTTGTTAATAACACATTGATGAATGCCTTGGTACATTAACCCACTCGGAGCTCCAGACATGCTGTGGGACCTCTTGTGGCGCACATTGTGCAGTGCCCAAGGTAGCCACTTCCTACCAAGAAGCACATTGCCATCCGGTTATCAGTCATGTGACTCATTCAATTTGAAAAAAGTGTTTCCATTGCAGTTTGCAAAATATGCCCCGCCGCCTTCAGGTGGAGGACAGGTCTCTGACTGTGGTTTCAGCTTACCGGCCGAACAGCAGTTTGGAGTACCCGGCCTTCTTTGTGTCTCTGGGAGGGGTACTGGAAAGTGCCCCAACGGGGGACTACATTGCCTTTTTGGGGGACTTCAATGCCCACGTGGGCAATGACAGTGGCACCTGGAGGGGCGTGACTGTTAGGAATGGCCTGCCTGATCTGGACCCGAGCGGTGTTTTGATATTGGACTTCGGTGCTTGTCATAGTTTGTCCATAACAAACACCATGTTCGAAGCACAAGGGTGTCCATCAATACACTTGGCATCAGGACACCCTAGGCAGGAGGTCAATGATCAACCTTGTAGTTGTTTCAGGCAACCTTCCGCCCTGCATCTTGGACACTTGGGTAAAGAGAGAAGCAGAGCTTTTCACTGATCACTACCTGGTGCTGAGTTGGACTCGCTGGAGGGGAAGGAGGCCGTAAAGCTGAAGAAAGAGTCCTACCAGGCCCGCTGGCTTGTGGGACTCCAGAGGCAGCCAACAGGTATCAGCAGTCTAAGCGAGCTGCTGCGGGACTGTTACGGAGGCAAAGAAGAGAGATTCTGGCAAATCATCCGGCACCTCAGAAGGGTAAAGTAGTTTTCTACAGGCACCGTTTTCAGTGGAGGTGGGGAGCTGTTGACTTCAACTGGGGACATTTGCGGGCGCCTTCTTTTAAGTAAGCAGACAATGAGGATTTTGGGGTAAGGCTGTCTATCAACCAAATTGAAGTCACTGACGAAGTCAATGAGCTCCTCCCTGGCAAGGCTCCGGGAGTGGACAAAGTTTACTCTTAGTACCTCAAGTCTCTGGATGCTGTGGAAGTGTCTTTGTTGACACGTCTCTGCAGCATGGCTTGGCAGTTGGGAACTGTACCACTGGATTGGCAGACAGGGGTGGTGGTTCCCCTTTTCAAAAAGGGGAACCGGAGGGTGTGTTCCAACTACCGGGGAATCACACTCCTCAGCCTCCTTGGGAAAGTCCATAGCAGGGTACTGGAGAGGACAAACCAGCGGATAGTTGAACCTTAGATCCAGGAACAACAGTGCGGTTTCCGTCCTGGTAGGGGTACAGTGGACCAGCTCTATACCATCTTTAGGGTGCTGGAGGGATGGAGTTCGCCCATGCAGTCCATATATTTTTGTGGATTTGGAGAAGGCGTTCGACCGCGTCCACCGTGGTATCCTGTGGAGGGTGCTCTGGGAGTATGGGGTCCGGGGAGCCTTACTGAGGGCTGTCCGGTCTCTGTACAACCAGAGCAAGAGCTTGGTTTGCATAGCCGGCGGTAATTCATACTTGTTCCTTGTGCACATTGGATTCCGGCAGGGCTGCCCTTTGTCACCGGTTCTGTTAATAGTTTTTATGGACAGAATTTCTAGGCACAGCCAGGAGCTGCAGGGGGTCTGGTTTGGGGACACAGGATTTCCGCTCTGCTCTTTGCAGATGATGTTGTCCTGTTGGCTTCCGCAAGCCAGGACCTCCAGTGTAATTTGCGGTGGTTGACAATGAAGTGTGAAGCAGCTGGGATGAGGGTCTGCACCACTAAATCTGAGGCTATGGTTCTCGACCAGAGAAAGGTAGTTTGCTATCTCTCGGTGGGTGGAGTGTCCCTGCCCAAGGTGGAGGAGTTTACAATATCTTGGGGTGTTGTTTACGAGTGAGGGAAGACCGGAGAGTGAGATTGACTGGAGCAGCGTCCGTAGTTCTGCAGTTGCTGTACCGGTATTTACCTGTCGATCTTCGTTCCAATACCCACCTATGGTCATGAGCTCTGGGTCATGACCGAAAGAACGAGGTCCCGAAAACAAATGGCTGAAATGAGCTTACTCCGTAGGGTGGCTGGGTGCTCCCTTAGAGATAGGGTGAGAAACTCGGTCATTCACGGAGAGCTCGGAGTAGAACCTCTTCTCCTCCACATCCAAAGGAGCCAGTTGAGGTGGCTCGGGCATCTAGTCCGGATCCCTCCTGGACACCGTGTCCAGGAGGGACACCTCCCCAGGGCTCCTGGACACCCCGGGGCTCCTGGACACCTCCCCGGTGTCCAGGAGCCCCGGGGAGGTGTCCAGGAGCCCCGGGGCAACATTTTTCAAGTCCGCAGTATCGTTAAGATCTGACCTCAACGGTTCTGCTATCGGTATTACCTGCCATATTTAACTCACCAAGTCAGTCAACTTTCCGTTAATTAATGATGATATTAATTTTGCTATTCTCGCTGAAGAGGAGAGGTCTGTCTGGCTATTTTTGTGCACGGGGGCGGGGCTGTTGTTCAGACAGTATGCAGCACGTTAGGTAGAGTAAGCAGGCAGGAGGAAGAGACCAGCGTGAACATGCAGAGGGGGCCTGTCTGCAGCTATGAACAGCGATCAGTGTCTGATACGGGACGGAAAGTTTTTCTAAAAAGACAGTTAGTTGCGATCTCATAGGGGACACGTGAGTGCCCCCCAAAAAAATCATTTTTCCCCCGAGACTAAGACCACCCATTTCCGCATAAAATAAATGAAATTTGCCTCAGGGCGCCCCTGTCACCTTACTGCTACGATGACCGTATGTTGTGCTGTGGGGGGGGGGGGGCTGTGCACGCGGGGGAAGACAACAAACAGGTAGAATGGCGGGGGAAGGGCTTAGACTCACTGCTTATGATTCCAGAACCGCAACAAACTAACAACTGCTTCCTAATGAAAAATAGTTTTCATCCATAAAATTAATATTATTTATTGGGTGGACTGGATTAAAAAATAAACAAATAACTAATTAAATAGAAAGGAGTCTGCATCAAAGTGAATTTGTTTCCATCATCTCACTCATCTTCACTCTGGGTGTTTGACAGACAGAAAAGGTTCAAGGTTGTGGAAAATGGACAAAAGATCAAAGGAAACATCATGCTCATAAATAATAAAAATAATGAAATTAAATGATTAAATAAATATCCTGACTGCATTTTGAATCAATACAAGTATTGCCAAATGAACTATAGCGATAAATATGCGATATATATATATATATGTTGCAGCTCCCTGATTTTATATATCATTGGGAAACTGATCCAAATGGAAATTTGAGAGGTACAGGATGTTGCAAAAGCCTGCTCTAGCACATCCATGTGCATTCCAGGTGTGTATTGTAATATTATCATGTATAAAGTAAAATGTTTTGTTAAAAAAACAATGTTGTTGCATAATGAGGAAATAAAACACTTTATGTTCTTAACTTGCTATTTATTTATTTATTTTTCGTCCTAAAAAAGTATCGATAAGAGTATCGTTAAAATACCGGATCGATAAGCAGTATCAATAAGAGTAGTAGTACTGTTAAAATCTTAACGATACCCATCCCTACTGGGAACGCCTCGGGGTCCCGTCAGAGGAGATGGAGAAAGTGGCCGGGGCAAAGGGAGTCTGGGCATCTTTGCTTATACCCGGTCCTGGATACGCGGAAGAAGATAGATGGATGGATGGATCTAATTATAAAATATCTATTTCTATCTCCACCAACAGGAACACTAATACATTTATTATTTTTGTTTTCTTTTCTGCTCATACATTTAATGTTGTTTGTTTGCATCAAAAGCGTGTGATCATGTGCGATTGTCTCTCCTGAGTTTGTTTTCACTTTCTTGGACGGCTCAGGATAGTTTTAATGCAATCTATTGGTACCTTTTGTGACATACACTGTCAAAATCACATCATTTCTATCTCTATCACAGTGCATCAATATCAAAAAGCAAACTTCTTTCTTGAATATTTTTAAGGGTCAAAATTGGTTCAGACTTTAGGCTTCATCTCTGCTTCAGCATCAAACATTTTAGCAGTGATTTTTTTTTCCCTCCTCCACTGACGTTGCCATTATTTCACTGTTACAGTAAAATTTCTTGCCTTCAGCTCGTCAACTTCTGGTCAAAGTTTTCCTGAGTTATGTCCCCCCAGAGTGATATGAAGTAGGGATGCTTGAAATGTTAAACCATTATAAACCTCTTGTTTATAGCTTGAAATATTGCTTCTTGAAGCCTACACCCATATTGCACAAAGAGAAATAACGACATCTTGCAATATTATAATTTTCCCAACTTATTTTTAGCGGCTTTTCTCTGGGTATTCTAAATACTCCCATGGTCCAAAAACAATTGTGGAAGGTTGGGTGGGGATTTTAAACTGCCCTTAGAGATGAGTAAGAGGGTTGTGGTCCTGGAGAAGGCTGGAATGGACAGCCTACCTCACCCAACCCCATTGCCCCATCGTTGGAAATAAGCAGCTTCAGAAAATGGACGTCTGACCTAAAACGTTTTTATGAAAGAATAAACTCGCAGTAGATGCAGAGCATTTTTCTCAAGTTGTCTTTGCATCTGTTCCTGGTTTTTAAATGTCTGGAAGACAGATGCCGGATTCATAGACAATATCACGTGCGTCTTATCTGGGCTGCTCTTTGACACAAAAAGCATGTTTATAAAAAGTGTCAAAAGTAGTGACCAAAACTTCCACTTTTTGCTATTTTTGCTGAAGCTTTGCACTTTGATGAGGGAAATTTCTTTACGTGATCTGACTTTTACACCCATATGTTTATAAAACAAAACAGCTGTTGAGCCAAACCTTCTGATCTACTCTGGAGATTGATGGTTACACTAAGACTGCCAGTGAGAGATCGTATAAGTTCATAACCTCAATAATGTTTGGGGGGTCGGAAAGACAACAGCAGCCTACATTGCTTCTCTGTGAGATGAGAATGCAATGAACAGGCTGGAGTGTTATGAGACGCTGACCAGAACCAGACTGAAGTCTGGAGAGCCAACATCGGAAGAAGAGCACGTGAAAGACAGATGGTTTCCACGTTGACGGGCCGGATGACACTCATAGCAACCACTGAACCTCTTTCAAAAAGTTAGATATAATTATTAAGTTCATTGTGACATCAGCTGGATTTTAACTTAATATTGATTTCCTTTAATAGAAGAAAAAGAATGACATACAAACATTGTCTAACTTTATGTTAAGCTTTCTTTTTTTGGTGGGATCATATGTTTTAAGACTCACTCCAATGGTCACTCCTTTTAGGTGTTTTAAACATGTTCTTGTGGTATCTTTCTCATGATAGAGGACACATATAAAGAAAATTAAGCTAAATTTGCATTTTCTTTATTTAGGATGTGGTGAATGGTGAATCAGGAGCAGATGAAAAAACTGCTGTTTGAAAGAGACCTCATGTGACCTAGAAAATACGCTGGGCGGGCCCCAAGATCCCTGCTCTGTGCAACAGGAAGGGTAAGGGAAGTGGGGTTGTAATGCATCAAGGGTCCTGCCCACAACTCAAATTTTAAAATTTTTAATGAGCTCCTGCTGCTCTACAGATACTATGGTGACACATGTTTTTGGATTTGGGTAAAAAATAGCATAAACATAATTAAAAGACTATATAGACCAAAAGATAATTGTAGCGGGTCTTTCATATCAGCTATCAGGAAACTGCAACTGTTCTCTGCAAAATTCCTTTGAAATGACCTAATGCTTTATTCAACAAAAGACGGATGAGTGAAAGAAATGTTCTTTTACAATAAAAACTACAATACAGAAAAAATATTCCTGAATTTTGTTCTCTTTAAAGAATCAACAAACACCTAACCAACAATTGCAAGCTTTTGTTCCAGTCATGTGCATAAAGCTTAATTGGTTCCAAATGATTGTAACCATCCCTTTACCTCCCTTTTATTACCACCCTTCTGCCCCCCCCCCCTCTAACATCCCTCTCTCTTCTTCCCTACTTTCCTTTTCCATCCAGTCCAACATAAAATATTTTCAAATATGATTAAAATGAATAAACTTTGGCCTTGATTACAAAAGGGGTTTATTCATACACACCTCTGGATTGTCTGAAGATTCATAACCCCTGTTGTTAAAGTAAAACATGTCCAACACAAGAAGCCTTCAGCTCTCATCTGTTTGCCCAGCTGTTGGACAGGACAAGTTAAAAAAATGAACTCAAACATGGCTGGATTATTTTAAATGTCATAAGGAAATTGGCGTAATTTCGTCCAACTTGGGTCATCCTTGCCGTGCCACTCCCATAATGCACCATGTTTCTATTTCAGCAACACCCTAAGCCATGTATGTAAAGATATTCATCCTTCAACCATTTTTTTCTACCTGTTTCAACCTGTTCAAGGTCACATTTCTACATAGCCAACTGCTACTGGCCACCAGTGGAACCAACCAAAAGGGTAAAAAGATCATAGGAATCGTAACAAAAAAGTGGAAGAATTAACATGCAGCTCTTTTTAGTGAAAGAACAAACTAATTGGTAAGGGAGTTACATTTAATAATTTGACTTTCTGAATTTGGATTGTTTCTAAAAGCTTAGGCTCAAGCATCACAGAGTTGTAGCTTAATAGAGATGCCATTCTCCCAGGGGGGCATCATGGAGCAGGCCCCTGCACAGTGACAGAGGGCAGGACTGCAAACAGGGCAGACTTTCAAAGACCAACATCAGCTCAGGGACTGTTAGTGACACAAGTGAACAAGATCAAAAGAATGTAAGATGACAGAGTTATTTATCCGGGGCTTAAAAACCGCTGTGTCTGAGCTCCAAATGGCCGCACAAACACAACACAGCTTTCGGCTTTAATGGCTTCAACAACTAAAAACATTTCAAGTCTGAAACATTTAGCAATTTTTCCTGACCCCTCGAAGCAATATGCTCCAAAATAAGCCCTGGTCTGTTAAGATATTGCACAACCAACCCGTTACTGGTACCAAAGGCCAGATGGATTCAAAAAAGTCAAATGTTTATATTGTCAGGCTTTATGAACTTCTTTAGGAGCCCAAATGGACAGGTTTGCCAATTTCTCCTACCTTACAGGCAATTTAGTTACATCTACATAATGAAAAAAAAATCTTCTGTTGCAGACAAAAACTAGCAGTAGTCCTCCACAGATGACACATTTGGAAAGTATCCAGATTCATACTCTGCCTAATCAAGTCTGCAAGTAAAGACGGAAAGGAGGAGACGAACAAAAGGTGAAGGTGAAGGGGAAGTGCATTATCCTCTAAGTGTTAAGGAACTTTAGAATAACCCCAAAAAGAGGTGGTGGGGGGGAGATCCCTATCCACCAAATGTATAGACATAAAGGAGGAAGTTTAAGGAGTGAGTGAAAATCATTATTCTTGTGCAGCTCTGCAGGATATCAATGTCCTCTTACCAAATGTAGTAAGTTTGGCTGGTGTCAGCAAGTCATGCTTACAGCAGAGAGCTTTGCAAAAGCTGTCCTTAATGTTTATATTTCAACACAGTGGCAGATATTCTTTTATATTTTGTATGTATTTTAATAACTCTGGGTATTTTCTAACTATTTTTCTTAAATTAATTGTCTAAGGATATTGAATTTTTTGTTTCTTAAAGCTATTTGCTACTGGGAATGCAGAGTAATGAAGAACACTGCAGGCAGATGTAACATTACTGTGCTCTGATTCAGCAGCTCTGAATGCATGAAAAACAGTTGAAGCTGGGTAGGCCAGCAGTCACAGACGGAGCTCACTACGTTCATCCCTGTTCCGCATCTATCAGCTGATGTGTCATCTTACCTGAGGATCTCTCCTCCGTCTTGTCCACAGTCTACCGCTGTTCACCTTTCCACCTGTGGCATAGCCTCAGTTCTCCGTACTCTGTAGGGTCCCTCGTTACACCCTCGATCTCCACGGTCCAGCGTCGCAAACGGAAAAAGGAGTCAGAGAGTCAGGTCCTGCAGCTGCATCCTGCAGAGACGCTTATGCTGTGTGCCGCTCAGGCTGACTCCTGAGGCTGCCGCTGTGCTTGGAGGGGAAGCTGAGCACAAGCAGAAGCAGAGCAGTCCAGACTTGTTGGGATGCCTGAAGGGGAGTCCTGCTAAGCTCCTTTTGCCGCTGTTTTTTTATTCTCATCCCTCCCAGCTGCTGACTGCATGCAACTGAAGAAGACTTTTCTTTCAGCAACATAGTTGTTTCTGCAGGCAGGACTTGATTGACTGTCATGTGTTTCCAAGTTCTTGACTTTAAGGTCAGGCCACGTGGTTCTAATTTCTCATGCCATGAAGACCCCCAACTGCCTTTTGTGTTCAATTAAAATGTGATCGCGGTCTATTAAGTAGTATGATGTATTCTGGTGTGGTAACATGCAGAAAATAATATATCAGGCTCACAAATCTTCATAGCAATTTGTGGTAGAATTATATGAATAGTGCTTTATAAAAAAATATATATTTAATTTAGTAGACATGTCTCTTACTTTTTTTTGGTCAATTTTAATGATTTCAGTTTACAGATTTAGGAGGTTGGGGTGGGTGATACATCCAAACATCTTTGTATTATATTCAATACTTGCATTATCAAAGTGTAATTAAAATCCCAGAAAGAATCAAATGTAGGGAAACACTCATCGGAGAAACACAAAACACTGCTTTTTTCACAGTATATTTATGTAAAGTTTCAATATTTAACTTTTGCCATTTATTTTAACAATATGAAAGTTATTCTGATTGTCCTTTTTAGATTTTAATGAAAGTTTGACCAAACTTAACTCTTAAAGGGGTCTGCAGCAAGTTGTCCATTGTTGCACTGAAGCAACAATAAGTAATATTAACATCAACCGTATGCCAAAACTGGCTAAGCAACACCAACACTACAATAGTCTTTTTAAAACTACTTTGTGATCTGGGTTTTAAACTGTGTTTAAGCTGCAGACCGTGCAGACTAAAAGCAGGTTAATGTTGTGTAATGTTGTTTAAGTGACAGACTTGCCACATATTTAATTCAATTATAAATCATTTATGGTAAAGCATGGTTTGCATGGGTTTTTATATTTTTTCTGTGGTTCTTTTTTTTTTTTAGAGCGTGGAAAGGGCCAGTAATAATCACATATTTACTGATCAATAAGAGAATGTTGTTGTTTTTTATAGAAACATTAACAAAAAATATCACCAATAAAAAGATAATCGAAAGGTAATTTCCCCTCTGTGGGATCAATAAAGTTTTATTCCATTCTAAAGTGAGTCAACAAACACATTCAGATTGGATTTTCTTAACTTCCTGCTAAAACCAGTCACCTGCCTTCCTGTGTCCGGCCCAACCCAGTAAGTCTATTGTCTTTGAAAAGCTGCCTCCCACTGTTATGGTGGTTTATTGTTACCAAAGAAACACCTGAACAACCAAGGCCTGCATAACACATTGTTTGCATTGTCAGTAATTGTATCCTTGGATCATCGTTTTAAATGTTTATTCTTTCATGTAAAGCTCATCACTGCACAGCATAGATTTGCTTATAGAACATTTTTCCAGTTCATTTAGCTCAACTTGTACAAATCACAAGAATTTAATTCTTTTTTTTTCTAGAAATTTAAGAATTTTATGTTTTGGCTCATTCAATGGACATAAACATTATAAATGTCTTTACTAAAGCAGTCAAATATTTTCTGTTTTTGGTTCCCTCCTGTGCCCTAAATAAATCAGCTCCCTCTAGCAGTGACATTAACACTTACTCAAGTTGATTCTTGTTAGCGAAACTATGGCAGTAAAACTGCAAACTCACACCCTGAAGTCATAATTCTCCCACTTATGATAAGTATTCAATATCAGGGAATGAGCTACATTGATTATATTTTATCTAAAGAAAGATTTATTTATTTATTTATTTTTTGCATATTTTTGCCAGTACTGTGCACAGCTTTAAAGTTTAGAGTCTTTGTGAACGTCCACACAAAGACAGAAGGAGATGTTGGTGTGTGGGTCTGTGTGACACAGATGTGTTGTGCTGCTTTGAATCTATGGAAATGGCAAAACAAAACAAAAAAGCATGCTGCACAGATAAAAAACACATTCCAGCCTGAAAATGTCACATATCTTCCACTGACACAGCTTTATATAGTTATATTTTTTATTTTTAGGGACAACATTGACATGATGAGTGGAGCATTCATGAGTAAAAATAAATAACTTTGTCTGCATAATGTCATTGAAATTCCGGTGTTTTGATCAGTAACAAGCAGTATAGCAATAGAAAGTCCAGTATTCTGTCAGGATGGACTGCAAAGATCCCTGCATCTTCCTCCGCTTATCCGGGACCGGGTCTTGTGGGCAGCAGTCTAAGCAAAGATGCCCAGACTTCCCTTGTCCTGGCAACTTCCTCTAGTTCCTCTGGGGGGACCCCGAGGCGTTCCCAGGCCAGCCGAGAGACATTGTGTGCAAGGTCTTCCGCTGGCATGCCCTTTCTCCCTTCTGCTCCATTCATTCAGCTCCATTCAAAAACTTTTTGGTCCCCTCCCCATTGCCATGTCAACCAATCACCAGTCCCTTCGATAGTGACGCCATACATATTAATTACAGGCAGTGTATTCACAGAATGTTCTTTTTAATTATTCCTTATTTACTTTTTTCTTTTACACTTTGCTCCCCCCTTGAGCAACTGACCTTTAAGCTTTTTTTTTTATTTCTTATCTGCACTTTTCATTCATTCATTTCAGTTTATTTCAATGTGGCTGTGTCACAGACCCCATCCTCTGTCATGGTTTGGGTTCCTATTATCTTGGTTTTTGCTTTGTTTCTTGTTCTGTCATGTTTGGTTCTGTTTCCTGTTTTATTTTGAAAGGTGTTCTGTTTGGTCATGTTCCTGAGTTTTACTTCCTTGTCCCTATCTGTCCTGATCTTGTTCACCCGTGTCTTGTCTGTCCTGTCTGTATTTAAGTCTCGTCTCTCCCTTCCTCTTGTGCTGGTCCATTAACGTCACTAACGTCTTCATGTCATAGTGTCATTTATTTCTTGGATGTTTCCATGTTTCTTGCCACGCCACAGTAAGTCTAGTTTTGTTTTTGTTATCCTGCTCGGCAGCGCCTTTTGTTTGCAATAAACCCTCTTGCCCTGAAACCGTTTGCCTCCTGCCTCTGCGTCTGGGTCCTACCTGCTCTCCTGCCCCTCATACCCTGACATCCTCTCTCCTCAGCCTTAGGTGAGAGAGGCTGCAACCCATATTAGGGTTTCAAATTGACCACATAGACTGTGTCAACTTTTTTTTTTGGTCATTCCACTGCACTACATACAGTGGTGGACAAAATTGTTGGTACCCCTCAGTAAAAGAAAGAAAGTCCACAATGCTCATTGAAATGACTTGAAACATTCAAAAGTAACAATAAATTAAAATTGATTGAAAATTAAATAATCAAAATCAGCCATTACTTTTGAGTTGTTGATTACCAGAAGTATTTAAAAAACAAACTAATGAAATAGGGCTGGACAAAAATGATGGTATCTCCATAAAAGACTGAGAACTAATTGCCCATGGGGTCATGATGAACTCAGGTATGTCCTTTAATTCACATCACAGCTGTTTTCAAACCCATAATCAGTCAGTCTGCCTATTTAATGGGAGACAAATAGTCACGTTGCTGTTTGGTGAAAAGGTGTGAACCACACTGAACATGGACAACAGAAAGCCAAGGAGAGAATTGTCCCAGGACATTAGAAACAAAATTATAGATACACATCATAAAGGTAAAGGCTATAAAACCATCTCTAAGCAGCTTGAAAAACCTGTGACCACAGTGGCACATATTATTCAGAAGTTTAAGACCCACGGGACTGTAGCCAACCTCCTTGGACGTGGCTGAAAGAGGAACATTGATGAGAAATTGAGGAGACGGATGGTTGGAACTGTATCCAAAGAGCCCAGAACAACCTCCAAAGACATTAAAGGTGAACTCCTAGATCAAGGTACATCAGTATCAGATCACACCATTCGTGGTTGTTTGAGCCAGAGTGGACTTCATGGGAGACGACCAAGGAGGACACCACTGTTGAAAGGAAATCATAGAAAAGCCAGACTGGAATTTGCAAAAATGCATGTTAACAAGCCACAAGCCTTCTGGCAAAATGTCCTTTGGACAGATGAGACTAAACTGGAGCTTTTTGTTAAGGCACATCAAGTCTATGTTGGTAGACTCAAAAATGAAGCATCCAACCAAAAGAACACTGTCCCTACTGTGAAACATGAAGGAGGCTAAGTTCTGTTTTGGGGCTGCTTTGCTGCATCTGCCACAGGGTGTCTTGAAGTTGTGCAAGGTCAAATGAAATCTCCAGATTATCAAAGCATTCTGGGTAGAAATGTGCTGCCTAGTGTCAGAAAGCTTGGTCTCAGTCACAGGTCATGGGTCTTCCAACAGGACAAGGATCCAAAACACACAGCCAGAAACCCCAAGAATGGCTCAGAGAAAAGCGTTGGACTATTCTGAAGTGGCCTTCTATGAGCCCAGATCTGAATCCCATTGAACATCTGTGGAAGGAGCTGAAACATGCCATTTGGAGAAGACACCCATCAAACCTGAGACAACTGGAGCAGTTTGCTCATGAGGAGGGGGCCAGAATACCTGTGGACAGGTGCAGAAGGCTCATTGACAAATACAGAAACCGTTTAATATCAGTGATTGCCTCAAAAGGTTCTGCAACAAAATATTAAGTTATGGGTACCATCATTTTTGTCCAGCCCTATTTCATTAGTTTTTTTTTTAAATACTTCTGTTAATCAACAACTCAAAAGTAATGGCTGATTTTGATGATTGAATTTTTAATAAATTTTAATTTATTGTTACTTTTGAGCGCTTCAATTCATTTCAGTGAGCATTGTGAACTTTCTTTCTTTAACTGAGGGCTACCAACAATTTTGTCCACCACTGTATTTTAATAATAATAATAATAATAATACATTTTATTTAAAAGCGCCTTTCAAAACACCCAAGGTCACCGTATAAAGTTAGAGGTAAAACACAATAAAATCACAACATGTAAAAAAAAAATAGATTAATTGGATTCATCAGCTGACAGAAGATGAGAAATTGTGTTCCGGAAATGCGAGCTTAAACAGATAGGTTTTGAGACTGGATTTAAAGATCAAAAAGGAGTCAGTGTTACGGAGGTCTGGGGAGCACAGCGACTGAAGGCAAGGCTCCCCATGGTGACCATACGGGCCGGAGGGACAGAGAGCTGAAGGGAGGAAGAAGACCGAAGAGAGCGAGAGGGATTGTTAATATGGAGGAGATTAGAGAGATAGGAGGGAGCCAGGCCATGGAGGGCTTTGAAAGTGTAGAGAAGGAGCTTGAACTTAATCCTAAAGGCTACTGGAAGCCAGTGCAACTGCTGTATAACGGGAGTGATGTGATGGAAGGAGGGAGTTCTGGTGATGATGCGGGCAGCTGAATTCTGGACCAATTGAAGCTTATTTAGAGTTTTGTTGGGAAGACCAAAGAGATAAGCATTACAATAGTCAAGACGAGAAGTGACCAGACTATGAACTAAAATGGAGGCGGGGTGGATGGTGAGGGAGGGGTGGAGTGGATTAATATTGCGTAAATGAAAGTAGACTGACCGAGTAATGCTATTGATGTGGGATTGAAATTATAATGTACTGTCAAGGATGACACCCAGACTCTTTACGTGAGGGGAGGGAAAAACTGGAGAGGAATCGATGGAAAGGGTAAAATAAGAAACTTTGGAAAGGGTGGATTTGGAACCTATGAGGAGCAATTAGGTTTTAACGCTGTTAAGTTTGAGGAAGTTTAGGGTGAACCAGGTTTTTATTTCAGACAGAGAGGAGGATAGGGAGGCAGGTGGAATAGAAGAATTGGGTTTACTGGACAAATAGAGCTGAGTGCCATCCGCAAAACAATGAAAATCAATATTGAATTTACGGAATATATTGCCAAGGGGTAGCAGTTAGGTAATGAAGAGGAGGGGACCGAGAACAGAACCTTGAGGAACACCAGATGAAATGAGTGAAGGTTGGGATTTAAAAGAATTCAGTTGAATAAACTGAGTGCGGCTTGAGAAATAAGAATGAAACCAGCGGGGGGGTGGACTCGATACCGAGGGCTGAAAGTCTGTCAAGGAGGATGGAGTGAGATATGGTGTCGAATGCTGCGCTCAAGTCGAGGATGATGAGGATGGTGATAAATCCAGAATCAGCTGCTAGGAGAAGGTCATTGGTGATTTTTAGGGCAGTTTCTGTGCTATGAAGGGGACGGAAACCAGATTGAAAGGTTTCAAAAAGATCATTTTGGGTGAGATGATGGGAAAGTTGGGAGGGGACTATTTTTTCAAGAATTTTTTAAATGAAGGGGAGGTTAGAAATAGGACGAAGATTATGAAAGGAATTGGGGTCTGAGCCGGGTTTTTTAGGATGGGTCTGACGGCAGCGATCTTGAGGAGTGAGGGGACAATACCTGATGTCAATGAGGAGTGGATAATGGCACAAATGAAGGGAAGAAGAGACGGAAGGCAGGATTTAACCAGGGATGTTGGAAGGGGATCGAGCAAACATGAATATATGAGTAACAGAAAACGAGTCAGACGGGATGGGAGGAGAGGTGGAGGAATGGAGATGCTGATGGATATCTAGACTATTTTGGTTAAAGAAAACAGCATTTTGGAATTTCCCTTATTTGCATCAATCAGTTCAGTGAAGTAGTTTTTTTTTTAGTGTTAGAAACCAAGTCCTTGTGTTGTAGAATCTGTTCTTTGTAGATTTCCTTATGAACGTGAGAGCCAGTTTTTTTGCAGAGCCGTTCCAACTAGCGGCATTTGGCTTTCATTTTAGGGAGTTCTGGGGTGAACCAGGGGGAGGATTTAACAAATGAAACAGACCGGGTTTTTACAGGAGCGAAATTATTAAGAACATCTAAAAGGCTGTTATTATAATAAGAAACCAGTTCATCAGGGTTGGAAAGGTTCGGGAAAGGAATGTGCTCCAAATGAGAGGAAAACAGCTCCACATTTACATTCTTGATGTTTCGGAAGGAGATGAGGCGAGTGGGTTTAATCTCAGATAAAGTCAAGGGGATGCTAAAAGAAACAAGATGGTGATCAGTCATAGGAAGGTCATCTGTGGAACAGTTAAAGGGGGTTAACCCAGAACAGCAGACCAGAATGTGTCCTTTAAAGTGGGTGGGGAGCTGAGCATGTTGATTAAAACCAAGACTGTCCAGGCATGAGGAGAAGTCTCTGGTGAGGGGGAGGTGATTGTTATCAAAATGTATGTTAAAATCACCCATAACCATAACATTAGAAGAGAGACGATAGGTGAGTGAGCAGAGTTCCAAAATGCTCCAGAAAGTCCCTGTTCGGTTTTGGGGGGCGGTAAACCACTGCTATTACAGTTGTTGTGGGTCCGGGAAGCATGAAGGCAGTGCACTCGATGGAACTGAATGAGGGGAGCGGAACCGGGAGGACTTTCCATGTCTCGCGATATATCACCGTGAGACCGCCTCCACGGCCATAGCAACGAGGCTGACAGAGGTAAACAAAGCTGGGAGGGGTGGAGTCATTGAGTGAGGAAAAGTCATTTTGTTGCTGCCAAGTTTCCGTAACGCAGAGAAGGTCAAACTCAGAGGGTTTGGGCTACAATTAGATCCTAGATCAGCTGACCCTTGTTAGAGAGGGAGCGGATGTTGATGAGGCCAAAGTTGACGGTTCTGATGACTTGGCGCGGCGCCGAAGAAGTCGAGTTCGCAAGTCCGGGGAGCCTGGAGAGCACTCCGTGGTCCACAGAACGACTGGAGTTACGTGGAGGATGGCGGGTAGAGGAGGAGAGGAAGCGGACGAGATTGGACGAGGCTTGGTAGTCCCGGCGCGTGCCACGGTGGATGTACCTCCGGCGTGGCGGGAGCAGGGGGTCCATGCGGGCGTAGAGCAGAGGAGGAGGAGCTGTAAGCAGACAGCAGAGACGGAGGAGTTCCGACGCTGAGTACTGGATGAGCCCGGCCGTGGGGCGGTGGAAAAGCCAGAGGAGGATCCAGGTTAGAGCCGACCAGATGTAAAGTTTGCACGTGAGCATAACTGACAGGAGAAGGCCCCGGGACTGCAGACTGAAAAACGTAACTCCTAGCTAGCCAAGCCCCAAGTTGGAGGAGTGGCCTAGTGGAAGGTATCGGTTATTGAAGCGTGCAGTATGAAGTAAATAATTAAAGTAGTTGATGGACACAGTGACGTGTGTTCTCTGTTTTCACTGTCCAAAATCTGTCGTAGCAGAATTGGTTAGAAAAGCGAGTGTTAAAGTTAAAGTTACCGGTGAGTAGCGGCAACAGTCATGCCAGCGTCCACTCAACCGGAACCGGAATAGGTTCTACTTTCCTTACAACAGTAGCTGGTCCTGACCATTTAGGCGGTGTGGGGAAGGTGAAACGCCTATCAGACGTTCAAGAGGCCCTTTCAGATATCTACCCAACATCAGTTTGGCTGGCCAGTGGTTTCATGTTGGGCTGCATTAATGGCAAATCGAAACTCTCTGATCCACAAGTCCCAGTTTTTATGGTCCGGTTGGACCTTTCAGTGAGATTTTCTTGTGGGTGGTAACTGGTAGTGAACCGCTGGATCACTTCACAGGTTTTCCAAAGGTTCGACATCTCTTGGCTAGTGAACTGTGGGCCCCGATCTGACGCTATCTCCCTAGGAACTCCATACCATGTAAATATGTCATCTCTAAGAAGGGTTACGGTGGAACACCTCTCCAGGGAGGCGTCCAGGAGGCATCCGGACCAGATGCCCGAGCCACCTCAACTGGCTCCTTACGATGGGGAGGAGAAGCGGTTCTACTCCGAGCCCTCCGCTGGTGACCGAGCTTCTCACCCTATCTCTAAGGGAGCGCCCAGCCACCCTACGGAAGAAGCTTATTTCAGCCGCTTGTATTCAGGACCTCGTTCTTTCGGTCATGACCCATAGCTCATGACCATATGTGAGTATTGGAACAAAGATCGACCGGTAAATTGAGAGCTTTGCTTTTTGGCTCATCTATCTGTTCACCACAACGGACCGGTACAGCGAATGCATACCTACAGACGCCGCTCCGAACCGCCAGTCAATCTTACGCTCCGGTTTTCCCTCACTCGTGAAAAAGACCTCAAGATATTTTAACTCCTCCACCTGGGGCTGGGACACTCCACCCACCGATAGATGGCAAACTACCTTTCTCCGGTCAAGAACCATAGCCTCAGATTTACTGGTGCTGACCCTCATCACAGTCGTTTCAAACTCGGCCGCAAACCGCCCAAATGCACTCTGGAGGTCCCGACTCGATGAAGCCAACAGGACAACATCATCTGCAAAGAGCAGAGAGGAAATCATGTGGTCCCCAAACCAGACCCCCTCCGGCCCCTGGCTGCGCCTAGAAATTCTGTCCATAAAAACTATGAACAGAACCAGTGATAGAGGGCAGCCCTGCCAAACATGTTCCCGGTGCCAACATGCACTGACTTACTGTTATGCGACAAGCTCTTGCTCCGGTCATACAGCCCTCAGTAAGGCTCCCCGGACCCTTTACTCCCAGAGCACCCTCCACAGGATACCACGGGGGACGCGGTCAAACGCCTTCTCCAAATCCAAAAAAACACATATGGACTGGATGAGCGAACTCTCACGAATCCTCCAGCACCCTAAAGAGGGTGTAGAGTTGGTCCACTGTTCCATGACCAGGACGGAAGCCGCACTGTTTTTCCTAGATCTGAGGTATGACTATCGGACGGACCGTCCTCTCCAGTACCCTGGCATAGACTTTCCCAGGGAGGCTGAGGAGTGTGATTCCCCGGTAGTTGGAACACAACCTCCGGTCCCCCTTCTTGAAATTGGAACCACCACCCCTGTCTGCTAATCCAGTGGCACAGTTCCTGAATGCCATGCCATGCTGCAGAGATGTGTCAGCCAAGACACTCCCTCAGCATCCAGAGACTTGAGGTACTCAGGGCGGACTTTGTCTACTCCCAAACCCTTGCCACTGAGGAGCTCATGGACTACCTCTGTGACTTCAGCTTGGGTGATAGACAGCCTCATCCTAAAGTCCTCATTCTCTGCTTCCTCAAAAGAAGGTGTGTCAGTGCAATTGAGGAGCCTGTAAAGATGCATCTGTTAAAACCTTTTTGATCCAAATCTTAACACTGCAGTTAAAATTTTATGCAAGGATACAGTTCTGTAACTTCATATTTGACCTGCCTGATCTTATTTCCTTTTATGAAAAATCTGGTCAATTATGTTTTTGCTTTGAAGTTGATACTAAATTACACTACTCACAATAGGTTACTGTTATTTTACTAGTTTATTACTTGGTCTAAATTTGAATGTAAATTGTAAAACTTAGCTTTGACAATACTAAAAATGAATAAGATACGTTTACGCATTTCTGACTAATCCTCTAAAAATCTACGCTCTGTGCACCAGTTCCCCCCAACACACAAAAACGAGCTGACGTAGAAAGGTGGGGAACAGCCCCCTGCAGGAAGACTCTGTGCTGCCAGACCCGCCCCCCAGGCTAACACCCACCCACACACTTTCTCTGCAGATCTAGCGGTCTTTGGTAGATTCTTTGTCTTTTGGCTTCTCCTTGTAGGGGCCACCACAGCACATTATCTTTAACCCTCCAAGCTTTTCTTCTAAGTCATCCTCTTTCACTGCAACCCCCCTCATGTCATCTTTTACTGCTTCTTCGGTCTTCCTCTAGACCTCTTTCCTGACAGCATCCTTTTACCACCATCTTCACTGTTCCTCCTCTCAAACTATCTAAATCTGCTTCACTGCATTCATCTTCAAAACATCTACCACAATCTTTTCCTCTGATTGATTCATTCCTGATAATCTCCATCCTGGTCACTTCAGAGAACCTCAACATTTTCATCTCTGCTACCTCCAGCTCTGCCTTATATCTCTGCATCAGAGTCTCTAAACCAATAACATGGCTGCTCGCACCACAGTCTTCTGCACCTTTCCCTTTCATTCTTTCTGACACTCTTTAGTCACACATCACACCTGAAAGCTTCCTTCACCCATTCAAACCTGCTTGCACACATCTCTTCACCTCTTTCCTACACACTTTGTAGTTCTGGACCCTAAGAAATTAAAGTCTTCCACCTTCTCCACATCTGCTCCATGAAACCTAACCGTGTCGCTTGAGTTCCTCTCATTTACACACAGATACTCTGTCTTTCTGCAGCTGACCATCATTCCTTTCTTTTCCAGAGCACCTTTCCAGAGAATCTCCACCTCTTAAGATGTAAATCCACCTGCTCCCTGCTCTCACTACAGATCACAATGTTTTCTGCAAACATCATGGCCCACAGAGACTCCTTCCTAACCTCATCTATCAGCCTGTCCATCCCCACAGCAAACAGAAGAGGATTTTTGGTACAGTCCTGCCTTAATCTTAAACTCCTCTGTCACACCTACAGCACATCTCACTCCATGTCTCATCCATTCAACCTGGCCAAGAGATGCAACCCAGGACACACAGTCCTGACATACAGTGGGGTGTTTAGTCAGTCATCAATTGTACAAGTTCTCCCACTTAAAAAGATGAGAGAGGCATACCTCAACTATGAAAGACAAAATGAGAAAAAAAATCTAGAAATTCACAGTATCTGATTTTGGTTTGTGCTAATGACCGCAGTCAAACGCGTTGGGCCGTAAGGGCGTGGCAGGGGGCTACTCTTCTGGTTGGGCTGGGGCTTGCATTCTCTGTCCCCCTATGTTTCCCTACTCTCTGGCATTGGGGGGCCCTGTGGTTGTCCTGTTGGCTCTGGCCTGGGTGGCGTATGTGATTACCGGGGGAGCGGTTTTTCTCTATCTGCTCTACCGTACGGGTGTGAGTGTGTGTGTGTGTGTGGGGGGATGCCTGTCATGGCTAGCGGACTGTGGCAGACCCAGATGCTGGAACCCGGGTGAATACTCGGCAGGGGATTGGTAAGTATAAAGTGTGTTAATGTGGTAGAAAAGGATTTTCAGGGCAGAATGCGTTGAAGATGGTTGGAGGTTCTTGAGGGCGAAAACCGTGATCCAAAGAGGAACCAGAGGGAGTTGTAGTTGCGTATGAATCGTCTATAAAAATTGGCAAACCCTAGAAACTGTTGCAATTCTTTGCGTGATTCTGGGATATTCCACTCGGAGACAGCTTGGATTTTGGATGGATCTGGTTTGATTTTACCGGCCTCGAGAATGTACCCCAAAAAGGAAACTGAGTTCACGTGAAATTCACACTTTTTGGCTTTTACAAAGAGCTGGTTTTCCAATAACCGCTCGAGAATGAGCCTGACCTGGTGGCGATGCTCCGTGGGGTTGTTGGAATAAACAAGAATGTCATCTAAATAGATGAACACGAAACGGTTAAGATAGTCACGAAGGATGTCATTTACTAGACGTTGAAAATTGGAGGGGGCGTTGGTGAGACCGAAAGACATGACTAGATACTCGAAGTGCCCGAGTGGAGTATTAAAGGCCGTTTTCCATTCGTCCCCCTCCCGGACCCTAACCAGATTGTAGGCATTACGAAGATCTAATTTGGAGAAAATGTTAGCTCCCTGAACAGAGTCGAAAACAGAGTTAAGGAGAGGTAAAGAGTATTTATCTTTAACAGTTATTTGATTGACCTCACGGCCTGAGGGTCTTATCCTTCTTATCCTGAATATAAATCTCCATAGAGAGTTTTTCAGGACTGGATAGATTAAATAATTTCCCCTTAGGGAGTGAGGCACCGCTGAGAAGTTCTATGGCGCAATCGTAGGGTCTGTGAGGGGGTAGAGCACACGCCTTAGATTTACTGAACACGGATTTAAGATCGTGGTAGCAAGACGGCACCTTCGACAGATCGATATCCTTTTCTTCAATCCGGGAACTAGACCAGTCAATTTGAGGGTTATGTAAGCGTAATTAGGAAAATCCCAGGATAACGGGAGTTTGGGGAGCGTTGGTAACAAAAAACTGGTGATATTCGCGATGGTTACCGAAAGTGATAAGCTGGATGGGTTCGGTGCGTAGTGTTATTTTGGGAAAGTAATTTTCCTCCTAACCCGGCTGCTTTTACAGGGGCATCAAGAGACTCGACAGGTAAACCGAGTTGGCGAACAAGACTAGAATCGATAAGGCTGTGTTCAGCTCCAGAATCTATGAGGCCACAAAATTCATGAACATGGTTAATGCTAGGAAACTTGACAGGCATGAAAAGGAAAGGCTTAGATTTTCTTTCAGACCTGTCACTTAGCGAGGGGTCCTGGAGTTTAAACGATTCTGGCACTGTGAGACAATATGACTGGCATCACCACAATAAAAACACAACCCCTCATTATGGCGCTTGAGTCTTTCTTCGGGTGAAAGCTTCCAATGCCCAATTTGCATTGGCTCTTCGGTAAGGACGTTGGGGTTTTCGGCGCCGGCAGGCGGTTGTGGGTGGAACAGAGGAGGGTGGTGGTGCGCCTCTGAGCTAGGACGCCGGGTTACAAAACTCCGTTCTGCTTGGCGTTTACGAATCCGTATGTCGGAAAGGAGTGCGACGGTAACGAGTTCTTCGAAGTTATCTGCTTCTGGTTGTGTACACAGGTGATCTTTGATCCTTTCGTTCAAAGATTGATAGAAAACCCCCTTGAGAGCGATATCTGGCCAGCCGGCTTCGACCTCTAAAATGCGGAAGTCAATGATGTGGTCACTTACCGGACGGTTACACTGCTTGAGGCTGAGTAACCACCGGGTGGCTTCTTCCTGCTTACGCGGCTGATCGAATACTAGCCGGAATTCTCCGATGAAAAGTTCGAAGGGGAGATGAGAGACAGGATTAGCGGCCAAAAAAGCTTGAGCCCACTGCAGTGCCTTGCTGCGGAGCGAGTTTACAACCAGAGATATTCTTCGTTGATCAGACTGATAGTACCTGGGTGACTGTTGAAATATTAGTCGACATTGTAGTAGGAATACACCGCAGGCCTCCATGTCGCCATGGAATGCTTCAGGTTGTGACCGGATGTTTTTTTTCCGGAGAAGCGGACATGACGGTGGTGAGTTCACAGGGGATGCAGCGGCGGCGGAGCTAGCGGTTTGGCTAGTAACTCCGGCTAGAGTTAGCGTGAGGTTATCCAACCGGCGAAATAACTAACTTTGCGTGAGAGCGTCGGCTTGGCGAGAGAGCAACATACCTTGCTGGGATATGGCCAGGCGGAGTCCATCCGGGTCAGCTGAGTCGAGGTTCTGGCTAGTTCGTTCTGTCATGGCTAGCGGACTGTGGCAGACCCAGATGCTGGAACCCGGAAGGATACTCGGCAGGCAATTGGTAAGTATAAGGAGTTTTAATGTGGTAGAACAGGATTTTCAGGGCAGAATGCATTGAAGATGGTTGGAGGTTCTTGAGGACGTACACCGTGATCCAAAGAGGAGCCAGAGGGACGTCGAGACAGGAATCAGCGAGAGGTGAGTTCAGGCCAAGTGTACCAGACGAGAACAGACAAAACAATGTATTAGACTTTGAAACGTAAACTACAGCGAGACAATAAATGAGTCGGCCAGAAGAAGCACCGTGGAGTACAACGAACTATCGTCGAGTACGGGTCCTGGTTCTCCTTAAAAGTCCAGCCGCTGATGAGGATGACGAGGCACAGCTGGTGTCAGCAGGTGGACCTGACAATGAGAAGGAGCCGGCTGGGGGTACCATGACAGTGCCACTGCTGCTGGGGCAGGGGCTTTGATGTGGGGATGACCGGGCACTCTCCCTCTTTTCTTTTTACATTCCATCATTCACCTAAGAAGAACATAAACCCTAACTCAACCACAGGTGCTATCTCACTTTTGCACAAATAGTTTGCGTGACTGAATGAAGTGTTTCACGTGTTACTCTAAATGAATAAGTGTACGTGTGTAAGCGTTAGTTGTATCATATCCGTATTGACATGTTTTTATGCGAACATTATGGGAGCCAACAGGTATGTTTGTAAAATTTTAATGTTTGTGGACAGGCCCCACCCCTTTGAGATTTGTTCTACATCTAAACCTGACAGTAATGATTATAAACACCCAGCAACGTGTTGTTTTATGATGCTTTATAATTTTACCCCACCCTTCTATAATCACCCTCATACCCCCCCCCAACATCCCTCTCTCTTCTTCACTCCTTTTCTTTTTCATCCGGTTTAACAAAATCTGTTACAAATATAAGTAATATAAATAAAGTTTACTCTAAATTACAAAAGGGGTTTATTCAAATATACATCTGGTGTGTCAGAAGATTCATAACCTCATGTTGTATCAGTAAAGTATGTCTAACACAAGAGGCCTTCAGGTCTCATCTGTTTGGTCAGCTGTTGGACAAGACAAGTTAATAAAAAAACAACCTTTTCTGTAAGTCTTCAGAAGGTTTTCACAAACTGTTGCTAGCATTTTGGCCCATTCCTCCATGCAAATCTCCTCTAGAGCATTAATATGTTTGGGGTTGTCGCTGGACAACATCGAGTTTCAACTCCCTTTCAAAAATGTTCTACAGGGTTGAGATCTGGAGACTGGCTAAGCCCCTTAAGGACCTCGAAATGCTTCTTATGAAGCTACTGCTGGCAGTGTGTTTTGGATCGTAGTCATGCTTAAAGACTCAGCCACGTTTCATCTTCAATGCCCTTTCTGATGGAAGGATGTTTTCACTCAAAATCTGACTATACATGGCCCCATTCATACTTTCCTTTACACCAGGGGTGTCAAACTATTTTCACAGAGGGCAACATCAGCATAGTGGGTGTCCTTATAGGGCCAGATATAACTTATACATGTAACTAAATTAAATGAAAAATAAATGTAACTACTCCTTAGCGTTAAATAACTCATTTATTTATTTATTATAACTTTTTAAAGTGACAATTACCGTTGCATAGAAAACATATGTTTGCTTGTTCCTTTAGCATAAATCATTTTACATTTGATTCTATCAGGTTAGGTTATATGGACAGTGTTTAAGTCCTAATGTATAGTTGCCCAATTCGATATTTCAAGTCTGATTCCCCCTAGATATAAATAAATACATAGCAATTTTTTATTTTTTATTTTAAGAAATTAAAAACTTTTAGCCCTGCGACAGACTGGCAAACTGTCCAGGGTGTCCCCTGCCTTCGCCCACAAGTGGCCAGGATAGGCTCCGGCAGCCCCGTGACCCCGAAAGGGATAAAGTTGCAGAAGATGAATGAATAAAACCTTTTATGCTCTCGCGGGCCACATAAAATGACATGGCGGGCCGCATTTGGCCCACAGGCCTTGAGTTTGACACGTGCTTTACATGGATCAGTCGTCTTGGTCCCTTTGCTTAGAAACAGCCCCAAAAAATGATGTTTCCACCCCCATGCTTTCCAGTAGGTATGGTGTTCTTTGGATGCAACTCCATAGGACCTTCTCCCAATCCTCTCCCAGATCATCCAAATGCTCTCTAGCAAACTTTAGATGGGCCTGCACATGTACTGGCTTTAGCAGGGGGACACATCTGACCCTTCAGGGTTTAAGTCCCTGTCGGTGTAGTGTGTTACTGATGGTAGCCTTTTGTTACTTGGTCCGAGCTCTCTGCAGGTCATTCACAAGGTCCCGCTAGTGAAAGACCTAAGGAGATTATCAGTAGTCATGTATGTCTTCCATTTCCTAACAATTGCTTCCCCAGTTCATTTCTTCACATCAAGCTGTTTACCTATTGCAGATTCAGTCTTCCCAGCCTGGTGCATGTGTCCTTAGACAGCTCTTTGGTCTTGGTCATTAATACAGGTAACGAGTGGAAGACAGAGGATCATCTTACAGAAGACGTTAAAGATCTGTGAGAGACAGAAATCTTTGTATTTATTTTATATTTGTAGGTGACCAAATACTTATTTTCCACCAAAATTTACAAAAAAACTTTTAAACTTTTATAATCAGACAATGTGACTTTCTGTTTTTCTACTCATTTTGTCTCTCATAGTTGAGGTATACCTATGATAGTAATTACAGGCCTTTCATCTTTTTAAATGGGAGAACTTGAACAATTGGTGACTGACTAAATACTTTACTGCCCGACTATACATCCGCCAGGAAATGGGGCAGGGGGCATTTAGTCAAGTTTCTTAGGAAAATAACGAGGAACAGAATTAATTGTGTATTTGCTTTAGTTGTGTTGAGTTACCATGCATTATGTTAATTTTATTTATGTGCTTTTTTGTTGTTTGATTGTATCGTTTTAGTTTTGTCAGTAGTCTTTGTCAAATATTTACATTTTCCCCAATGTTTGTCAATTGATTTTATTACCCACTATATTAATGTACGTACACTCTGGTACGTACATTAATGATCGTACACGCTGGTGACTTTATTAGGTACACCATGCTAGTACCGGGTAGGATCCCATTTTCTTTCAGAACTGCCAAAATCCTTGTTGGCATAGATTCAACAAGGTACTGGAAACATTCCTCAGAGAGTTTGTTCCATTTTGACATGATAGCATCACACAGTTGCTGCAGATTTGTCAGCTGTACAACCATGATGTCAATCTCCCATTCCACCACATCCCAAAGGTTTGGATTGAGATCTGGTGAGTGTGGAAGCCGTTTGAGTCCAGTGAACTCATTATCACATTCAAAAAAAGCAGTCTAAGATTGTTAAAAATACTAGTTGTCATCCTGCACACCCACTATCAGCTCAATAGTAAGCACCTGTGAGACTCTGCCAGGAACCTATTTAACTCAGCCAGCTTGCATTCCCCTCCCTTTCCAACCTCTACCAGGGTAAGCTTTCCCAGCCAAATGCCTACCACAGATCAGTCCATGCATCATTGACCAATGTTGTATTATCATCTTTAACCAACAATAGATGACATATCATTGTATTACTTTTTTTCTTCCAGGCAAAATCATCCACTAATCAACTCATCTGATGACTTAAACAAAATAAGATGCCACTGTAGTTTGGGAGTTCAGTGTTTGAATCTACACCCCACCTAAGATGTTCAATGACCCAATCCCTCTGAACAGTTTTTTCAAAGATGATTCCAGCTTTATGACATGGTTCCTTATCCTGCTGGAAGTAGCATCAGAAGATGGTCTACTGTGGTCATAAACGGATGGACATGCTCACCAACAATAGTCAGGCTATGGCATTGAAACCGGGCTAAATTGGTACTAAGGGGCCCAAGGTTGGCCAAGACAATATCCCCCACACCATGACACCACCAGCCTGAACCGTTGATAGAAGGCAGGATGGATCCATGCTTTCATGTTGTTGATGCCAAATTCTGACCCTACCATCCCAATGGAGACTGATTAGACCAGACAACTTTTTTCCAAACTTTTATTGTCCAGTTTTGGTGAGACTGTGTGAATTGTTGCTTCAGTTTCCTGTTCTTAGCTGACAGGAGCGGGACCTGGTGTGGTCTTCTGCTGCTGTCGTCCATCTGCATCAAGGTCAGACGTGTTGTGAGTTCAGAGATGCTCTTCTGCAACCTCGGTTGGAACCAGTGGTTCTTTGAGTTCCTGTTGTCTTTCTATCAGCTGGAACCAGTCTGGCCATTCTCCTCTGACCGCTGGCATCAACAAGGCAATTCCGCCCACAGAACTGCTGCTCATTGGAGATTTTCTCTTTTTCTGACTATTCTCTGTAAACCCTAGAGAAGGTTGTGGGTGAAAATCCCAGTAGATCAGCAGTTTCTGAAATATTCAAACCAGCCTTAAAAGTCACTTTAGCCACCTTTCTTCCTCATTTTGATGCTCAGTTTGAACTGGAGCAGGCCTTGTCTTTACCAGGTCTACATTGCCTAAATGCATTAAGTTGCTGCTATGTGATTGGCTGATTAGAAATTTCCATTAACAAGCAGTCGGTTGCCTTATAAAGTGGCAAGTGAGTGCACTTGTCTTTGTGTCTTTGTGTTCTGCTACCTGGTCTGTTCAGTTGGTTTAGTTTGGTTATTGCCTGTGTTAACTCTGCTTCCATTGACCATTTTTAGTAGACACAGATTGTGTATTCTAACCACGGTGCTACCAAAAGTAATGCTAAAGCAGAAAAAATGCTGGCCATAATTTCAATTTTCAATTATTGGAATTTTTTCTAAAAATGTCTCACTTGAAAATGAAAAATAATCACTGGAGTTAATGTTTAGATTAGGTTTTCATTTTTCTGTTTTAGATAAACAGAAGAATGCAAATAGGAAGATGATTGGTATGATCTCCATGTATTTGCTTTTGAAGTGTTACACTCATTTCCATTTCAATCAATATATATTTACAGAGTAGCTTAACATAAAGTGCATGTTAAGGTTCCTCAGCTGGATTTGAAGAAATGTGAGAACTTGCATGATATTAAAGAGGACGGGAGGGCTGTTTTTCTTGTCCTTATCTACATCATTTTGGTAAACATAAACTTCTACGAGTGGATTTAGTGTACGTTTTTCACTCTCACTCTCAAATTGTGCAAACATGTCTGAGTGCAAACTGATGAAAAGACAAAAACCTGCTTTACTCATCTGAGACACAGACATTGGTTGTCAAATGATTTTGCTTCGACCTGTCCGTATGAGCAGCTTAACCTGATCCTGGCTGCGCCACAGGGGCATGATGGAGAAACGGTTCCCCTGATTGCAAGGCAGGAATTCATTCTCTTACTCCTCCTGCATGGGGAGGACGGCGGCTCTCCAGTTTTATTCCTTATTTGCCTGCAGCTTTTTCTTTAAATACCAACTGTCCAGGTGACAAATAGCAGTAACCTTCTAACGTGTTAACCTAACAGGAAAAAAGTTTTTTCAAGTAAGGAAGACCAAAGAAGGAAATCTAGTTCAATATAGTAAAACACTTGCAATATTATGACATGTTCAGTGAATTCTCAAAGCTCAACTAAGAATTTTATACTGTTGCTGAGCCTTACAAATAGCTTTTGTTTTGTTCTAAAATTGACAAAAAAAATACACCGAATGTGCTCTAAAACTGAAGAACTTGTCTACTCATGAATGCTTAAAAATACTCAAATAATTTACAAAAACCACCCTAACATCAAATAGACACTATATTTTGGTTTTTATAAAGAAATATAAGCTCTTTTTTAGAATGTAAAATGAATTAAATGTTGACCCTCCAACAGAAATGCTCCACAATATTTTAGATTGTTCTGCACACCACCCACCCATCCAACCATCCATCCATCCATCCACGTCCAGAACCGTCTGAATACCTTTGGTAAATGGCGTATACATGTATAGCGCTTTTCTACCTTCTTTCAAGGCCTAAAGCGCTTTACAGTCACAGTCCTGTTCACACACACACACACATTCACACACTGGTGGCGGCTCCGCTGCCGAACACTGGCGCCAACCTTCCACCAGGGGCAAGGTGGGGTTCAGTGTCTTTTCCAAAGACACTTCAACACATGGGCGGGCAGGCGGGAATCTTCCGATCAGAGGCCGACTGTAGGGCGGTCCACAATAGGGCAGTCAACCTTTTAGGGTGACAGGGTGGTTGTAGCCAATCCAGCTACTGTTGGGCGAAGGTGGAGTAAACAGGTCACGATTCTCTTGCAGGGCCACACACTCATACAGTTACACATATACCTTAGGGCAATTTAGAGTCACCAATTAACCTATGAAGCATATTTTTGCACTGTGGAAGGATATTGGAGTGGTTGGAGAAACAGAAAGAACCCAGTTGGGATTTAAACGAGAGCCTTCTCGCTATGAGACAAGAGTGCTTACTACTACACCACCATGCAGCCCTAGATAGAAGACATCTGTTTAAAATATTGGATTCTACAATCATGTATGCTGCAATATGTTCAAGAAAAAAATGTTTTATTTGTTTTTGTGACAGAACAATATACAGCCATGCAAAACAGCCATGCAAAACAGCAGACAAGAGTTTTTTTTGTTTGTTTTTGGCAAAGTGCAGTTTTATTTTAAAACTCTTAAGAAATAGTTTGATTTGGTTCACACATGGCTCCACTGTGTGAAATGTACAGTCAGCATATGCATTTACATTCAGCACTCATAGATATAGGACACATCACACATGTTGCACAGACACACAAACACAATCAGAGGACTAACTCATAGTAATAGTGCAGCTGCAGGGAGACGTTACTTCTTCAACGGAGAACAGTTTGGAGAAGTTGCTTAATGGTTACAAAGCCATACGATGCAGTTTAATCTTGTTGAAAACCTCACCTAAACACAAGGTTGACTGTGTAATAGTTTGTTTTGACAGGTTTGGACCGAAAGAGTTTAACAAAACCTACTGCCGGCAACAGGCTTCTGAACACTCAGGTTTAAATATTAACCTTTTTTGGCCATCACACCAGTGCACATGTCTGTCTAAACCAGGGGTGTCGTACTCTAGGCCTTGATGGCCGGCCTCCTGCTGGTTTTCCAGAAATCCTGCCTTATCTGCTGCTGATTACCTGGATCAGGTATGTTTAGCCAATAAGGAGCTTCAAGGATGGTTGGAAAGCATCTCGGACGCTGGGACTTGAGGTCTGGATTCTGACACCCCTGGTCTTAACTGTTGCTCAATAGGCAGCAAAGCCTCACACCTGTGTGCTCTTTCAGTTACCTGAACCAAAGTCTCCTCACACTATCATGTCTTTATTAGGTAATGTTTTCAAAATAATTAGAGAAAATACCAGTCAGATTTAGTAAGTCTATCTACAATTAGTTTTGATTTTCATTATTTCCACATTTAAAAAAAAATTCTCTCTAGGGTATGCTCTCAGGTTCAACTTGATTGTGTTAAGAAAAGAACATGACATTGGATCTTCATCCAAATTCCGATTATCATCCAGTTATTTAAACCAGGACTACCCAGCTCTGGTCCACGAGATCTAGCTAGCACCCTGCAGTTTTCCAGCTCTCCCTGCTGCTGATAACCTGGACCAGATGTAATCAGTGAATCAGAAGGAGGAGACTCCTGAGTCAGCTCATCAGCAGAAAACAGTAAAGCAGTCTGGATGGTAGATTTGGAGGACCAGGCATGATTTGAATAATCATTGATATTTTTTTTGTACTTTAAATTGAGCAGCAGACGTTGGGTTTTGTGGTTCAGACAGAAAACAGCATTTTAATGTTGGCTTTCTTCTCTAACAGAGGCAGCATGTCTGAACATACTGGCATGAATACTGGGAGTCTCTGATGATTCAACCCTCTGGTTTATTGTCTTGATCAGCACAGCAGGGTGTGATCACCCTCAGCTGGAGGCTTTGACCTGTTTCAAACAGGAGAAAAAACCCTCTGGGTTTTACTTGAACCAAAACTTTTAAACAAGAGTTGTGTGGGATTAAGCTCCTTTTTAGATCTAGATTAGTCTAGATTTTCCTCTGCCTTTTTCTTCTTCAGATTTCCGTTTCTACCTCTCACTTGTTCACACCCGGTTTAAGGTTATGATTATTCACAGCTGTTTCAGTTTAGTTCATCATCCTTCAGAGAATTTGAGTCGATGGTTTTCATTTAATGTCACATCCTCTGTTTGGTCACATGTTCTCTTTACCTTTTATATGTTGTGTTTATATAAACAGTTTACTTATTATTGTTGAGTATATTTTAAAATCCTTTTAATGAAATTTGCAAACAACAAGCATACTTTTCCTGCATTTTGGTCATGACTACCATCCATTGGTTGCATTTTGGTAAGAACTTCCCAATCTGAATTGACTTTGGTGAGTACACGCAGTCATACTCTGGGTGTGGTCCTTTTTCATGGCAGTTTTGGCAATCTAAAATCATACCACTTTACCTTTCAAGCCATAATTCCATAACAACAGGGTTCACAGGCTTCAAAGAGCCATTCCATTTCAAAGAACACCCAATGACCAACTTTCCGCCTCCGATTGTTCTTCCTGTTTTGGTAAACCAACACTGAGCTCCCATGTAGATTATCGCCTCCCTGAATGCAATCTGGCTACACCTATATTAGGATTTTTTTCTTTATAATTCATGCACCTCATCAACCAGTAAATAAATTACTGCAAGTTTAAAAAACAAATGAAATCCTCTTTAGAAATAGATTTCTTTTCAGTCATGACTAGAAAAATCATGTGAACATCATTAAACAGTCGCAATTTTAAACACACAGACACATAAACTACAAGGAAACGGAATAAGTTACAAATAAAACTGTTTCCCTCTGCTGTAGCTTGCTTTGCTAAAATTTCTGTGTAGTGATGACTTTCAGAACATCCATAGTAAACAATGCATCTATCATCCATCAGTTCTGAAAGTCCTTAGCTACATGTTCAAAATATCTTTGATCAAAGATAGGATTAGAATTGAACTGTGTACACAGAAAAACTTCATCCTATTATAACAAACGTTCACATACAGTGAGAGTAAAAAGTATTTGACCCGTTGTTGATTTAGTTGGTTTGCCCACTAATAAAGACATGATCCTTCTGTATTTTTATTGATGTATTCTAACAGACAGAATATCAAAGCGAAAATTCAGAAAATAATTTTAAAGAATAAATATATTTTTTTGGTATTTCACTAAAGGAAATAAGTATTTGATCCCTTTATCCAAAAGCACTAAATACTTGGTGGTTGGGCCCCTCCATGACCTTAATATGGTTCCTCTTGAGCCACTCCTGTGTTGCCTTTGCTGTATGCTTTGGGTCATTGTCATGTTGGGAGACCCAGCCACAGCCCATTTTAAGCTACCTAGCAGAGGGGAGGAGGTTGTCTCTCAGGACTGACCAGTAGATGGCTCCATCCATCTTCCCACAGATGCTGTAGCCCTGTCCCCTTGGCAGAGAAACGCCCCCCAAACATGATGTTTCCACCTCCATGTTTGGCGGTGGCCACAGTGTTCCTAGTATCATAGGCAGCAGTTTTCTTCCTCCACACATGACGAGTAGCGTTTAGGTCAAATAGTTAGATTTTGGTCTTATCTGACCACAGAACCTTCTCCCATGCACTTTGCCCAACTTTAAGGTGATCATTGGCGTACTTTAGGTGAGCCTCCTCATGTGCCTTCTTAAGCAGGGGTACCTTTCGGGCACTGCAGGATTTTAATGCATTGCAGCGCAAAGTGTTGCCAATTGTTTTCATGGTGACTGTGGTCCCAGCTGCCTTGAGGTCATTCACTAACTCCCGCTGTGTCGTTGCAGGACGATTTCTCACTTTTCTCATGATCATTGCCACCCCACGTGGTGAAATCCTCTGTGGAGCACCAGACCGAGGTCTATCGATAATCATGTTATACTTCTTAAACTCTCTCACAATTGCACCAATGGTTGTAACTTTAATACCCAGCATCTTGATATTGTTTTTGTAGCCCAGTCCCGATTTGGGCAGGTCAACAATCCTGTCTCTGAGGTCCTGAGAGAGTTCTTTGGTCTTACCCATGTTAGAGGGTTTGGAATCTGTCTGATTGTCTGATTCTGTGAACAGTTTTGTTTCATACAGGTGATTAGGTTAGAGCAGGTGTCTTCAATTCAGGTAACAAGTTGATTGGGAGTGTCCAACGGGTCTGTGAAAGCCAGAACTCCTAATGCTTACTAAGGGATCAAATACTTATTTCCCTCAATGAAATACAAACAAATGAATATAAATCCTTTAAAGTTATTTTCTGGATTTTCATTTTGATATTCCGTCTCTCCATATTGGAATACATCTACCATTAAAAGTATAGAATGATCATGTCTTTATTAGTGGGCAAACCAATTAAATTAGCAAGGGATCACATACGTTTTACTCTCACTATACCCCACAATCATTTTGACATGTGCAGAACTATGTAAAATACAGAAAACGGACGTAGAAGAAGAAATAGCAAGTTGCGTTGTAAACAAACAAAGCTGCATAGGTTGAGATAATCTTCTAAACATGCACCTCGCTTTTTCTTCTTCTACAGCCGTTTGCGGTATTTTAGATTGTTCTGCACATGTCAAAATGATTTATGGCGACAGAAAGTGTGGCGTATGTAAACGTGTGTTATGATTGGATGAAGTTTTCTGGGCCCATGTACACAGTTCAAATCTAATCCGATATTTGACCCGATCAAAAATATTTTTCACTTGTAACCGCAGCTAATGCTAAACAAATGGCAAACACCTTTTAAACTTAAGGTTTAACTATAGGAGAAGTACTGATGTTACTCTGATGGGTTTTTTTTAGTGCTGCTAAAATCGAGGAATCCTGGATAAGCATAATCTCTGGACAGAATCATTTTTTGTGTTGCAATCTTATCAACCTGGAGGGAGAAATACCAAAATATTTCTCAGGTTATTAAGGTTTCATTTCAAGTTTTGTGTAAAAATTCAAGAAACAAATTTAAAAACATTTATTTTTTGTTTAAATCTCAAATTACTTCTTTACTCATGGAGACAATTCCCATAATGATTAGAAATAGGCATATATGTATATGAATGTTTCATAAAAATGGCATTAAGGTTTAATGAAAGTGCAAAATTCATAAAAATGTTTCACTAAGAATGCTACTTGATCAGTGTTGCCATCTTGTTAGCATGACATGAAGCCATAACACCCACAGAGGGCAGCAGAGATCTTCTCTTTGGGGCAAGTTCAGAGTTTGATTATGTTCCTCTGTTGATCACATCTTAGGTTTCTAGTTACTGATGAACAAAGACTGCAGATATAGTTTTATTTAAATGATGCACATCTGTAAAGGATTCAGGTGCACAAGTTAAATTTTACGTGGTATTTCTTTGCATAGCAGTGATCAAACCTAGTCTTCATGATTTTTTTATAGTAATTTTTCTTTATCTTTATCTGCTCAAGATTTTAGGTTTCACCTTCCAATTTATCCTGTCACACTTTTTTATTCTGCTAACTGAATGAAATAAGACCAAACAGTCATATTTAATCTGGCAGAGTTGGACTTAATGCGTCCTCCATCCACTCACAAATGTGCTGTCTGCACTCCTCCCTACTGGATTTAACCACCTTCGTGTTTGGACCTGTCAATGACCTTGAAAAGAAATCAGAGCCACAATAGAGCGAGGCGTGGATGAGACTGATCTTATTCCAGCCCATCCTGATCGTTTTGTGCGATCAAGCCTTGATTGTAATGAGTTATTGATTCAGCGTTATGTGTTCAGCCGGTTATGGAGTCGCCAAGAGCAGAGAAGTTCAAGTCTTTTTGTCTGTAACAAAAATAACAATAAAAACGGGTTTCTTTTATGCTTTTGATGAATTAGCCGTGTTGTTAAAAATGTATTACAGGGGGGGGGGGGGCTTTCAATGTTATTCTCTTAAAGTGTGAGGAGTACTCTCTATTTGCCATCCCTTTGAATAGCCTGATCTTTTTTTCATACAAAATAGGATGGCAACACCACCACCACCATCTCCCCCCCCACACCCCCTGCAGCCCATTGAGCCTTTTAGAAAACAGACTTGTTAGGGGATTGGCAACTTCCACTCCTTCAGTGAACTATTGCCTCAATGAATGTGCATAACATGGTGTTCTTGGTCATTTGCATTTTGTTTTTTGTTTTTGTTTTTCATGTTTGCATCTCCCTGCTGTATGTTTTTATTTTTCAGTCTCATGAAATGTTTTTTTTTTTCAATTTCATTCAGTGACATCAAGGTCATGAAGGTCTGTTTTCAGTACTCCTCTTGTAATATAAAATATATGTTGAATAATGAAACATGAAATATTGGGCTTTGATTCATTTTCATAAATGAAAACACGTGTTTTCCCAGAACATCAGAATTAAAATGGCACAAACGTCCAGACTTGCTGCTGCAGCTGGTCTTTATTGTCGGCTTCACTTTGCCGTCATGGTTCTTATCTGTGTTCTGTTATTATACAGCACAGAAGAAAAAGTTCTCTTGTCTTTGTGGCCCTGATGTATGAATGTGATGACAGAGGACAGGCAGCCTTTTTCTAGAAGGTTCTCCTATCTGGAGGCAGTCTGCCTCACCTGTCTCTGTGTCCATGTGTTTTCTGGACTCATTTGTCCTCCTGCTCTTAACTAACTACCTCAAATGTCCACAAACCTTTCCACTGAAAAGTTCGCTCACGTATTAGTCAGTTTTCTTCCTGTGAATGTTGTCTGCTTATTGCGTGTGTGCCATAATATCTGGAGGCGCTGATTTACAGAGAATGAAAATTCCAGTATTATTTTTCCACACAGGATGTGTTAATATTCCTTACCACATGAAGGAAAAAAAGTTCCAGAAAGAGTCACTGGATGCGTCACAGTTTCAGTGTGTGTGTCTCAGCTTGTCTGAAGCGATTGAACAACTCCAGTCATGTTCATCCCAGCCCCTCCTTTCCCTCTTTTCAGCTTTTAATCTCATTCCACCTTTTACCTGATCTCCCATCTGCACGTGCGCCTTGTTTGTGTTTCTTGTGTGTTTTAGGCTTTTTTTGAAACACAATTGTTTTTTTTTTTGTTTTTATTAATTAGCTTTTGCCCCTTTTTTTCTAAGGCTTTGCGGCTTCAAAGCAAACTTACCTTAAGACTGCACAAACAAACCAGCGGCCCAAAAATGTTTAAAGGCAGCAATGAGAAATAATTTTCTTTGATAACTATAGGCTTTGCGAGATTATTTCAGCTAGTTATGTCTTTTGTTGTTAAAATACATCATTCATTAGAATGTAGAGCAAACTGAAGTCAAATCATGTTTAATTGTGAAGTGATGACGCTAAGCTAAGAACTTTTCGGTGAAGACACCAGAAAGACGGCAAACTTCAAGTGAAACTTTCAACAATTTGTCTTAGTTAATGCTAGGATTAATAAAGTGGCTTTTAGAATGGTTGGCATGTATTTGTCCTGTACTGCTATTTAGGCTGTAAAAAAAAAAGCACAGATTAAATGCCAAAGTCGCACAACGATACAAAATTTAAACTAACTGCAAATGTTTTGGACAATTAAATGAAACTAAATTCCGCCACGAAGAACCGTTTAACAGTTGTGCGCTCACATGAAAACTGCTGTCAAAGTCAACCTTGACCGCCTCTCATCTGAGGCTGCAGGCTTTAAAGGACATGTTGGCAAAGCGCCCTTTGAAATGTTATGGTCTGGACCACAGAAGGCCTCACCAACTGTTTTCGTCTGTTAATGCTGACAACGGTGAACATGTCAGGCTGACCCAGGACCAGCATGACCATTTTAGCCACCAGTCACTTTGGTTACATAATCCAGCAATATCAGCATAGCCGTCATTTGAGCAGATCTGCTTAACTTTAAAGGAATCTTTTAACATTTTACATTTCTAGGCATAAAGTGTTAAATACAAACAAGCAGCAGTGATGCTACAGCATGCTGTAGGGACAGCATCACTGTCTCGGTCATTCTCTCAGACCCTGATGAGTGCTTCTTTTAAACTCCCTCATTTTGTTTTATATGCAATGCACTGATACAACAACAAGCTTTCTCTGCGCTGCAAGGACAGTTTTGGACCCAGCTTAACCCTTGTGCTATCTTAGATGACCCCCCCCCTTACATTGACGTGTTCTCCATACCATGACAAAGGTGGATAAAGGTGGAAAGATTTCATGTAATCCATGGACACCAGTGAAGATCACAAATCATTGAAGAAAAAAGGTTCAGAGCTCTGTCTAGTGGGTCTAGATGACCCAACTCCCAACGTTAAAGTGCCTAGGATGTCATGACTGACTAGGCTTGGCAGACCCAGATGCTGGAACCCGGAAGGATGGCAGGAGGTGAGTAGTGGTAAGTAATGGGTTTATTAGTTCAGCTGGTGATGTTGTCTTGATGCGGCAGGGAGGCGACGTGGCTGGAGGGGGTCCGTGGATCCGAGACGAGACGAGGACAGGAAACGTAGCTTGAGGGACCGACTGTGTCTTGAGAATTGGCGTGGACTCCAACAGCGCTCCACTGAAGGAGGTGAGTGTTGATGGAAATCTGCTCGGCACGTCCGCTTGACCGTCCACTCGTGGACTAGGATATTCCTGGAACAGGACAAAGAGTCGTGAGGCGAGATGTAGGAGGTAATCAAACATGGATCACTAGAGGCTAGAACATGCACCATTAGAGGCAACGAACTCGCGTTGAATACTGGTCCTGGAGATCCTTATGAAGGTCTGGCAGGCTGATGAGTTGAGTGGCGGCAGCTGCGGAGAATTAGGCCAAGCAGAGAGGGGAGGGGGGAGGAACCTGACAGAGGCACCATGACATAGGATAGCACAAAGGTTACACACAACAGAACACGTTTTGAAGCTGCAACAAAAGATGGAGGTGTAGAATCTTGATTAAAAAGCAAAATGGTGTCTAAACGATGAACTGATCCAATTATGGTGTTTATCTTAAATAAAAATTAAAGTATTTTATACTTGATAACGCTTTTTTTAACAGATCTGTCATACTCTGCATTACGTTAAAATACCTCACAGTAGATTAGATGTATGCTATATGTTACTGTACACTCAGAATACCGGTAGTCACAATTTTAAACTGGACACTAAGCTCATTACAATGTAAACAAACCAATGGAAAATCTAACCTGTCCTGATAAAATAGGATAAGCCTTAAATCACTACACAGTGGGGAAATTTAGATGTTGCAGCATTACAGAAAAAAATAATAGAAGAGAATAAGTATTTACAGATTTTTTTAAAGTGTTGCATGGTTGCAAAAACCTGCACTTAGAGGAAATAAAAGGACAAGCACCAGGAGTCGTAATGATGTAGTTATAAATTGCAAGACATATTTTAAAGTGACAGAGTAAAGCGACCGAGACAGCAAATGAAAAAGCTTCCTTTGGGTTCACTCAGAGCAGCTCTGATTCTAGTCTCACTGTAGGTAGAAATGACCTATGATGATGCTCCTTCAGGCACCTAAGGCGTAGCAGTCTGTTGCTGAAGGAGCTGTTTACAGCTAACAGTGTCACACATTGGGGTCTCATTAAAAATAACGAGACATGAACATCCTGTTGGTGTTTGTGGTCTCACCATATGAAAGAAAAAGAAGATTTAATCATTTTGTTTAGCTGTGTTCTACCAATGGTATGGTGTGAAATAAGCTTAAGTGTCCATCCATCCATTCATCCATCTTCCACAGCTTATCCAGAACCTGGTCGCGGGAGCAGCAGTTTAAGCAAAGATGCCCAGACTTCCCTCGCCACGGCCAATTCCTCCAGCTCCTCTGGGGGGGACCCCGCGGTGTTCCCAGACCAGCCAAGAGACTTTGGAGAGTCTCTCCACCATGTCCTGGGTCTTCCCCGTGGCCTCCGCCCAGTGGGACATGCCTGGAACACCTCCCCAGTGACAATGTCCCCAGTTGAAGTCAACAGCTCCCCACCTCCACTGAAAACGGTGCCTGTAGAGAACTGCTTTCCCCTCCTGAGGCGCTGGACGGTTTGCCAAAATCTCTTCGAGGCCAACCGATAGTCCTTCTCCATGGCTTCACCAAACTCCTCCCAGGATCGAGTTTTTGCCTCCGCAACAGTCTCTGACGCTGCTCGCTTAGACTACCGGTACATGTCAGCTGCCTTCAGGGGTTACCGCAGCCAGTACTTTGTGACCACAGCTCCGAGCAGCAGCAGAGACAATGGAAGTGGAAAACATTGGCCACTCTGACTTAATATCCCCAACCTCCCTCTCTACCTCTTTGAAGTTCTCCCGGATGTGGGAATTAAAGACTTCTCTAACAGAAGGCTCTGCCAGACGTTCCCAGCAGACCCTCACAGTGTGTTTGGGTCTCCCAAGTCTTTCCGGCTTCTTTCCCTGCCAGCGAATCCAACTCATCACCAGGTAGTGATCGGTGGACAGCTGTGCCCCTCTCTTTACCCGAGTGTCTAAGGCACAAGGCCGAAGGTCTCCTGAAAGAACTACAAAGTCGGTCATTGACCTCCTGCCTAGGGTGTCCTGATGCCACATGTATTGATTCAAGGACCAAAATGTTGATATTTTGGGTCAATGGCCTGGAAACCCCTTGATCTTAATCCCATTGAGAACCTGTGGTCAATCCTTTAGAGGCGGGTGGACAAACAAAAACCCACCAATTCTGACAAAATCCAAGAAGTTATTATGAAAGAATGGGTTTCTATCAGTCAGGATTTGGCCCAGAAGTTGATTGAGAACATGCTAAGTCGAACTGCAGAGGTCCTGAAAAAGAAGGGCCAACACTGAAAATACTAACTCTTTGCACAAATGTAATGTAATTGTCGTTAAAAGCCTTTTACCATATTAAGTGCTTTTAATTATATCTTAGTACATCACAAAAACAACTGAAACAAAGATCTAAAAGCAGTTTAGCACCAAATTTTGTAGAAACTATTATTTGTGTTATTCTCAAAATGTTTGGCCATAACTGTACATGCACAAACTGTTTGTTTAATTTGATTAACATGCACTCATTTATGAGTGACATGATCTTTGCAAAGATGAATGGCTTTCTCAGAAGAACTGGTACACAGACAGACTGAGACTTAGAGACACAGGGGAGAGATACAAAGTGTCTGCCTCTTCAGAGCTGTATGTTGTAAACTTTGTTATTCTGTCCACATCCAAGTGAGACAGACCTAATGCACACACCGGCTGCTTGGCCTCACACATCACTACTTACGGTGTGTTGTCTTTGAGTAGGGGCTTTAGGCCTGGCACCCATCATACACAGGAAACAGGACCTTGCCTTCAGCTGCACATAAGACACACAGGAAGTACACACAGGAAACCATGCCTCTAACCCCATATGCCTGCACCCTCCTCCATCATCCACTCCTCTCTTCCAGAATCCAGAGATGGGCCGGATGTCGATGTCTCTTTTCACACTCAGCTGACAGCATGTCAAACTTTTGTGCAGAGCTGATCCTCCATTCACCTTCATCTACATTTTCAGCTGCTGTCTCAGATTTGACATCAGTCTAAATTTCAGTTTTAGAAGCTAAAAGGAAAATAAAATTAACTAAAAAATGTTGTAACAAATGTTCCTGGACCTGAATGGTCTCTCATTTCAAAATGTTTGCAATTTCCTCTCATACAGACATACAGATACAACTGATAATTTTGTTTTTAAACCATTATCTCTTTTTTATACAAATTGATTCAATTTCCTAAAACCATATGAAATGGCCTGAAATAACTTATAGGCTAGGATTTATTTATTTTCTTTTTTTTTTAACAAATCATTTTGTTTTCAGTACATATTCGTCACGGTGTGAAACCTAAACGGGCTTGTCCAGTCAAGGTAAACCATGCTGCAATGAGGATAATCTGTTTATGCATCTGCCTTGCAACAGCAGTTTGTTAGCTGAGCTGTTTGGCACTTTGCACATGTTCAGAACAAGGTGATGCAATGTAAGGTTAATCCAAACTAAGTCAAAGGCAGACATGCAAATACCCTAAAAAATAAATCTGTTTTTGCCTTCCCTCCCACAGATGACAAGCTTAAGCAATCAGTCTTTAGAGACAAACCTATAAAGACCCTGTCTGTTTACCTTTGATTCATCAGTGTTTGATTCTGCTGCTATGAGGCCTGCTGTCTTGAAAGCAAAATCTATGGTTTTACACTGATTTTAAAAGTTCAAGGCACCAAAAAAGGTGTTTTATCAGTCTATGTTCTTAAGGCATTTCTGCAGCCTTATTTATTCTCTTTGTTGGATTATGCAAGAAATACAGTTTTTAAAGAACCGAATACCAATGTTATTACTGATATTCATGATCAGCGCCTTTTTTAAAAATATTTTTTACAAATAATTGTACAGTCAAATGTTGATGCTTTAATACTGTAATTGAACTGGTTATAAAAGTTAATTATTATTGTGATTGATAAATAACCAAAACAGTAAAAGAAAAATGTTACAGTGGCAGACTTGGATCAGTGGTGTAACGTTTCAACATAGAAAATTTGAAATGGCCTACATCCTGCAAAATCAATTTTGAGATTTTAGGTGTAACATAACGTTAATTACTCACGAAAAGAAACCCCAAAGTGGTATTTTGATTCTGACTGAGCACTAGCCCCACCCTCCCAAGAAAACAAGCAGGTTCTCACATTGTGACGTAGACCAGTGAAGAACAGCCCCTTCCAAGAAGAGTCTGCTCTGCAAGCTCCACCCCCAGGCTAACAGACATGCCCACTTTCTCCATGGAGCTAGCGGTGATTGGCTAAACACTTTACTTTTAATATGCACAATTAGCATTTTTGCAAAAGCTTGGATGAAGTTTGTTTTCGTGAGCGGAACGCAGACACGCTCCCGAGGTCAGCTCTAGGTTGACGTCATGATATGGGCAGCGCACACAAGTAGCGAAAGGTTGAGCCTCAGAAATCGAGTCATCTTACTTCAGGGTTGAAAAGAGCTCAGGAAAAAAACTAATATTCAATAAAACATTGGTACTTTTGTGTGCCAAAGGTAATAAATTAACATATTGTTTACTATAAAAGGCACTGTATAGGCCCGTTATGTCCAGACGTCTTGACTCAACTTTAAGACAATGAGAACAAAAGCCACCGTTCTGAAATAAACACTCTAAGATGTTCTGTTTAATATATATAATGTTCTTTATAGATTTGGAGAAAGTGTTGGATCTTGTCCGTTGTAGGGCTCTGTGGAAGGTCCCTTGGAAACATGATGTCCGGGGCCCCTTATGAAGGCCCGTCTGGTCTCTTTACAACCATGGTAGCCGCTTGGTTTGTATTACTGGCAGTAAGTCAACTCTGTTCCTAGTGCATGTTGAACTCCAGCATGAAGGCACTTTGTCACGGTTTCTGTTCATACTTTTATAGACAGAATTTGTCGGTGCAGCCAAGAGGGAGCCTAGTCTAGTTTTGGGGATCGATTACTCCACATCCAGAAAGCCCAGTTGAGGTGGTTGGGGCATCAATTAAATACTTTCTAAATGCCTCCTTGGGGAGGCATTTTGGGAATGTCTCAAAAACTAGCTGCACGTTAAGTTGTTTCTTGTCTCAATTCTGTGTCTCGATTTTATCAGAGAATGTCATTAAACAAAGAGACGTTGCACGAGTGCTGATACTTTCAAGTCAGGCAAAGAACAGAAGGTGTTATCAGTGGTGTATCTCAACATGATATGGAATGATAAATGGTTAACTAGCTTAAATTAGAAAGTCGTCATCACGTCTTACACTGATATGAACTTTCTGTGATTCCTTTGAGCTTTAAATTGAGAGATGGAGTGGGAGCTTCATATTCAAGTAAACCAGTGGCCGGTTCATAAATCCTCCTGACACTTGGAGCTTTGACTAAATTGAAAACCGACTCCTGGTGTTTCAGGTCCCCCATCAGCCTCCTGCCATAGTGACCTCTTCCTCTTCAACCTCTGGTGACCTTCTGAAAACTAAAGTGGCTGATTGATACTCACCTGCTTTCCATTAGTAATCAGTCATTACATTTTTTTAGAAAAGCTTGCAGTCAAATGAAGTAAAAGGCTTTTGTACGTTTCATTGTCCTAGTTTTTTGAAATTCTGAAATGTCAAGAATCTCCTTATGGTGAATGTAACTTGATACTCATGACAGCTCGTGTTTTTTTCCTCCTTTAAGCACCCTGAGGAAACCAGGGCGTACATCTGAGCCCGCTGTCTGGCTGTTGACCTTGCATGGAGAATCAGATAAACGACAGGTTAGCTGCATCTAAAAGCTCCTCATCTGTGCCTGTATTCTATTTCTCGGGTGGACTTACCTGACGTGTGGTCAGAGATCAAACTCCAGATGGAGTTTGGCGTGACACAAGAGAATAGAGATTACCGCAAGGATCCAAGTTTTACACAAAGCCCAGCATGTACACACACGCATATGCATGTCAGCAAACATTTGTGCATTTTTAGCATCTGATGTCAAAGCAGCAATGGAAAAAGATCCTTTTGAAAGGTCACAGCCCCACCCCCCCTTTTTTTTCCACTGAAGTGACTGGTTCTGAATTCTCTGCACGTGTGATGGTGTTTTAGAGAAATAGGGTCATTGGCAATAACCATTCAGTGTCACTCAGGGTCAATTCACACAGAAGTAAAGTGTTTCTGCTTAACATCCAATAATGATTGAAAGACAAAATAATAAAGTCCCACTCCGATCATCTTTTGATCTATTGTTAATGCATTTCCACGAGTAATTTTTTTCGTCTTTTCCTGATTCACAACAATTTGAATAAAGAAATACTCAGAAATGCTACTTAAATCTCATTTTTTTATGTCCTCCATGAGAAAGATGCCGCAAGAACACATTTAAAAAACGCAATTTTCATCTGAGTGGGTCTTTAAGAACCCACAGTACTCTTTAATGCAACACCTCTTTATGAACTATTAAAGTGTTTTTCTCTTGTCAAACTTGTCTTCCTCTATTGCTTTGTTATTTGGCCACATAATTTACACCTGGATCATATTATGTTCATCTGCTGTGAATAAACTCCATTTGTTGGCCTCTTTGCTAGTTAATCTTCATGCTTCAGGACAGGCTGGGAAGGTCGTGTTTGTATCCTTGTGTTCTTAATTACCCTCTCCTCCTTTCCCTCTGCTCTCAGTCCTGTGATGCAGACATTCAGCCAGATCTGGTTAAATGGATGCCTGTTGTGTTTGTCTCAATTTTTTTCATAGGTGCACGTATAAGCAGCTAAACCTAGCTTATTTTGAGTTTCTTGCTGCAGTGGTCAGACATATTGTGTGTGTAATTTAACTGCACCAACCTGAACAACCGAATCACAAATGTATCTCTATCAAACCTGTGAAAGAGCCCATTGTCAATATCCTGATGATGAACCAGCATTTATTGTTTATGGTAAATCCATTTGAAAACATGTTTACCTGGTTTGGATGAGGGCGTGCAAACTAGTTTTTCCAAGGAAGAAATTTTTGAAAATCAACAACACTGAAAAAAATGAGGATTACCTGTCTAAACAAGTTGAGCTTGCTAATCAAAGCCGACTGGTTTTGTCCGTTAAAACTGGACAGATAGTCTGAGGATTCTGAGCAAAGAAAATCAGCCCTGCATTGGGGTGAGCACAGTTTACTGCATAAAGCACAACACTGAAGTTTATTTTATTAGGTGCACTTGAGTATAAATATAAGTATAGTAAGTAAACTATAGACTGTGTACATGTTATAAGGAGCACCTCATTTTGTTGGGCTGCACCAAAGTCAGTCAAGAACTATTTTATTGTTTTATTTTGTGTTGTAAAGGAAGTACACTAACTGAATACTTCTTCAGACTAGAATGGAGCATTTTTAAGTTTATAATTTATATAGATAGTTATATAAAGTATACCTTAAGTATACTGTCTCACTTTTAGTATAAGTATACCTGTAAAACACTTTATAGACTACTTTTTGCTAAGGGTAATCGCTGACTTTCGAAGAAGGACTGAATAGGAATAAAAAAGTAAAGGAAATATTTTGTTTGATCCGCTCATTTGCCAAAAAACCTTCACTTCCCAATTTATGAACTGACGAGAGAGTTTTAGGGCTACCCAAAAAAAAAGTAAATTTACAAGGTTAAGAGGTTATGAGATCAAAGTGGAAGTGAGCACACAGTGCAACAAGTGAACGCTGCACAGCAGCAGAGCAGACCGACTAAACTAAGTTGATCAGGTGAGCTGAATGTTAATTGATAACATTCCAAATGTCTGAAGACTCATTTGTTTGATTTATGATTTATTAATGTTTCATTTATTGATGGGTGACTTGCAGGATCTCTGAAGCCCATTGATGAAGAGATCAGTGTCCCTGCAGTCGTCCACTTCAATCCTTTCTTCCTCCATCAAAAACAAGATCTCTAAGTCTTTGTGAGGCCTCTGTCTGAGGAGGAGCACTTTTTGGCATTTTCAACGTTCTTATGCTAGTATAACAGACTATTTTCATTCATCTTTGCTGTGTTATGTTGAAACGAGACATTTCATTTGGGGGAGGGAACATATGTAACATTGTTTACCTTCCGCATTGGTGTTCTGGGTGTGTGAATGAAAAGGAAAATATAGTAGCGGTCGTCTTCACCCAAACGTGTCTCTGAGCTCCTTATTTGACATATGAAAATCAGCTTTACCGACACCGAACCCCGGAAATCCAGCAACACTTACAATCATTTTATTTTGAGCTGCCAAAAGGTTCAGAATTTTTGAAAAGTTTTTGAAACTTATCCGAAAATAAAGTTTAACAAAAAGTTCCACATATTTCATCTTCAAGCAAGGCTCCGATAAACAGATAATTTTTTTCTCTCTCGTAAATCTATGACTTTTTTCTCGTAAATTTAAGACTTTAATTCTCGTAATTTAACCAGTATAATTAACAGTGATGACTTTTTTTCTCGTAAACGTACAACTTTAAAGTCGAAATTAATAAAAGAATTCTTTGTAAACTGACCTTAAAACTCTGTCATATCAACTACTTCAAGCTAAAAAAGAAAAAAAGAGCTGATTTAAAAAAAAACATTACATAAGCTGATGAGAAGTTAAACTTCATCATGGAGGAATTTCTCCATTCCGATGATCATTTTTGGAGTTATTGCATTTGCATTAAATTCAGGAACAAATGGGGGGGGGGTAGTTTTGTCCACACAGAGACCCCAATCCTTAAATATAGATTTCAAAGAAAATGTGAATGATGTAAAATGACAAGACAAGAATTTGTCTTTGAAACACTAATTTTGGCTTTATTTTTAACTTTGCAGGGATGATGGACTGAGTCAGATAAAATGGAGGGTAGAATTATATGCAGCAGACGTTGATGAGCACCCATTTTAAATGGGTTGAAGCAGCCATCCACTGCTGGATTCAGTTTATTGCTGCATTTTATTCCTCCCCTTTCTCACATAAAGATGTTAAAGGACCTATATCCTGCAAAATCAGCTTTTGGAGCTTATCAGTGTATAATAATGGTCATTTCTTACAAAAACAACCCCCTTGGCGGTATTTTGATCAATTTACGCATCTCTGAGTGTTTCACTAAAAACCTTCCCAAATCCACGAAAACGAGTGGGTCATCACATTGTGACGTCACAAAGTGAAGAAAAGCCCCTTCCAGGAAGAGTCTGCGCTGTCATGACCGCCCCCAGGCTAACTGACACGCCCGCTTTCTCCATGAAGCTGCCGGTGATCGGCAAAACGCTTTCATTGTATATGCACAATAAGCACATCCATCTTTGCAAAAGCTTGGATGAAGTTTGTTTCCGTGGGAGAAACGCACACACGCTGCCGAGGCCGACTTTAGGTTGACATCATGAAATGGGCGGCACCCACAGGGAGAGAAAGGCGGAGCCTCAGAGATCGAGTCGTCTTACTTCCGGGTTGGAAAATGAACCGCAAAAATAACTAATTTAATTAAAAAAGTGTTCATTAGTGTGCCAAAGGTAATCCATTACATACTGTAGATATGTTCATTATTTACACTGAAAGGCTGAAGAAAAGCTTGATTTAAGAATCAACAGAGGACCAAACCTTTTTCACTTAAGCATCTTATGTGTCCGGTTATGACTGGCACATTTGTGTTTTCATTTTCATGGCAGTCACAGTTTAAAAGCTCAATCAATTTCAGACTGCAAAAAAGTGAACAAGTCAACTTCTTGACTTCTGAATGACTCCTGCTGCACCTTCTATTTGGAGATTCACACTAGTTGTTTGGTCGTGAGTAGAAGGAAAGCCTCCTTGATTCCTGTCACATCCTGTGGGCCGGGTCAGGAGCCTTGAAGCTGCTGTTGGTATGCAGTGGGTGCAGGGACTTTGTGTCCATTGAGACATATTGTGTTACACCTCTGGATTTTAGATCAGAAAAAGGATTTAAAGTGCTGCGCAGCAAGGATTTCTTGGGAGGATCAAGCAGTAGGGGATAAATGTTTTCATGTTAACTTTAAATATGAATTCTTTCCCCAAATCAAAACAAAGAGGGGTTCATATTGCACACACTTTTCCTTGAAGCTGCAGTGGAAATAAATGAGGGGAAAGTGCAGAGTGTTTTAGCATAGAGAATGTTAGGGGTGCTGGTGTCACTGAACGTGGAGCAGCAGGCTCTGAGAGCAGAAATGGAGGTAGAGGGGCACAGTAGCATGACTCTACACAGGCTTGCTTTGTGTGGCGGTTTCCTGCTCCTACAGGAAACAGCCATATTGAAAACAGATTTCTCCTGACAGTTGACTTCAGTCCAGCTGAAACGACTATCAACTGCAACGGTTTCACGCAGAAGAGGAAGAAGAAACTGTGGGAGTGGGTTTTGAAACTCACCCCCCCTCCTCTAGTTTAAGAGGGTAGTGGGATACTTGCCTCATTAGCTCTTATTTTTTATGACCACATGTTTTTTCTCTCCATCTCTTATTCCTTCACTCTTCTTTGTGAACCTCCAGCCTTTCTTTCACATGCAGGGCTCATGTTTCCCCGCTGAGTGGTGTTTGGCTTTTCAAATGTCAACACCAGTGCCTGCTGCCTGCTTCCGTGGAGGAGCCTCCACCGCCTCCGCAGATGAGCCAGGGTCCAAACCCAACAACAGCCTCTGACACGTACCATCACAACACACTTTTAAGTGCTCCGTCAGAGGATTTAAACATCTAATCATCACAGCTCAAGCAGCTTTTGAGCAAAGAAAACTGTCAGGAAAACTTTGGCTGACCTTGGCCTCAACCCAAACAGCATCTCTGCTGCTGCTGTCAGGGCTTTGCACTCACAGGAACACGGACACATTCATATACAAGACTGATTTCACACAAAAGGTCTCAACACAGGAATGTCATTTTTCCTTTCTGACAGAAAAAGTTGAGCGATTTAACAGTTCAACTCAGTTTCTGCAGAGTAGCTTGGATTCCTCACCAACCACTGCACCAGATCGGCTGTTTAATTTCACCATGTACTCCCCAGTAGCAAATAACATCCCTCATGGGTGCTGTAGCCAGGATTACCATGGTGATAACCCTGGGGTCAAGAGACGTGTGCCAGGGTTTGGACCCCCCACGCTGCAGGCATCATCCCCAGGGACTGCACTGTTACATCTCTGGAGACATCTGTTTACCTCGTGCCATTCTGAGATGACCAAGCAGAAGACATAGTGGATCAGGAGACAGGTCTGCTGATTTTTGTTTTGTTTTTTAAACAAAGGTTTTTTTCAGCCTCCAGAGGAGCTCGTGTAAACATGCTCAAAATGTAATTTTTTTTACAGATTGTTGCAAAGTTAAAAACAAAATAGAGAAAAAGAAATATCTTGAACTTTAAAACTGAGTCCAAATGACTTTTTTTTCTAATATCTGGTGAGCTGTAATTGTTTTTGTCTGCCGTAATGGGTACATTTCTTCCTGTGAGATAAAGTTCAGATCAACTCGATCATCTACGTTTCCCTCTTCTTTAAGCCCATATAGCTAAGATCCCTGCATACATGACAAGTGTAGGTAAATGAAGAAATCTGGTCTGAAAGGAAGCAACCATCCCCCCGAAGTCTATTTTTTAATGCCATACAGTTACAATAAGAGTACAGTTGTTTTTTTGTTTTAAATTGGTTGGTTAAATTGACAAAACCCCATAAAGAAAACGGTTTGGACATTCTCTTGTGTTCTTGCTGTACTTGTTTCACCAAAATAAAAGCACCTTTATGCTGTGTGAGTTAGCCACCTGTTTGGTATGACAAGCCATCATCGTAGACAGATTCGAACAGTTCCTCCTTTCAGTGATTTGTAAAGTCCACAGGCCGATGTTAGTACTTTAGGAAAGGATTCTTAGACATGTAAATGAAAAGATGTCATAGCAAGCTAGGCATGGCAGACCCAGACGCTGGAACCCGGAAGGAAAACAGGTGAGTTGGATGGTAAGAAAAGGATTTTAATTACTTCAGAATGACTTGGGGTCTTGATGTGGCTGGAGACTGAAGCGAAGCAGGTAAAGTAGCTAGAGGTAGTTATGGCTTGAGGCGAGGCTGGAGGCTCTTGATGTTCCAAGAGGTTCTGTGGCTTAGGTAATCCGGTGACCCAGGTGTCCACTCGTGGTCAGAATGTCCTGAAGGCGAGCCAATACAATAGTTAGCCGTGAACATGAACACTTGGCCAAAACTAGCCGTGAGACCAGTTTATGCACCATCAGGGGCAACGAACTGGCAATGAATGCTGGATTTGGATCTCCTTAAGAAGGTCTGGTCGGTGATGAGGTGAGTGGACACAGCTGGGATGAATCAGGAGCCAAACAGAGAGGGGGGGGGGCTGACAGAGGCACCATGAGAAAAGACTCAGAAAGAAACAATTGAAATGCTGTGAATCCTGTTTTTCACTTGGAAAATACAAAGAGATTTTCTCTTTGTGCTACATTATTTGTTATTTAATTTTCCTCTAAACGAAGGTCTAAAGAAAATGACTGTTTACGATCTTTCCTTGTTTTGTGTTTTTTCTTTTTTTTTAACGATATAAAATATTCTGAATGAATAATTGGTTGATTTTATGTTTAGAAGTGTTACTAACTGCTGTCAATTTACAAACTGGTACACAAAAGATTTTCACACAGTGTTCCACATAGTGGGGTTAGTCTTACCCAAAGGCACTTCAACCCATCACAGGTGTGGCTGGAAACTCAACCGTCAACCCCTCAAGTTTAGAGGACAACCCTCCAAGCCACAGCTCCACCTCTGACTGAAATAAACGGAATCTCCTCCATGTTCTTCCCTCTCAGTGTCCTGGAGGCTCTTCTTGTAAGAATGACTTTATCTGTCTGGATCACTGGAGGATGAAACATCCAGGCGTTGCTCAAGTCAGAGGTTATGATTTTCAAATCCCTGAACTGTGTTTATAATTCACTCTGACTGTTCTGTGGTTGCAGAAACATGGTTGTGCAAATTCACTTAAAAGCTCGAGGTCTGGTCAAAGTAAACCCGTCTCCTCATTGCTTCATAAATGACAAAGCGTTGCAGGATTGATTCTGGAAACGCTCTGCAGTGATCCATCTATTCCATTTTACATGTGACCAGTGTGAGTGGCTTTAGCACCAAATTTGTAATTGTCTCTCTGATTTACCTTTTGAAAAACTAGTTTAATACAAATGTAAACACGTTTTTTAATAAACAGTTTTCTTTTTATCGTTCCAGTTTTATAAATAAAGGGGAGGAGTGTACCGATGAAATGTTTGAGCCATCAGACAGAGGGGTGCAAACACAGTGGACATTTGAACCTTCTCCTCTTGTATTTCTCTATCACTAATCCTCCTCTCAGACGGCCCTTTTTCCTGCTGAGTGCTGGTTGGTCAAAGTACCCGTCTTTGTTCGGCCTATTGGTGATTCAGACCGACTGCTTTTACCTTCCAGGTGTTCTCAAAGAACCTTTGGTATCTTAGCAACCTGGAACCTGCTGCATGTTTTAATCAGCACTTTATTCATCCAGCACAAATGTTTTGCAGGATCTCGCACGCTATTCTTGCAACGCTGTAAGTCCAGCCATGATTAAATGATAGCACAAGCTGGACCAAAAACAAATCCACACAGAAACACGCCCACATGAGTCAGAAATAAACTGTGGGAGCAATGTGTGTGTCCAGAAAGCAAAGGTTTCAGCCACATAGCACGAGTTCTTTTGCTTTGCTGAGGTGCACCAAGGCAAAACAAGGATTTGGGGGGTGTGCTTGAACTTTCCTCTGGGAAAAATGTGTCCTCCAAGTAATTTCGTTCCTCTGCCCTTGTCTATATTTGAACATGATCACTGTGGTGAACCAGATGGTCTTCTCTGCCTTCAGAGAGGGAGGTTCTTCATGGAATAGCCTTGTGATTAGAAACAGGGCAGCTGAACGGCTTGAACCCAAAACCACAAACCCGAATTCCTGTGCTGTAAAACTCTGTGGTCAAAGTGCGAGGAGAGCTTTAATCTGAGTCACTGCTGAATGGCCATCCTGCTTTTTCTTTTTAGTTATTATCACCCAGATAAATGATTGTTTTTGATCAACCGTGACAAAATCACAGTTTTACATCTCTTATCTAGTTTAGTAGGTCAAACATTGATGTGTTTGAATGCTCTCGTGAATATCAGTTAAAAACATCAATGCAAATGTAAGCAAATGTATAAAGTTCAGCAAAATGATCTTAAGCAAAAGCAGATAATCTACAGGAGTGAACGTCTCCCCCTTCAATGTTTGTTCCACAGGGCCCCTCTTCATTTCAGACATTTTCTATCTGATTTTTTCATCACTCTTATCTTGCTGCTGCACGTCATCGCTGCGTGATTCCCACACTGCACATGCATTTGCTGTGACGTTGTGCTTTGATTCAGGCCCTGCAGTGCCAACGCAAAAACATTTCAAAGATCACAACCACAAATTTAAAAAACAAAATTAAAAAAAACATCATTACATTTTATTAATCCAAACTAAATTCTAGAGAAAAAATGAAACAAAAAAACAATGAAACATTTCAAAAAACAAAAGTAATTTCTAGAGAAATCGAAAGGAAATGTTAAAAAACAAATCACAATAAGAAACTGTGTGTGAAAGGTAGGTACTGTGGGACATCACAGATTGGACGACGTTTGATTTTTGATGTTTGAGTTAAATGTTTGCATGCCTATAAAAGCTTCATGATCAGTACGGAATGATGGACAAACGTTATTATCCAACCAGTGATGTCCTAAAATGCCTACCGTTTTCAGTTTCTCATTGTGTTTCATTTTTTTACTTTTACTATTGATTTATGGAAATTATTTTTGTTTACTGAAATGTTTTAATTTTATCTTTTTGTCTTTTTTTGGAGTTGTGCTTTGGTTTCTAGAATGTTGTTTTGATTTATAAAATGTCATGTTTTTTTATTTTTTTTATTTGCGCGTTAAGCGAGACAAAAGAGTCGAAGAAAACTCCATCTGACTTAATTGTTCACAGTAACTCTAGAACTTGTTTGTAACGTGTAACAGGTTATCCACATTAGAAGTGTTAGCCGTGTTTGTATATTAACAATATCTGTAGCTCACAACCTTGTTGTCACGCGTAGAAAAACACAGTCCGACACAAACTAAACGTTAACCGTGTTAGCGCATTCACAATAACACCGAACCATGTTTGCACCAGAATAAATCCATTTACAAAGCCTCTGGATTAAAAAGGCGCACTGTTGTTTTTTGAATAAAAAGTTAAGGCTTTTAAGTGCACCTTTTAGTGCAGAAAGTACGATAAATAACATCTCAGATAGTGCATTCTGGGACGTGTGCTGTGCGAGTTTAAAGTGTTGGATATGGGAAACCCCAAATAGCCTATTAAATGTATTGAATTTTAGTTTTCACAAAAAATATCGGATGTTGCAAACATTACTCAAAGATTTGAAGGACTGCTTATTGTGCACAATTTAGAATGTGCAACTGATGGATACAATCTGCTGGTGTTTGAAATGCTTTTTGTTTGCTTTGTTTCCATGAGATTAAAAAAAAGTAACAACAGCAAAACTGCACAAAAAGCAGAGAAACGTTTGTTGAGTATTTTTATCAGGTTTGGAAGATGAACCACTTGGCAGTGAACAGAAAGTAGAAACAATCTGTCCACAGTGTTGGTATTAAGAGCTCTATGTGAGTACTATTAAAAACTGACTTTTACCTTCCTATATATGCAGCTTGATCAAGCTGAGGACTGTGGAATCATACAGACTGCGTTCCAATGACCGTCTATTGCTCGCTGTTCCATTTGCTCATACAGAACTGAGAAAAAAGGCTTTTGTTTTTTCTGCCCCCTCCATATGGAACACTCTACAAAAAAGCTAGAATTTAAAAGAACTCATTCCTCTCACTATTTCAACTCCAGGCTGAAAATGGAGGAGAAAGTCACTTTTAACTGTAACTGTTTTACATAAGCTCTCATTTTTATTTATTTTAGGTTTTTGGGTTTATTGTAAATGCTATTTATTGTTTTCCCCTGGCCAGGACTCCCTTGAAAAAGAGATTCTTAATCTCAATGAGACTTTTCTTGGATAAATAAAGGTTAAATAGAAAAAGAAAAAATTTTCTAGCAAAACCTGCATGTCTTTCAGTGTCACATAGTTTGATCACACAGCAATCATGGGGTAATAATGAGGCAGTCATTACTGAAAAGAAGAAAAATGCCAACCTTGATTTAATGGATACCAGTGCCTTATTTTCAGCTCAAGAATGCAAGAATAAACCTGTGGAAGAGTTAAGCAATTTAAAAACAAAACCCAAGCTCAACCGCTGCTTTGTACTTTGCAGTCTGGTGCCAATTATCCTGATTGGAAAGAGTAAGCCGTGTGAATGTGAGGACGTCAGCAGCACAAGACCCCTCCACCAGGTGTGGGGCACATAAAAACTGAAATTATGATGGGTTTGAAGGGGGGGGTCAGCTGATCCATTCAACAAAACGGAAACTCTTCAATCAGATTCGTCCTCAAAATGCTTTGTCATTCTAAAAATGGGAACAAATATGTTCTTTTTCTGTGTTTAACCCTTGTGCTATCCTAGGCACTTTAACATTGGGGGTTGGGTCATCTAGACCCACTAGACAGTGCTCTGAACCTTTCTTCTTCAATGATTTGTGATCTTCACTGGTGTCCATGGATTACATGAAATCTTTCCACCTTTATCCACCTTTGTCATGGTAGGGAGAACACGTCAATGGAAGGGTGGGGTCATTTAAGATAGCACAAGGGGTATCTGTACCCTGTAGAAACTCTAGACAAACATGTTGAAATTGGCTGCTTTGTTTGAAAGAATAAAAAGGCCTTGGTGAGGTGAGCTGGCAGACACGGAGGTGGAGAAGCTCCAGAGCAGCAGGGTTAAAAATGCACTAAACCCACTCACCTGCTTTTTTTCATAAGTGTGGCAGTGCGGACGTGATCCCAATCTAAAAAAAAAAGCGTGATAATTCACAGCTGTCACATTCACCCAAATATGGTCACAGAGAACCTTTCTTCTCCACATCCTCCTCGCTGTCTTTTGTTTGGACAAGTTGCTGTAAACGTCAGTCTACAGGAGGAGGACAGCACAACTTAAAAACGCTGCTTAAGCTCAGCAGCTTTCACTGCGTCTCACTCCTCTCCTTATATAGACTCAGATTGGTTTGTTTGGTTATTGCATCTCATGCCATCCGGAGCAACAGACTGTCAGGCCTGTGAAAGGACAGCCTTCAGGGTGCAGGAGGTTACGGTGTGCGGGCGTCTCTTGGCTCCAGCGGCATCTTGCGTCTTTGTGTCCTTCTTTTCTTGACCTCTGATTGCCACACTTACGTCTTGTATTATGGCAGCTAAAGTCCTGGTGACCTGCAGAAGGCTGTGTTGTAAAACACAAGTCCACAATTAAGACTACACGCTCACAACTGGCTCTATTGATCTTCTACCGTGACATCTGCCCTGCACTAATTGAGAGAAGTTTTAAGTGTACAACTGTCAGCAGCTTAAGTGAAGTGGCAGACTGTTGTAAAAAGTAATTCCCTCCATTGTGTGACACAGGTCAGTGTTGTTTACTGACAAACACCAAGCAAGTCCTCATCATGTAAAAAAGGAAATCAGAGTGTTGGTGTTTTTAATTTAAGTTTTATGATGTGAATGCTGACAGGACTGTGTGTTTGCTGCTTCAGATGTTGCCATCTATGCCAAAAGAAGAGGAATTTTCTTTTTCTTAAATGTTGTGTTGAAACTTTCAGTGTTGAACCTAAACTTTTAAAAATGTCAAGAGGGAAAAGAATCAATAACAAGATTTGCCTGCAGAGGAATTTGGTGTCAAATAAAACAAATGTAATTATTAAGAAAAAAGATACTTGAATTCAGGAAATACGACAGCACAAAGTAAGACAAAACTATTTCACAGGTCTAAAATCCCAATCTTTCACAGATTATAAATTCAAATGAAAAGCCTGCAGAAAATTAGATGGTCTTTAAGGCCAAGCTTTTGTTGGAGTTTCTCTAAAACCTTTACTTTATTTTATAATTTTTTTCTTTCTAGCACTTTCTTCTCCTTTGTCTCCACAGTTCAGGACCTCTTGGGGTCTAGAAGCTGCTCCAACTGTCACAAGGAGAGCAGTGGGTGTGCAAACATGTGTGTTTGTCTGTACCCTTCACTGTTTGCTGATGTTTTTGTGTGAAATTGTTACCAAAACTTTATGAAGTAGAGCATGTTTTGCCAGAGCAAACATGATGTGAATGTAAAAACACATTCAGGTTTGATTCTCACCAAGGTCCATTTCCTCAGATGGTTCACTTTGTCTGCTTGAACCCTGGTGTGGGTCAAAGCCTGCAAACCCCAGTCTGCTGGAGAACAAGGACCTCTGTTCTCTTCAGAGCAAACCAAAGTGCAGAAGGGAACTAAAGGGGGCAACTGACCTGAGTGCTGTGTGTTCTGGAAAAAAGCTGACAGAGCATAAACTAAAGGAGCTAAATTTATTTATTTTTTAATTGGAAAATGTCAAACAGGTTAAAGAAAAGACAACGTAAGTAGTGAAGAGGTACAGGTGTGCAACCAACCAACTATTTTAGACCTCACAACTGTCAAAGTTATTTATTTTCTAAGTCCAACAGCTTCAAATGGTGCAAAGGTGTGAAATTCCATAGGTAAGTTTACCAACACCTCTATGCCATTAGTCCAACAATATTGTACATTATTGTGAGTTATTTCAAAAAAAGATTTTTTACAGTCAAATAAAAAGAGTCAGTCTATCATAAAACTTGAATATGTAGGGTTTTTTTTGATACTGACAAAACGCAAAGAAAGTCGGCGTGTCAGTGGAAACAATGTATTTAAATCGAAAGGAGGTTTGGAAACTGAGACCCAAAGTCGCAACTGAACAAGAGCACACATTTTTAAGAGTAAACAGCTCCATGACAGGCGGCTCACAACTGCTGCTGAGTTGGATCCATTGCAGGGGAAGACCTGGATGGCCCAAACTGTGAGGGTTTGCTTGGAACATCTGGCTGCTACCCTCTGTCCAGAGAGGTCTGAAGACCTCCTATCCCACCCAATGTAGGAGAAGCTGGGTAGGGAGGGAGGCTGGGGACACTGAGTTGGGCCATGTTTTCCCCCTTCTTTGTCCCTGCGGCTGTTTGGAGCTGTGACTGTAAGGGCCCCTGGTGCCTAACCAGTTAACAGTCCCCAAACCCCGCTGGTAGACACCAGAGGTTGGGGGGGGCCATCAAACTGAAGAAGGAGTCCTACTAACTCCGGATGGCAGTGGGACTCTTTAGGCAGCTGGCTTGGATTGACAGTCTGAGTGAAATCTGCCCCAGGCTGTTTTGGAGGCAAAAAGTCAATTTCTAGGAGAGCTTTTTTTTTTTTTTTTTTGATTTGTCAGAAAAAGAAAACTTTATTAAGGCCAAAATGCACTCACATTGAGAATTTTACTTTAACATCATATCTAATTGTTTAGTGTTAAGCTAAATACGTCAATTAATTTGTTCCTATAAACCCCCCTTTGCCAGAGCTCTCAAACTGTTTCTATTATAATTGTAACACAACGATATTAAAAAAAAAAACACAAACTTTTTTTCCTTTTACACCCTCTGCTGTACAACTCTAACCTGTGTGTGGGCGTCAGACAGAGATCAGAGAGTAGACTGAAGGACACATGCCACCTCAGGGTTCAGGGGTCACGAGGAGCCACACTTCCTGTAGCTTGCCGAGCTGAACCCCTGCTGAAGGATCAACTGGCTCTTTCATTGTTCGCATTTACCGTCGTCTCCATTGATGTGGTTCCTCACAGTGGCCATTTAAGAGCAAAGGCCACCCCTCCAAACCAGATGTTTCATCAGTCAGCAAATGAAACATGCAAAGTGCATGAAAACTGAGCGTATATATGATATGTTCAGAAAATGTATAATGCCATAAAACACCCCCTCAAATAACTTGTTAGGGCTGCTGTGCCTTCCTTGAAACTTTAAAGATAAAAAAATATTTTTTTATTTTAAAAAGTCACGTCGCTGAAACATTCAGGTAAGTAAGGGGGAAGTATGGGTGAGACGTAGGCACAGCGTCCAGATTTTTGATTGTTTTCAACCCCACGGCAAAAAGTGCCGGTAGTTCTGTTGGAACGATAATGTGCGCTCCATGGCTGTAGCCTGAATGTTAAAAATAATAAAGTTAGACAATTAGAGCGTAGAGTGTGTGGGTGTCCTGCGGGCGCTAACATATCACCTGCACATGCGTTCAGTATGGAACCAGTGCACGCATCTACTGTCAAATACAGTGCAGCGTGAAGGCACCATACAACAGCGTGCATCATAAGTGCATGTAACATTCATTAGTCTTGTGAATACTTCACAATACACTTAATCACATGCACAACAATGGTACATTTGTATGACGTTCCTCAAGGTGGCTGTACGAGTCTCGTGGCAACTGCAAGACAAACCTGCACCTCCCTTAACCCTTGTGCTATCTTAGATGACCTCATCCTTACTTTGAGTTGTTCTCCCTACCATGACAAAGGTGGATAAAGGTGAAAAGATTTCATGTAATCCATGGACACCAGTGAAGATCACAAATCAGTGAAGAAAAAAGGTTCAGCGCACTGTCTAGTGGGTCTAGATGACCCAACTCCCAATGTTAAAGTGCCTAGGATAGCACAAGGGTTAAGATGCAGTCACTCCTCTCTATGACCCTCCACAGGCCTGGATAATAACCCAAAAACCTGCAGAACCCGCACAGGTGCATGTGGAGGCGTTTACTTATAAAGCACTTTCTACTTTCTTAGAAGCCAAAAAGCACTTTACCGTCATACTTCCATTCACACACACATTCACACCCTGATGGCGGCTACACTGCCAAGCACTGGCGCCGACTCATGACCACCCAGAGCAATGTGGGGTTTAGTGTCTTGCCTGCCCATGGACACTTTGACACTTTTCGGATTGATGACATGAAGGATGCTCAATAAAGAAACGAACAGCTGACTAATTCAGATTCTTCTTCAGCTTCATTGCAAAAAAGTATACAAACGCAGATCTTGGTCAACAAAAGCCTTGTGGTTCTCTTCAAATACAACCAACCAATATGAATATATTTTAAATTATTTTAAGTTTTCTTTTATCCAACACGCAGTGTGTGACATACAACTTTGTAGAAAGGAAACACCAGGAGCATTTTTCACCTTCTAAAGGGGTTCCCTGCAGGTAAATAAATGCACATTGATAAAAGCTAGACAGGGAGGAAAAAGAAGGCCAGTGTGAGTCCTGGTGACACTACGTGACAGCTTTATCATCCACGGTGGTGTCTGAAGAAAGTGACGGAGCCCCCACCGCTGTCTCCTGGGCAGGAGAGGCAGATGGGGTGTTTGGAGCCAAAAGATCACATCAGACTGCCGGTGGATTACGACCAGCACCAAACAAAGGAGCTGAGTGTTCATCTCCTCAGCCTGACAAATGAGTTTCATGCTTTTTTTTATAATGACCTAAGTATCTCATCAATGGCAGCACTCCAGGCTGGACTCATTCTTTCTGATTTGTGCTGAAGCAACTGTGGGGCTTTTTTTGAAGCTTTTTGATTTTATTTCTAAACTAAACAGATGATTTATTTTATGGAAAAAGTTCTGTCAGATTTTTTGAGTTTAGAGACTGCTGCTAAATGCACATACTGACTTTGATGACAGAATGCTGGTTTCTATTTTTTATATTTGCTATATTTTCCCTTCCATTCTCATACTGGTGAGGAGCAACATCTCGTCTCACCTGTGTATTCCTCTGGGAATGCTTTGTGTGAAAAGACAACCAACGGAATCTTGAATCTTAAACAGAGGAAAATCCCAAAGTGAAAATGCTCCGATCATTTTTAACTGTCAGTTTATGGCAACGTCTTGTGTTCATGAATGAGCAACACAAATTTAAAATAGCTTATGCCACTAAGGCCTCACAAAAACACACAGAGACTTTTACCACCGCAGCCTCCAATATCTATGTGACAGTAGACAGATTGCATTGCGCTTTATGCAAATGTCAGACGGTAAAATATGGAGCCAGAAGTTGGTCAAATGTATGATCTGTGTGGACTGTTTGGTTATAAAGACAGTCTAAATGAGTGTATTTTAAGATTTGTGTAATTTGCTATCAGGTGTGACAAAAAGAATGTTTGAAAGGGTCAAATAAATTAAAAAGTTGCTCATTTGGGTGTTCTTGTTTTGTGACGACTGTAAACAAACCAAATAAAATAAGTAACAGTAGGTCGACCCCTCCTAAGTGGTAGATATTTCAGTTGGAAGCCAACGCTGGTTGTTTGTTTCTCTGAAGCCAACTTTACATTCAAGGGAAGAAACTTCAACCCATAAAACTCAATAATATAACCTTTTTGTCATTGTTTGAAATAGTTTTCAATTACTGGTTTTACCAAAGACATGTCCAAACTAAGATAATTTGATGGACTAGGCTGAAAATGTGTTATTGTCATTTGTTTTTTCTTGTTTCAATAAGAAAATGACTCTCTTTTATAACCAGCACCCAGTGGTCATTTGAGGAACTACAACCATTAGTGCTTCCAAGTTAGCTTAAATTTGGGAGACTAAAGGTTGAGGCTTGGGGAAGACCAACACATAGACAACTGTGTAACAGCTATGGAAGAGATAATCAAAACCGAAAAGCAAGCCAGTGTCACTGTAACATTACTGAACTTCCTTTAAAATGTGTTCAAATAGCTGCTTCCTCTTTGCTCAACATCTGTCTGCATGTTCTTTTTTAAGTTTTCCTGATTCAAACTTTGGATTTGTGCCGTGTTGTTTGGTCTGTATGCAGAAACTAAACGTCTATGTTTTAGGCAAACCAAAGTTTGGAGACAAAGGCAGACTAGAAGCAGAACCATGAGTTCTGTTTGTTTATTACTATGTTGTTTCTTAGTTGTTGTTTTGTCATTTAGTTAGTTCTCTATCAAGTTAAATCATTGTAGTTTAGATGATCGAGTTTTACTGAGCTTTCCAGAGCACTTTCTGAGGTTTCATCTTTCTAGTTTTATACAAAGGTTTAAAATCACAGTTTTTATGTGAACAAATGTGATAATTAAGTGATTAATGATGAACAGGAGAGGTTATCTGTAGACAGTGAAAGTACTACTTAAGAAACAGCCGGCTTCTCTAATTCATCTGCTGCAGAAATAAGGACTTTCCTCCTTCAAAGGCATGTATTGTGCTCTTCTCTTTGCTTTTTGTTTTTAGTGAGGCTGAATTCTATTCAACCATATATTTTGACATCCAGACCAAAGGTTCAGACCCTGTGTTTAAGGGAGGGGCTATGGCTGTGTGCATAGTGCTTTGCAATAAGTCACAAGGGGCCACAGAGGTGTCAGAGCTCAGCAGCACAGTAATTAGCTACACAGTGGTCAGTCTGTGCCGGAAGATGTAAAACCGGCTGATCTTTCCTGCCCTGCAGCCTCAGAGACACTCTGTGCCTCCAGTCATCTTAACTGCTCATAAAGGAGGCAGCATCACAGGCTGATGTACTTTAGGTCACATGCTAATGGTTTTGTGTAGTCTTTGAAATGAGAATCAAGTGTGTATTTTGTGAGGTTTTTAAGATGTCAGGTTTGAACCCAAATATGCTGAAAGCAATTGTTTTCATGAAAAATAATTTATGTGCTCATGTTTAGGCAGCATGTTCTGTGATTATGAGGTTTTTTTTAACCCCAATTTACATAAAATAAACAAATAAATACTTGAAATCACTTTAAGAGTGGGCCCCGAATCTAGATTCTATGAAAGCGTTATTTTGGTGAATGACATGAAGAGTTTTCCATAATATTCTAAATTTTGTGCATGTGGTAAGGGTATCTTGAAGTATTTGTAGGGCAAATATAGGATGTATGGGTGATACTGTAGGTGCATGCAGTGGCGGCCTACTGACTTACTAGCAAATGCTTCACACACAGGTGATATACAAGAGGCTCCGTGCACGAAAGTAAGGAGTTCTACTTCCGCCGCCTTGAGTGTGAGGCCGACCATTTCCGGTTTGCAACTTCTATAGCAGCGACACGGCAGATTTTGATTGGGAAAGATGGTATATTTCACCTGTTTTCTACAAGGTCTCCCGAAAATCGACGTGAACGACATCTACAGGATTGTCGACCAGTGCGTGGTTACATGGGCAAAATATCGTGTCGAAAATACCGAAAAGGAAATGTGTCCCGTTGTAAACAAACCTTTGCTGTCACATATTTATGCAGCAGCTCGGTAACATACGAGGCGATCTTCCAAACGTGCTTTTATTAATTTTATGAATATTATGAAGTGCCTGTTCGCTCATCATTTTATATTTAATCCTTGTGGTCAGTGCTTTTTTTGTGGAAGAAGAACAGAACTGAAGAACAACCCACTGTTAGTAGAGGCTAACAACACTGGCTAACAACATCAGCCTTTATTTGTCGGGGCACAATTAGAAACACAATTCCATGTGTCGTGATTTTTTGAACAGTTTCTAAGGACTGAGCGGCATTTCTGCTCTGAAAAGCTCACAGACACTGTGTGCTCTGCTCTGTCCTCGCGAGTCCGGCAGCCGCTAACCCAGAGCGGCGGCTCGGCTCGCAGTCCGAATTCTCACACATAAAACAACAACGCACACGTACCAAAGCACCCTCCCCTCAAACACATTAATAAATCCAGCTGCTCTGCTCAGAGAGGTTCACTCGGTCCACTGGCACCGGAGCCCGAGCCGGATGCCGGGTCCAGACGTCAGTGAGCACGCATCCCCCCGCATCTCCCTAGTGAGGGGTGAAAGAGACGGGAGAGCCAGCGGAGCGGGGCGTCCGCAGAGCCGCTGGTCGGTCCCTTATGAGCTCACAAGCTTTCTCTCTCAGAAACACCGTCTATGCATCACGTAACCCAGAGCAGCAGCGACACACGATCGGTATATCCCAGCTATCTCGATCGGAAATAAATTTTGATCCGAACGAGTCTGACCGGGGCAAAGTATTCCGAACGGCGTGTTTACATGACGCATTTTCTTTCTGATTGCTGCAAAGACGAAACACGACTCGTCTTGCTTGGGGTGAAGTCCTCCCGCCGTGTTCACCATCCATTCGGCTCTCACCGACACATCTACTGGAAAGCTATGAAAGCTTATATTAGTACTGTTGTACTTTGACAAATTCGCACACGGGTATACAACAATGTTGTGATGTCTTTGTCATGCGTTGAAACACCAAACGCCTCTCTTTTACCCGAAATCCGCTCCTATTTACTCAAAACTAGCAACTCAACAAAACTCCCCACAACAATAACACGACCAACAGGAAGTTGTCGGCCTCACACTCGAAACACGGAAGTTAACCGGAAGTTCTGTCGTGCACGTAGTCTAGTGCCCATAGAATACCCAGACAAACTACTGTGATGTAGAAAATACGCTGGGCGGACTGCAAGCTGCCTGCACCACTCTATTCTGATGCATCATTGGGATCACTGATCTTTGGGGTCAAATAACATCAGTAAAGGGATTTTACTGAACTGGTTGGTAAATGATGCAGTTAGTGAATCAACTGGGTGGCCAACAGCAGTCAATCCATTTAGATTTGCTCCTACAAATCAATAGAAACAGAATAGTCAATCATCAATACTGTCTAACAAGTGAAATGTGAACATCTTGGTAATATAAAGACATGAATCTGCAGATTCCAACCATATAGGGGGATCAGACGATCAATCATGTCAGCACATCAGGGGAGCTGAAAAATTAAATTACCCTGGAAAGACAAGGTTGAACCATGTTAGTTTTCAGCAACAGATTCTGTTAACATTTGCTGGCAATAACTGAGGAATGTGGCCGTTTTCCCGTGCCACTTCCTGTTGCTTTTCCTAAGTGTAGACCGGCTCAACCAGCCGGTCTACAGATTAAAACGTTAAGGCATTCCACTGCTTGTGTCTTGCAATAATCTTTCCCGCTCCCTGACTCATCTTTACAATCAAATCTTTGCTTAGCCTGTCCTTCTCAACCTTGTTGAGCGAGAGAGGGCGTGGCATTTAGGTGGAAGAGGGATTTGAAACTTCTAAAGTCATCCATGGTAACCTTTTGGCCTCAAGGCCCTAAAGCCAGATCCTTTCTAAAGAATAGACATTTCCAGTAAATGAGTGTATGGAAATCTCCTTCCTGCTGAGGAAAACATGATAAATGAAAACTGTAACCAAACCGCCTGCCACTGAGCTGCTCCTGTTACTAAATTATCCCAATTTGTTAACCGACTTTTTTTGAACTGACTGTGGTGTCCTCATGTGAAGGCCATTGATTGGCTGCTTCCCATTCTTTTACAGGCACATAATGTCCTAACTAACCCACGCCATGATCATGTGACGCCTTCGTATTTGGGATTCTTTGGAATGAAATGTGGTCAAGTGATGGTCTTGCTGAAGCCAAGCTGGAACAAAGTCCTGATTGAATTAGGAAGCAGAGGTCAGATTCTGTCAGATGACACAAGTTTGGGTTTAAACAGCAAAACTCAACTCCCACCGGCAAATCACTGTCCTTGTGTCCCAAAGCTGGGATTCACGTGGCAGCTCTTATTGTTGTTTCCAAGTCACAAATAAAAATGGATTTTCACATTAAAGGTGGTTACTTAGATGAGCTATTTCAATGCCTAATGACTAATGTGGACAGTTGAAGGGTTTTTTTGTGGCGTGTCACCCAACCTGTCTCCTTTTCTTTTGAACCTTTGGTTTAGTTGAAGGGAAAAGCTGTGACAGTTATTTCTTGAAATTCTGGTTATGTAACTGAAGACTGGTTTTTGTTGACAAACCTTCAGACTTTGTTTTCCGCACGCACTTATCTGCACACTTATCGATAACAAGTTTTTATGTGAAAGAATTTTTCACATAGAAAAGAACACAAAAAAATGTGTTTCTATCCGCCATGTTACAACACAACTCCAGTTTTACTCTACAAGCTTTTTACTGATTTTTACTAAATATTCGAGAAAGCAGAAATTCAAGTTTACAATTGAATATGAAGTTATCGGCTTAGTTCATTTCATATTTGATCCCATGCTTATTCATCTCAGTGATTTTATGCAAACTGCTCTAAATAAAAGACAACCCTGTGTCATGGCTAGCAGGCTGTGGCAGACCCAGATGCTGGAACCCAGAAGGAAACTCGACAGACAGAGTGATAAGTCATAAAGGATTTAATTCTGGAACAGAATTAAATGAGCAAATAAGGAGAAGATGGTTGGAGGTTCTTGAGGGCGAACACCGTGGTCCAGAGGAAAGCCAGAGGGACGCCGAGACAGGAAGCAACGAGAGGTGAGTGCGGCCCTGATTTCCAGACGAAGGCAGGATCCTGAGCAGCAGACAAAACAAGGGGTTAGTCGAGGAAGCGAGAACCAGAGCGAGACAAGACATGAGATAGCCATTGAAGCACCGTGGAGTACAACGAACTAGCGTCGAGTACAGGTCCTGGTCCTCCTTAAGAGCCAAGGTCTTGATGAGGCTGACGAGGCGCAGCCGTCGTCAGCAGGTGGATTTGATGAGGAGGGCCCAGCCGGGGGCACCGTGACAGTACCCCCCCTCCAACGACCGCCTCCAGGCGGAACAGGGCAGCGATCGGGATGGGCCCGGAAGAAGTCATCAATGAGGGAGGGGTCCAAGATGAAAGAGCGCGGGATCCATGACCGCTCCTCCGGGCCATAACCCTCCCAGTCCACCAGGTACTGGTATCCACGACCCCGGCGCCGAATGTCCAAGACTCGGCTGGCGGTGTAGGCCGGGGCGCCGTCGATGAGCCGGGCGGGTGGTGGGGAAGCGGACGGCGGGCAAAGGGGGCTTTGGTGGACTGGCTTGATTTGAGAAACATGGAATGATGGATGGATCTTGAGTGCGGCAGGTAGTTTCAGACGGACACAGGTGGGATTGATAATGCGCTCAATGGGGAACGGGCCTATGAAACGCGGAGCTAGTTTCCGGGACGTGGCCTGGAGAGGAATGTTCCTAGAGGACAGCCATACTTGCTGTCCAGGCACATAGTTTGGGCTGGCAGTACGGTGCCGGTTAGCGATCTGGCGGTTACCTTCTGCAGTCCGGAGGAGGGCGGCCCTGGCCTGGCGCCAAACGTCCTGACAGCGCTGCAGGTGTAGTTGGACCGACGGTACCGCCAGATCGAGCTCCTGTGAGGGGAACAGAGGTGGAGAGTAGCCCAACGAGGCCTCAAAAGGGGATATGCCTGTAGCCGAGGATGGGTGGTTATTGTGTGCATACTCCACCCAGACGAGGTAGTCCAACCAGTCCTCAGGGTTTTGTGCCGGCAAACAGCGGAGGGTAGCCTCCAACTCCTGATTAGCCCTCTCTGCCTGGCCATTAGATTGCGGGTGGTATCCAGAAGTGAGGCTGGTGGAGGCTCCGAGGGCGGAGCAAAAAGACGTCCAAACCTGTGAGGTGAATTGTGGACCGCGGTCAGACACAATATCGGAGGGAATGCCGTGATGACGGAAGACATGGTTAACGAGAATGTTGGCAGTTTCAGTGGCAGAAGGGAGTTGCTGTAAGGGGATGAATTGAGCAGCTTTGGAGAAGCGGTCAATAACAGTGAGTATAACCGTAAACCCATGGGAAGGGGGCAGGCCTGTGACGAAATCTATAGCGATGTGGGACCAGGGTCGATGAGGCGCAGGCAGAGGCTGGAGATGACCGGCAGGAGGTGAGTTGGAGGACTTAGCCCTGGCGCAGGTGGTACAGGCGGCGATGTACTGGCGTACATCCGCGTCCATGGAGGGCCAGTAGAACCGGCGTCTGAGGAGTGCGAGAGTCCGACGAACACCACCATGGCATGCGACTCTGGAGCAGTGACCCCAGGTGATGACATCGGACCTGAGTCTGTCGGGAACAAACAGAGCGCCGGGGGGACAGGTAACAGAGTCTGGTTTCTCACCTTGGACCTGTAGCAGTTGGTTTTCTACGTCCCAGGTGAGGTAACCCACAAAGAAGGAGTCCGGAATAATGGGCTGAGTGATGTTGTCCGAGGTGCAATATTGGCGGGACAAGGCGTCTGGTTTGCCGTTCTTACTGCCCGGGCGGTAGGTGATGGTGAACTTAAACCTGTCAAAAAACAGACACCACCGTGCTTGTCTCGAGTTTAGCCTTTTGGCTGCACGTAGATAAGCCAAGTTTTTAGCCCCCTCCAACCAATGTCTCCATTCCTCGAGAGCCAGTTTGATGGCTAATAACTCACGGTTTCCGACGTCATAATTCTGCTCTGCAGGATTAAGCTTCCTCGAAAAGAAGGCCCATGGCTTGAGTTTGCCTGAGGTGGAGTCTCGCTGGGACAACACGGCCCCTACTCCGGAGTCCGAGGCGTCGACCTCCACTGTGAACTGTTTGTGGATGTCCGGTTGGATCAGAATGGGAGCCGTGGTGAACAATTCCTTGAGCTGCTTGAAAGCGGAGTCTGCGGCAGAGTTCCAAACATATGGGGTCTTGACGGAAGTGAGTCGAGTGAGGGGGGCTGCGATTTGGCTGTAGTTGCGTATGAAACGCCGATAAAAATTTGAGAACCCAAGAAACTGCTGTAGTTTTTTGCAAGTTTCGGGGATACTCCACTCGGAGACTGCTTGGATTTTGGATGGGTCTGGTTTGATTTTGCCGGCCTCGAGAATATACCCCAAGAAAGAAACTGAGTTAGTGTGAAATTCACATTTTTCGGCTTTCACAAATAACTGATTTTCTAATAGCCGCTCGAGAACCAGCCTGACGTGGTGGCGATGTTCCGTGGGATTGTTGGAATATACAAGAATGTCATCTAGATAGATGAATACGAAGCAGTTGAGATAGTCGCGAAGGACGTCATTAACCAAACGCTGGAAAATGGCGGGGGCGTTGGTGAGGCCGAAAGGCATGACTAAGTACTCGAAGTGTCCAAGGGGGGTGTTGAAGGTTACAGGGGCGGCCGTGGTGCAGAGGTAGAGCGGTCAGCCCCTGATCGGAAGATCGCAGGTCGGTTGCCGCTCTGTGCACCCATTTGTTGAAGTGTCCTTGAGCAAGACACTGAACCCTACATTTCTCCTGGTGGTTATGGGAAGGCGCCAGTGTTCAGCAGCGGAGCTGCCATCAGTGTGTGAATGTGTGCGTGCGTGCGTGTGTGTGTGTTCTGTGTGTGTGTGCGTGCGTGCGTGTGTGTTTTGTGTGTGTGTGCGTGCGTGCGTGCGTGCGTGCGTGTGTGCATGGATGAAAGCGCCTTGGGACTTCGCTATAAAAGTACACACCATTTACCATTTGCCTCATTTAGATCATTTAGATGTTACTGTGTGAGCTGAACTGTGGTCAGAGGTGTAAGAAGGTTGACGACCTTCCAGTTAATGTTTGATTGCCAGTCTGCTCTGAGACGTACAGCTCTGTTTAAAGTCAACAGCGGTCCAGGACCTGCAGGCAGCCATCTGGTGCTGGTGGCTGTCGCCTGCAGTGTGAGACACAAAGACTAAAGGCTGCTTTCCAGCCATATTTACAGACACACCGTGTCCATTTTTGCCATGGACGACACAAAATTTAAAATTACTAGAACAAAAACATAACATAATTTATGACACAAAATATGCATATTACAAGGAATAGGTGAGGAAGGAGAGAGCATAGGGCCTGAGTGCTAAAGTTTGGGATTTTGATGACACAGAATTAGCAGGACAATTTACTCCTCGGGGAGTCTGGGGAGAAAATGGACCAGAGACGCTATGGAGAAACTGTAGACTAACTGATGATCTTGAGACGGACTCTTCACACAAAGCAACAAAGATGTGCCACAGAGAGACGCGTGTAAACTTAAGGTAAGAGCTACCTTTCTGCCTCCTGCTGTACACAGATTTGGTGCTGCTCAGATGTCCCATAGCATTTACCTTTTCCAGTTCCTTATTGTGTTTCTTTAGTTTCCGAAACATTTCATTTTTGTTTTGTTTTGTTTTCATTTTTCTTGCATTTTCAATTGTTGTTGCGGTCTATTGCATGATTTGTTGGAGTGATTTGTACTTCTGGGCCACCGTAGAAATGACTGTTGTGAGTTTTGTAAATTGAATGTGAGTTTATGAATCTGAATATACGCATGTTGTGTTTGAACCTGCAGCAGGAGACATTTGGAAGTTTTAAACTTTCATAGAGGAACTAAGAGGAGATTCCCCTATTCTCATTGTTTCAACCGGATGGTGGTTCATTGAAAGACCCTCATCCTCTGAGGCAAAAACCGTGAACCATCTGCAAGGAACAGCCAACCGCACCGGATTTCTGACATGGCGGAAGCACAAGCATGTCATGTAAAAAATGCTGTGTGAGCAGGATATCAAACCAGTCCTGGACCCAGCCAACTGAATTACCCAGCAGCTTCCTGGTGACATCTCAGTAAGATGTAATAACCTGTTTTTAGACAATACATTTTCAATCTAATTAAGTCCTTTGCTGTTGAAAACATTTCTTTAGAAGCAAAATTAAGATTTAAATTGATTATAGTCTACATCTAATGAACGTTACACAGTTGCAGAGCTAATATAGGATATATTTGGTGGGAACGTGTGTAAATATACCCACTTTAAGGACCCACTCTAATGAAAAAGGTGTTTTAGCATGTTTTTGTGGCACTTTTCTGATAATGGAGCTCATTGATTATGAAACTTAAGCTTAAAATTACATTACTGCAATTCCTTCATTCAAATCATTGTGAATCAGGAGCAGATGAAAAAATGCTGCTGGGAAAAGATCGTATTTGTGACACAGAAAACATGCCTCAAGCTCCCCATTCTGATCTTTCCCTTTGCAGACGACCACGCAGCTCAAGAGATGTTTGTTGCGCGTCTCTAGCAGATATAAAACTCTTTTTTGAGCAATACATATTTATTTTAAGACATAATAGTTCCAACATGCCTTTTTTCAATGATTGCTGACAGAGATTTCATTTTGTTTTCAAAATGCAGGACATCACAACCTTTTTAAAGAAATCTTATTTTTGGCTTCTATTGGCAGATTTCTTTTCCTACCTATAATAAGGGAAATATAACTAGATTTTTTTTTATATGTTTTGAAAAAGGAAATTTTTCCAGTGTATTCAAAATTAAACTTTGCACATGTAAACTTAACCATATGAAAATATTACTTTTGACTATAAAAGCCTTGATAAAACATTCCTTAAAAAGATCATTTTTCAAAAATATGAAAAGAATTTAAAGAAGTTTTGAAAAAATAAAAAAAAAAAGATTTCTTTTGACTTCAGAGAGAAGGGAAACTTGTGCCAGAAGGTTCATCATTCCCTTAGCTGTTATGTTTCCATATAAATGGTAAGAGGATGCCATAATCAGTCAAGTGATATTTTCATTAAATCGTATTGAGGACAGAGTCTCTCACATGATTCTGCACACTGACGCTCTCCTCACCCACATGATGACACGCTCTCATTCGGATCTTTAACCCAGCGGATAATCAGTGACGCAAATTGATTTTTGCTGTTTTCTAACTTCAGTCAGGAGATCTTCCTTCTGTGAAATAATTTCACTTTCATGGAGAAAGAGTCGTTTCGAAGGATTTGGTCATACTGAATTACTGACTGCATCTGTTTTTAATGAAGGATTTCTTTTTTTTTACTTAGCTAGCCTGAGTAAACTCCTCCAGGATGGACAAACTCTTCTAAACTGGGGTTCAGAGTGGAGGTTGCCCCTGTGGAAACAGCATTTGTTAAGAGGAATACATCTTTGGAAGCATAAACACACAGCTATGAGGACTTTTTGAGTGTAATGCAAGACTTCCAATTCTGTTTACTTTATCATTTTTCTGAATATTTCTATTATACTCCTTCTGCTCTGGTCTATATCTGGACAAGATATAGAAGCAAATCTATCTGTCCTGCATGCTGAGAGGGACCAGCCTCACACCACACAGGGCATCTGTGCTGGGAAGAAAAAAAAGTAAAGGAAGTCGTGAAAATGGGATGACTTTTTGTTAAAGGCTTGATGAAGGAGTGATGGGGGATGCGGGCAGGAAGTGAAAATAAAAAAAAAGAGTGGGAGGAAAACGGAGACATCTTTAAAACCACACAGTGTCTGCTTTCTGTCTGTGTCTTCAGCACAGCTCATCAGAGACTGTAGAAGGACTTCATTGTGCAAATGAGGCTTTTCTGCCCGAAGCTGAGTGGGGGACAGCGGGTGGCACGACCATGCGGTGAAGCACAACAGGAAGCCAACTTATCAAGGTCACTCCCTGGTGACCTCGGTTTCCTGTTGAGCAGAAAGACCGTTTGTGCTATCAGCCTTCTTGGTTCTGAAACTCCACTTCTGCCTTCATGATCCTGACCTTTATTCCAGTATGCTTTTCCTCATCTGCATTTTGCAGCCCTCCCTTCTCTCCTCCATACAGAGCAGGATTCAGAACTTCTCCTTTCTTATCTCTGTGCACAGTGAGTTCATCCAACCATGTGCTTGAGTGGCGTGCTCTCTGCCACGTTTCTCAGGCTTGTGTTTGGCCGCCTAAATGTTCTGGTCAAGACAGAGGTTCAGCTGCGTCTGTGACTCGGAATGACAGTCACATGAGACGCTCCTGTTAGGACCAATGAAGCTAAAAACCGGGCAACAGATGGCCCACCAGTCTGTTTATAGAATAGCTTTTTGCCTTTGCATGTTTTATTATGCATGACATCACAGATCCAAACATGAAAACCAGAAGGGGGGTGTTTGTCTGCAGATCAATTTATTACCTTTCACAAATTGACAAGCTTTTTCTGCCGACTTCTTTGAATGAGAGGTGGGTTGAGCGAGCGTTTGCATGGTGCCGTTCCCTTCCTCCTTACCTCCTCCAGAGGTAAACAAGCCGACAGTGTTGGTGTGTGCAGCAAGTGAGAGTGACTGCTTGTGTTTGGCAGAGAAAGTGTGTGTTTGACCAGGCGGGGCTGCTGGATTTGGTGTGTCGGCTTTGTGAGCACAGAGGGTCATGTGCCTGTGAATGGACTCGGAAAGCCCAGAGACGCTCTCACTTGCATATTTCAAAAGCAAAAGCACAGTGGAATGTGGAGAATTTGTGGCTTTGGCATCTTCCCCACTCTTTGGAGGGTTCTATTATTCTATCATGGCCCTGCAAAGTGCTGCAGCTGCACAATACAGAAGTTTAGACTATATTATTATTTATTATAAATGATATATTATTTTTAAACAATAATATTTTCCTCTACGACAAGCACACCTCACGGAAGAAGTTGCTTTGCAAAAACAGAAAGAAAATGGAAAAACCAATGTCTGCAGAGAAGTGAATGGTTTTTCCATCCCCTCTCCTGGGGTCTTTTTTTCTCTGTTTTTCCACAGCAGAGTGCAGAGAAATCACGTCTTCATGCTGCAAGCTCTGCTCTGAAGGTGCTTGAAGCACATTCTCACAGAGGCCCGTGCACGTGTGGCTGATCCAGATGTGTTGGGACACAAGCTCAGACAAGTCCTCGATCACATTTAAACAGTTTCTCACAAGGAATCGAGGGCAAATATAGCATCACATACCAAAGGTGTTTGTTGGCACATGCCTGAAAATATAAGGATCCTATTTTTATCAAGTGAAGTTATTGCATGAAAAAAAGCACATTTTGTTTAATAAAAAAACACGCACATGCACCATTATTTTGTTTATTGCAACCCCTGATATTAAAATAGTCATTAACATTCCTAATTAAATGCACAAAAAATGAGCAGGAAAATTGATTTTGCAAAGAATTACAGTGAACATGCATTTTACCCTTCACAGGAGGAGATCTTTGTCGTCTCTGCACACTTTAAACATAAAGAATACATGTTTTCTCATTCTGACTGATTCAAAAAGATCCACAGATACTCATGACATGTTGTTCAGCCGATGACTGATAAAAAGCACAAAAAAGTCTGCCTTTCCAGTCTCTAATGAGGCTGTTTTATTTATATTTTGGGTTTGTGGCTTTGCCCCTTAAAGCCATGTGTTATGCTGAACAGAGGAAGTGGGGTCTGACCTAGGGGGCCCTGTGTGACCATGAGAACCAAAGCAAGGTCTCCTGGGATATATTGCCTGTGTCATCTCAACTGTTATGATTCCCATGAACTTAATGGTTTGGTTTATAGCTAACAGGAGAAGAAAACAGCTGTGATTTCTAAATAAAGCTTGTTTGATGATTTCCTGATGGCTTGCACACCAACTGGAGCTGAAGGACACCAAAGACAAATGTCTGAATCTGTCAAAAAAAAAAAAAACAAGGTGAAAGAAGTCATTAGATTCATTCTAAATGGTGAAACTGACTGTGCAGCTTCTACCAACTCTCTGCTGCAGTATTTAAACAGGAAATTTAGGGAAAACTGCTGCAGAGAATAGTTCAAATGTTGCAGATGTGGCTTCTCAACAAGTGAGATAAAGTTGCCAAAATGCATTAATTTGAAAAAGTAAAGCTCCACTGTTTATTCCATCCAATCCATTTTCCTCTTGGCTTTTTCATCCAAACAATCGTATGGATAAACAATCTTTACTGGACTTCAGGAAGCAACTTCCTAAAAACCCACAGCACCAATGAGGTTCAACCACCGTACAGGTGCTATGGCTTTTTGGTAGGGGTGTAACAATTCATTTTAACAACATTTAGATTTGATTCAATAATTGTTGATGTAGATTCGATTCACTTTCAAGTTTGGTTCATTTTGAACGATGCGATTCACTGACCTAAGATGGATCCAGGACATCTGTAGCCAAAACTTCAACCAGTGTGATTGAAATCTGTGTCCAAACAAACAAGTAAACTAGAATGAATGTCAAATCCATTCACATTTTAGTTTCCTAAAGTTCAGCCCACTGTTGTTTTCCCACTTCCAAAGAATCCAATGGGAACATTCTTAGAACATTCTAGCACACTGGATGGTCACATGACTTTACTAAATTCAAACACACATTGGACAGGAATGATGGACTGATCCGTTTGTGTGTTGTCTGCTGTGATGGACTTGATTGTTGTTACGTTAGAGTAAAATAAACCTACCATGTCTCAATTCAAATAGTATTTTCCAATATTGTTTAGCGATTTATCTCATTTTGAAATGGTTATTTAATAGTACAGGTTGATTTCATTTGAATTAGCCTCAGACAAATCAATCTGGAATAGAAATTGATTAATGGAATAATCGATTAATTGTTACGCCCCACGTTTTTGGGCTGTCTGGTCCAGTGAAAGAGGTCTCGAAGAAAGGAGTAGCTGTACTCTAAAGGGAGTGTAGGTGTGTCTTGGAGTTTCCTCAAGGCTAATGCGACCACCTTAAGGGTTGTCATAAAAATGGAACGTACCACTGTCGTGCTTGTGGGAAGTGTATTATCAAGTATTTGTAAGGAGAATGGTAGCTACACGCAGTTATGATGCGCAGGGGATGTTGTCGTAAGGTGACCTTACTCAACTCTCAATCCATTATTAAAGTGTGAGTGCTGGCTCCTAATTGACCATGCATGCATGTGGTGTGCACGTAGTACATAAGTGCATTCAGGACAGCGGTAGGATGCAAACTACACTCTGATTTTCTCATTTCCTAATTTCTACCAGCAAGACTGCAAGCAAGGAGCGCGCACTGATGACTTGGACAGCACTAACAGGCCCCTTGCACCAAGCGCAGGTTTCAAGGTGATTCAAAAAACAAAAAATCCAATTGAGATGCCTGCATCTCATCTGTCGCCCAAAGCAAAACTGTGCATGGATATTTTCCCTTTACAGGCTCAACAGGCAGGCCTCATGCAGGTTTTGCAGTTTTTCCACCCGTGAGAGCAGTTGTGACTAAGGCATTTGATTGTGCACACGTGAGACGGATCCATCTTCATGCATCTCAGTCTGCAGCAGAGCCTCTATTCCTATCCAAGCAGCAGAGGCACTCTTTGCTTCTCAAACAGTGTTTGACTAACCCTGGTCCTCAGAAAAAAATGTCCTGTTTGTTTTTTTCAGTATTTCCCTACTTTTTATCAAGCTTCTGTAGATCTTGGTAATGAGTTGAATTGGGTGTGATAGATCATGGCAACATGGAAAATGTGCAGGACAGTGTGCCCTGAGGTCCAGGGTTGGAAAACACAGCTTCAACAGAAAAGGACGTCGAATGACGTCCTGCACTGACTCAGCAGTCAGCTTAAGTCTCCAAACTTCCCACAATTTCATCATAATCGCTCGACAGCAATGCTGCTGTGTGGGAACTAGCTTTATTTCTTTAAACTGGATACCAGCTGACAGTGATGGGGTGCTTTTACTTTCCCTATGAAAAAGATCCATGATGTCCGACGTCACACAAACTCCTCACTGAGTCAGTCTGCTGCAGAAAGCTGGATCTGATCCAAAACCCGCCAAATCATTCAGTCCCAAAAAGACAGCACAGCCCTTCTGTTCTCTCCTTTGAGTCCCTGCATTCCGGCACGCCATTGTTTTAAAAATCCACTTTACGAAAAGACCTTAAAACTGAGGACTCAAAGCAACTTTTCACAGTATGAGCCAAAATGAGTCAAATACTAAAGGTATATAAATACTAAACACACTAAGTGGCCCGCAGAAACAACTTTAGAGGAAGACCTTCTCTTTGTGGCATTCTCACATCATTTCAGAGGAATTTTGGTCAACTCTTCTACAGGTTTGATGCAGTTCATTGGGTCTTGGAAGCATTTGTTTGTGCACTGCTGGCTGAGGGTCCTCCAACAGCATTTCATTCAGGCTGTAGCCTGGGCCATTACACCACACTGATCCTTTTCTTTTCCAGTCTTTCAGGTGTAGATTTGCTGCTTTACTCTGAATACTAGCATTGCTGCACAATCCAATTTGAACCCGTCTTTAACTGTTGGTCAGATGGTTTTACATGTGACTCTGAAGTTCTTTGACATGCTGGGGAGGGGCTGGGAAATGACCCCACAGTTATTATGCCTGCCGTTTGCATGAAATGTCTGTTCTGATGAGAATCGTTCAACTCACTCTTAACGACTCTGGGCTGAGGCACAGAAAATTCAGTCTTTCAGTTTGACACTTCAAAACAATTCAACTGAAACATTTTAGAAAAAAGACATGTTTCCACACAAACACCTTCTCATACTTGGATATCTCCAATCTTTCTCTTATTTCACCTCACTAACTGCTAAATCTGACCCAATGGTGCCAACTGGTGATGGATTAAGTTTTTTTTTAAGTCAATATTTTTACAGAGATCAAGTCTTGATTAGCGGACTCCCAAAACAAATTTCTAAGTACAAAGTAGGATCATATGTAAAGGAAGAATTTCAAGTATGTATTAAAAAGCCAGAATAAAATCACGCCAAGACGTTTGGCAAACACTCTAATACCTATGTTTATATTTCACAGTTGTACCACAAGAGACTGCAAGATAATTCACATAAGGGATTGTAAATTCCCAAATTCAGAATGTAATCTTAAAGGGGAGTACGTAATGATTCATTTGACCAATAATTCGATTTATATCATAATTTTTGGTTGACAATATGATTCAAATTTGATGTTGGTTCTTTTTGAACGATTCGATTCACTGACCTAAGACCGATCCAAGACATCTTTGGCCAAAACTCCAACCAGCCTTTGAATACCTGGGTGCTGAAAAGAGCAGGTGAAGTTTTCCAGATTCCCTCTATTTTTAGCACACTGAATGGTCACGGCTTTGCTAAATTCAGGGTTTCCCACACATTCGGATTTACTGAGGCTAATTCAATTTTCTAATGGTATAGATCCATTCAACGAAGAACTTGACAGATTGATCTGGTATTGACCAGGAAAATAAATCTTTTCATTGATTAAGTCAATTAATCATTTCACCCTTACTAACCATTGATTTCTGAATCGACATGTTGCATGTCTACTGTGGAAGTGATCTCCCAGATCCTTGTCATGTTGTCTTTGTGGTGTCCAGTAGAAACTTTCTTCTTGGTATGTGTCCATCATCTAGTTAAGCTGTACAGATACTACATGTTTCCAAAATTAGACATTTGAAAGTGATTACTGCAACCCACAAGGCAATTTTAGGAACATTACATTTCATGGAGCTCCTTCCTCTCTAGAGATGGTCTTCTGAGTTCAGATGTAAATGTATTGAACATGCTGTTCAGTGAAGTGTCTTATTTTGCTTGTCAGTGGGTGTTGATAGACAAAAATGTATCTGGCCAGATGATAAGTTTTAAATGACCAGGAAGTTAAATGGAGAAAATGGTAAATGGCATATTCTGTATACTTATAAAGTGCTGTTCTACCTTGCTTTTAAAGTGCCTTGCAGTCACAGTCCCGTTCACCCGTCCACACATACATTCACACACCCATGGCAGCTCCACCGATGAACACCGACCAGTGCCAACCTATAACCGTTGGGAGAAATGTGGTGTTCAGCGTCTTGCCCGTCACAAAGGTGAGAAGGGCAGGAATTTAGCTTGCGATAGTCTGATCACAGCTCTACCTCAGAACCACAGTCGCCCCAAGAAAAAAATCCAGGATATCTCAGAAAAGGTTGAAGTATATCACAGGAAGCAGTTGCCCCACCAAACCCGAAGCGTCAGTTTTCGGGTGAGTTTGCTTTCCATCCTCAGCAGGTCACCAGAGGGACATTCCACCAGGAGACCTGAACAAACACCAACATGTTTTATTACCTCCGTATCCTTGGCATGATTGGTGAGTCTGGCTGCAGCACAAGGCCTGAGAAATCCCTGCCTTATCTGCGCAGCCCCTGCCGCTCCACCCCCCTACCCCCCATGATCAACAGAAACCACATGAGACCGTTAAGACTGGCGACGGTAACATTGTCTTTTTTTGGTGCATTTCAGCTACTTTTCTCGGAGTTTCCTTTTATTTATTTATTTCTGAGCCCAGATTTAAGCGAATCGTTTTAGTTTAGCCGGTCCTAAAACAAGAGTGGAGTTAAATGAGGCAGGCAGTGAGGTGCTACGCTCCATGGAGCAAATGGTAGAGTAAACTTCTGCTCCATCTACAACCAGATGCTCAGCTTCTGCACCTAACTGCCCCCCTCATGGGGAGTGAGCTCATCTGGCACACAGTGCTCTGTGTTGACACAGTCTGTTTCCAGCCTGTAAATACTTTGCTGCCCTGCTTCAAGCGTTTCCAAAGAACCCCACATCTTTGGGACGATTCCATCTAAAGACGTTTTCCCAACTTTAAACTTAAATTACACCAAACTCTGGAGTTCTAAGACCCAAATTAGTCAAGTGGATTTAAATGAAGTGAAAATGGTCGAGTCATGATTCAGTACAAACTTCCTTTAATCAGTCCTTCAGTGAGGAACAACTGCTTCCTCAGATAAGATCAGTCAGTTTTACATTTTGAAATATTTATACAAAATATATAAAAGACACGGCATATATAGTGTTAATTATGAGAACATTTCTATTTCCAACATTGTACTATATGCATATCGAAAGGGAGTCTTATAAAAATAAAGTTCCTGGAGATTCTTCAGTCTGCTTCCGGCTTGTGTCGTTGGGTCAGACGTAGCCAATGATATCTTTGCATATTATGGGCTGCCGGCAGCCTGACTTCATGACAGTGGTGAAGCGGTAGAAGTCTGTATCCATCTGATGAATGCCTGAGTGAGACTGGTGGAAAAAGGGCACCTTGCCCTGTGATGCCACAACGGGGCAGGACAGGCGATTTGGAGCATTGGCGGTTCTGTTGACACCAGAAGAGTCTTTGGATCTCATCCGCACTCTGCTCTCCGCATTCTTAGAAAAGCCAAAGAGTTTTCTCCTCATGTTCACAAAGAAACCTCTTCCCTGCCGTTGTCCTGAACTTTGCTTCAGCTCTGCGGGTTCGGAACAGTCGGGCAAATCCATCCAGTTCTGTATGAGGTCTGCAAAGCTATTGTCCCCGAGGACCAGAGGTTGGCGGTTGCGTCCTCTGGTCAGCAAAGAGTTTGTCCAGTCCTCTTGGTCGCTGACTTCAAATGATGTCCACGTTTCCAGGCAGGCATCAGATGTGGACTTGGGTCGAATGCGTCCACTCTGCCCCCGGTTCATGCGTGCACAAGCTGAGGATGACACCCGCACATTTCTAGTCCTCCTGAGAACAATCCCGTCATCTTTCCAGGATGCCTCAGAGTAGCCGGAATCACACTCCAAGCTCTTCTGACTGCTGGGACTCCGCAGGCCCAGCCGGCTGCTGGTGCCGTCCTCCTCATCCTCCTCCTCCTCCAGGGGGCTCGCCAGGCAGCAGGCAGAGTCGTAGGTACTTGCGCTGCTGGCATCAGATATCCGCTGACGCACGCGCTGTTCTCTTTGCAAAGCCCGCTGCTGACATGCACGCGCCACTGCAGAGTGACGCGCCAAAGCGGGAAGCTGGGGTCCAAGTGGGGTGAGGGGGTGCCTGGCTGCGGGGCAGCTTTTCCGCAGTTGCTTCAGGTCTTGCAGGGACCTCATCATGTATCGCATCTGCTCTCTCAAGCAGTCACCCGAGTCACGTAAGCAGAGCTGAGGAGACAAAAAGGGAGGCATTTCACTATGTGAAACATAATTGCAAAACACCAGAGTAAAATGACTAGAAACGTCTACACCACAAAAAAAAAAAAAACACAGCAGGATGTGTGTAATAGACTTGCTTTGGAGGCATGCTCAGACCTGCCGGGAGCAATTCCATTCTCTTATACTAATCTGAAAGGCCAGCTCGTTGTTCAAAGTTCATTATTGTTTAACACAAAGCATATTTATCTGTCCGTTAATTTACTTTGTTACACCGGGGAACGCCCTGTCCTCGTTAAGACGCAAGGCTTAACGGCTACTTCAAGACAGATGTTGTTGTTAGACAGATGCTCCGGCCTAACCTCAACCGTTTGAAGGCAGCATGAGAGGAAGACATCTGTAGTCTATCAAGCAGAATATGAGCTATTGTGTATCCATATTTAGCTGCAAGATCCTATAGGGGCCCAGTCTACTGCATGATAAATTCATCAACTCTCAGAAGGAATAAAATCCTCCTGTTTCTTCTCTAACTGACAGAGCTGATTGGTCAGAAGCTGGCAGAGGTCCACTCTCCGACTTTAGGAGAGATCATGTTACTGAGGTTCTGAGAAAACATACCAGCTAAGGAGAACCAAGCTCTTTGTTTATATCAGCCCCAAAAATATACGTATGAAATCACGCCACAGACATGCGTGACACTGCCAAAGCAACTTTCCGCTTTCATTGAAACTGTCAGAGATAACCTGTTTCCAAAAGCCTAGGCAAAAAAAGAACATGATGGAAGTGGAGCAGAACCGTGAACTCTATGCAGAAAGATTCCACTCCTACTGACAATTTAAGCTTTCGTTACGGTGACAGATATGTTCGTATGCAACAACAACATAAAACCTAGTAAGAGGCCAACAGAACTTGCAGAAGTCTGAATCTGTATGCATGTAAACATCAGTGTCTGCTCAGCCTCCTGCTAAGGCTCCTGTGTGCAGGAAATATTAATCCTCATTTCTGCAGTTTAAAGGTAAAATATGCAACTTTGCATCTCTTTAGCACATTAGAATCCAAATAAATACCAGTACCTCAAAAAATGTAGTTTGATTCAGGTCTATCTGTTCACATTTAACAGAAGTTATTCAATAAGGAATCCAAAAAAGTGTTTAAATGATGATGAATGAATAAAACTCACCATCTCTTTTCCTTTCATCAGAAGATTTCTGCAAAACAAACCAAATGAGAAAAAATCACGTTAGAAAAACGAAATATGACGAAAACATCCTGAGGAACGGCATTAATGCAGGACACTCACTGCTGCAGCCCGTCTCTGCGTTCAGGAAATGACTGATCCCATCACAGATCAATCCGCTCTCAGCCCGAGTCTCTCCGGTCCTCCTGATCATCCAGTGAGTGAGAACATCAGCCTGCTCCGGTCTTTTACGGAGCCGCAGCAACAGCCAATCAGAGCCGGCTCTGTATGAATGAGCCAATCGGAACGCAGGAAGCCCCGAGCTCATTTGCAAATCCAGCTGCTCAATATAAAGTAAAACTCCAAAGTGAAACAAGACAGAAAAGCCCCTCTGCAGTTTCACCGGAATCCAAATTAAAAGGTTCAAAGAGTAAAAAAAAAAAATCTTTATATATTTTTTTGATATTTCTGCGTTTTAGTACCATTATAAGAACAGCTTTTTTATTTCAAATATCCATCTTGGAGACAGAGGTGTTTCTGGTGTGTTCAGGGTCATCCAACAAGAGCAGATCAATGCTTTGTGATCTAGTCATCAGCTAATATGATGTTTAAAAATGTATACATTTTACTTTCCCGTAAACTTGAATCACATTACACTTTTTTTTCCCTAAGCATACTTGGCTATAGGTTTAGCAAGTCCTCTGTAGCTGTGGTCCACAACCTTTTCAGGCCACGGACCGGTGTGAACAGGGCCGAAGTTTGTGTTTAATGTTTACGAATCTGAAAAAAAACTATTTGTCAAATTTAAATTCTACTACCAAAAAAGTGTTTAAGAAATCTAAAAATATTTGTAGATTTATCCCTTGTGCTATTTTGTGGGGTCCAGATGACCCAACTCCCACCATTAATGCATCTCAGAGGCACGTTAACATTGGGAGTTGGGTCATCTAGACCCACTAGACAGTCCTCTGAACCTTTTTCCTTCAATGATTTGTGATCTTCACTGGTGTCCATGGATTACATGAAATCTTTCCACCTTTATCCACCTTTGTCATGGTAGGGAGAACACGTCAATGGAAGGGGGGGGTCATCTAAGATAACACAGGGGTTAAACGTATTTATTTATTTTTTTACAGATGAAGAAAGATTCAATGAATCTGGGTTGTTGATTTGTAGAAGTAGTTTCTGATCTGTGAATAATTCAATAAAAGCAACACTGCAGTTGTTCGTCTTTTTTCATATGACACCATTATAACTCAGAGAACAGTCTCAGATCATCTCTCAGGGCAAAAATTTTGATCAGATTTGGTTTTTACATGTCACTTTTATAAGTTTCCATGAATCAGAAACTACTTTATTTATTTGTATCTTCATTCTCTAAAATATTTTAAATTGGTTTACACGTAGACTTTGTGATGAAGATTTTCCAAAGTGGATGCTAAGGACCGGATGCTAACTTCAGCCGTGTCCCACTTTTAAGGTGTGATGGATAAATAAAGCAAAAATAAAATGACACAACCTTCGTAATATTGTTATTTTTCTAAATACTAATATTACTTCATTATCGTCTCTGTAACTTCATTATCTGCGTGTGTGAAACATTAAAGTCAGTCGCTGCCTATCAGACAGAGCGACGTCTGGTGCGTGAGAACAAAATGTCTAGATAAATCCGTATTGGATTTATCTGAACTGAAGTTGAAGACCATTATTTGGTTTCCTTGCTGGTTCTTTCCCCCCGAAGTAACTTTCCAAAAACATGTTATTGTTTGGATTTCAGTAGTTTTAAAAGTTGTGCTAGCTTAGCGGTCCGAGCAGCTGCCTAAAGTCACGCGACGCGTCAAGATAGACGGATGTGGTAAACAGAATCCGGTAGTTTTTCAAAATAAAACTCGAATAAGTTATGAATATTCCAACAATTCTTTCAGATGGATCTGTCTGAAGCATGTCGCTAATCAAACGACCTATACCTTAGATCGTTTAATAAATTAAACAGATTACTTTGTAAAATACCATTTGGATTTACTATAACATAAAACACTTTGAATTGAATGTAGCAAAGTCATGAGACCATCCAGTGTGCTAAAATGTTCTGATAATGTTCCCTTGGATTCTTTGGGAGTGGATAAAAAACAGTGGGTTGAACTTTATGAAACTAAAATGTGAATGGATATGACATTGATTCTTGTTTGTTTGGACACATAATTAATTTACACTTAGAGTGGAATCTGGAAAACTTCACCTGCACTGTTCAGTCCCAGGTATTTATGTTTTGGATAAAGATCTGGATCCAACTTAGGTCAGATAATTGGATCGTTCAAAATAAACCAATATAGACTATGAATGAGATCAGCAAATGAACAAATGATATAAATCAAATAAGTAAGGAATGTGTACTAACAGACTATTTCTTCAGACTAACTTGGGACATTTTAAGTTACAATATGTAGATAGTTTATAAAAAAAATAACTTTCAAGTATCTAACATTTAGCACAGACTCAGTACACTTGTAGTAAATTTAAGCAAAGTACTTTTTGCTGAGGGTTAAGACCAAACTAAATCCCTTTTTTAACATGTCTGTGTTTGAAGGATTTGTAATTCATGCCTTTGTGGGCATGTGTCTAAGTTGTAAAGCGCATCGTTTAGTTGGTGCACCACAGAACCTCGGTGCTTAATGTCAACTGACTGCAAGTCACAGGATCAGAATGGAATCTCAACGACCAAATGCAAACCTGGAGCCTAAGTCGGCTTGTAAACCAAAGCAGTCGTTTAGTGGTCCATTCATTATTCAGAGGATGGATGATTATGCTAACCGGACCTCATTGATGACGGTTAGGCCAATAGGTCATCCAGGTGACTGAATGCTTTTTAGCTGTAGATTAGCGTTCACACCAGCATTAGCACGTCAACATGTGCTCTTCTCATCTGCTGTGGACTATCAGACTCATGCTGGGTCACAGAGAAGATGAGCTCCCGAAGGTCCCAACTCTCTATTAAATATTAGTCATGCAAAACAGACAATTGCACACAAAGAATGCACTCGTTGTGCTTTGTTCACATCCCACATTATACTCATTTGGGTTTGTTTCTTTGAAGGAATTAAGGTAACCAAGAACATTTTAGATCTGAAAGTTCTGGAGAGCTTCAAGCTGCAGAGCAAACACCATCAACTCAGAGATGCTGACTTTGTCAAAGAACCCAAACTTAGCAGCTCCTCTTACACTACGGATTAGGAAAATATGAGAAAACATTTACTTTGACAACAAATACATACTGAAACAAATGTCATTGAAGGCCTAAAGCAGGGGTGTCAAACATACGGCCCGTGGGCCATATCCGGCCCGCCAGGTGGTTTACTCTGGCCCACACATGAAGAGTAAAAATCATAAGGATGATTAAAAAAGAAAGCAAGTTTCTAGTCCATTCCTGTGGCGAGTTGTGATTTTTTAAAGAAATAACCGAAATGCGCAATTCCGCCGCTAGGGGGAGCAAAGGAAAAGCAAAGCAGGTGAAAAAGCATATCTCTGCACGTGCCAAAAGCGAAACATAACAGTTCTGCATCTGGGTAGGATGCACCTTGGTTGAGCTATGAGCCTTACCGCTGTTATCTTACTATAAGGATGATCATTAGCGACACCCTAATGACCAAAATGTTGTCAAACGTGAAGTGGAGTGAAGAGCTTTCCAGTAAAAATGGACAGTTTTTTCTTTCTTTCACGAAGCTGAATGCAAAACCCAAATGTTTGTATGTCATCAACATCGCAGTGCTCAAAGAATATGACATCCAGCACCACTAAGAAACTCACCATAAAGAAAAGTTGTTGGATTGCTTCAGTGTCAGATGTAAAATATTCAGTCTGTATTAATTTGAATAGACCAACTTTTTTTATATTGAAATTAATTTTATGTGAAATCCATTGGCCTCAAGTGATGAGGCTACTATGTTGGTTGAAGCATTTTTTCCAACTGAGTAAAAACTAAAAAAAAAAGCTGTTATTTTGCTTTTACGTTACTGGTCCGGCCCACTTGAGATCAGACGGGCTGAGTGTGGCCCCCGAACCAAAATGAGTTTGACACCCCTGGCCTAATGAGTTGGCGGTAAACTGGCGGTCCCTATTCAGGTAACCACGCCGTCAGCTGCACACCCAGAGCCTGAATGTGGAGCTGCACCGCCCTCTGGAGAAACTGGAGCTGCAGGTTCAAACACCAGCTTTTCAGCACATCCAGCCATGCTGGTGCTTTTCTCACGACATTTCCTTCAATACTAGGTTCACTGTTTTAACAAAATGAAAGAAAAACTGGTTATTTTCATTCCAAAACCCACTTTATTACTACAGACGTCTCATTTCAAAAATCAGGAAGGGGAACCTTTGTCCACAAACTTAAAACATCTTACAACACTAACAGAAAAAGATGCAAATGTGTAGAACTTTGAGGAAAAACTTCATCTTATTGCACTTTTTTTAAAATGAAGATTACTGTATTTCACTTGAGTTTTTGAAAAACAAGCTGTTTGTTAATGAAAGGAACAATTCCCTGTTCTGCCGTACAAAACTGAAAGGTCTCCATGTAGAGGTTAGAGCCCTGATGAGGATCAGCCTGATGCAAAAAACAGAAGTGAAGCTTTGTTCATCTCACTATTTTTGTTAAATCTACAGATTCATTTTTTAAAAATGGAAGAGGAAAAAGTTTCAACCTCTAACTTCTTCAAAACAGGACTGTTCAATAAGGACGTAACTATTCATTTGAATTAAAATTCTATTTGATTGAATATTTGTTGTTGCCAATTCAATTCACTGACCTAAAATGGATCCAGAACATGTTTAGCCAAAACTTCAACCAGAGAGAAATACCTGGTTCTGAACAGCAGGTGAAGTTTTCCAGATTCCTCAGATTCCTTCCAGATCAAGTGTAAATGAAATATGTAAACAAGTAAACTAAAATTAATGTCAAATCCATTCACATGTTAGTTTCCTAAAGTTCAGCCCACCATTGTTTTTCCACATCCAAAGAATCCAAAGGGAACATTCTTAGAACATTCTAGCACACTGGATGGTCACATGTGTTGAAATGATGAACTGATCAGTTTTTGCTGTGATGCTCTTGGCTGCGTATTTTCCAACATCGATTACGACTCATTTCATTTTGAAATGGTTTTATAATGGTAAACGTCAATTCTACTCAACAACTTGCCTTAGATGGATCTGGTTGGATAAATCAACCAATAAACACCCCACACAGATTGCAGTGAGCACACTTTCATTTAAAAAAGAAACTGACAAAATCAACTCGTCTGTGTTTTTATTTTGTTTGATGAATGTAGACGGTTTGACAAATTTATCAAAGGAAATACAAGAAAACATGAAACAATTTTATTAAAACCAGCAACTGATGCCAAATGCTTTGGATGTCCACTAGATGGCGTTCTCAGCCTGTGTAAATCTGTGCTTGCTGCAGGAAATGACATGTACCAATATCAAATCCTTACAATGACTAAAAAATGATCTGCTAAGTCTTAAGAAAATAAAATATTCTTCCTTTTAGGTGAAATGTTTGGCAGGAAATCACACACTTGACACAAAACACTCCAACGACATGCCTTAGCACGAAGCTCCGCCCTCTCCATGCATGTGGTTCAGCATTTTTCTGAATGTAAGGACTTCACAGAAAGAGCAGGTTACAGCGATTCAAAAGAGGGTCGTCATGCTGTCATTTACCATCGATGGCTCCGTCTTTCAGCCGTCTCTTTCCTGCCTCTTGGTAGACTCAACGAAAGCATTAAAACTGCCATCCAAAAATCCCTTTAGTTCCTCCCAGCCAGGACAGCCGTAGCAACAACAACAGTACAGTTTGTGTACATCCATCACCAGCAACACTGTGGTTCAAATGCCAACAATTCACAAAATGTTACAACAGTCAACAAACTAAGACAACAAATGCAGGACTCAAGTGATGTCTACTTTCATTTAAATTAAATCATAAAGGACTTTTGAAATGATCTTAATAATCTCCCCTCCCCAAAAAAACATCTCACTTTTTTCTGAAATAAATTTTAGTCTTTCATTAACAATCAATATATTTTCATAGGTGAAAGAAAGAAAAAGAAAAAAAAATTGGTTGTAAACAGAAGTAAAGGCACAAACTTACTGCAGTAGAAATAGATATGATGCTTTAAAAAGTGATAGAAGGTTAAGTACACACATTTTTAAATACACATTTAACAGAATTCCTCCCTGCAGGTAAAGCAGTAAAAAAAAAAAAAAAACTTAATTTTTTTTTTAAATCATTTGGAGGAAATATTAGAGGAATCCTGCAGAATGTAATATTGGTCATGTGGAATCACGCACAACAATAGTTTGGCTATGAATGAGGAACTGATGGAAACATCATTAAAAGAAACCCCTATCCACACATGCATTGTTGTTCTGTCCGTGCATGTGCTTCACCTCCTAAAAACAGTTCTCATCTAATTAAAAGTTTATTATTTTGACCATCGGAATCTGCTAAAGTAAAAGGAATGCATTTATAGAAAACAGTGTCTTTCCCTCTTCCAATAACTGAACATACAGAAAAAGAACAACAAAAGGCTTTTTTTGTTTTGTTTTGTTTTTGGTGGTCGTCGTCCAAAGAGGTGTTAACCCGAGCGACTGGATGAGTGATTGTTGAAAATCTGCAGGGCTCGTCGGGGTTTTTAGTCTCTCAGGTGTCTTTAGAAAAAGCGGATCAAAGCAGATGTGGTGGTCAGGCGGTGACATCAGTTACTCATGATGCATGTACGGTCAAATGACGCTCATCAGAACTGTTCAAGTACGCTGAAACAAAGCAAAACACAGTCATTCCTACCGTTCCTTCTAAGAACACATCTGAAGTGAGCGGTCCAAAACCCTGTACGCCCACCTTGAGCATTTCTGCAGCTTGTTTTCAGAAGAGGCCGCAGTCCTTCAGGTTGTTCTTTATGATGACATCGGTGACGGCATCAAAGACAAACTGCACGTTCTTGGTGTCAGTGGCGCAGGTGAAATGGGTGTAGATTTCCTTGGTTTCCTTCTTCTTGTTTAGATCCTCAAACTTGGTCTGGATGTACGCCTGGGCCTCCTGGTACGAGTTGGGTCCTGAAGGAAAAAGCTTTTTTTTTTCATGCTCAAAGAAAAGAAACAGTCCTGTTGGACCCAGGCTTGTTCAATATGTGGACACGATTTCATTTAAAGGCGACCAAACAGATTTGCTCTTTGCTTCTAGTCATGTTGCTTCAAAATGAGTTTTTTTATTTTCATCTGCGAAAATAAAGAATTTATCTTGAATGGTCAGAAAAAAATGCAGAACTGGTTGAAACCCCTCGCAGACAGCTCAGAATATAAGAAATGTTTTCAATTAGTGCAGTGGAATCAAACCTGTTTCCTTTGTTGGGAAAAGATGAACAAAAACAAACCAGTTACTAAAGTAAAAGAAAGTACCGGTACCCACATTCAGAGACTTGTCTAGAAAGGCTTGAACATTTTATCACACAATGGTAAACTGTTACAAGAAATTCTTTAAACAAAGCTCCTTTATTTTTGGCTCTGGAGTAGCAAAAAAAGAACATTTAAAAAAAAAGAGAAAAAATCAGATATAAGTTGCACTGGAGTATAATTCTCACTTCCGAGTTGCTGTCAGTAGCAAATACTGATGCACACACCTACAGTGCCCTCTAGTGGTTGTTAGTGAGAAACTAACGGAAACAATGAGCCTTTTTTATTTAAATCCCTTAAAAATCGCACCTGAGTATTATTAGCACTCTCTGCCAAACTGTAAACGAAAAAGCGACTAATTCAGAAAAATTGAGTATTTAAACTAATTGCAGTAAAGAGGTTTAGTGCCAGTAACCCCCCCACACACACACACACCATCAGACCACAAGGCAAGCGTGCCATCTGCAGACTTTTTCTAAAGGTTTCTTTAGGCCACAGCTTCTGCCCAACAGCTAAGCTGCAAGAATAAAAACAACTTGGACTGAGGAGAAGAAGAGAAGATTGAACCAAATCTGCTAGAAGCACTACAGAGCTCCATTTCACATGCTCCACCAGCCAAAGAACATCTATGGATGATCATTCAAATGGATGTGGTCATGGGAGCGCGGCTCCATACCTTCGTACTCGGGGAAGCAGATGGTCAGAGGGCTGTGGGCAATCTTCTGCTCAAACAGATCCTTCTTGTTGAGGAAGAGGATGATGGAGGTCTCTGTGAACCACTTGTTGTTGCAGATAGAGTCAAACAGCTTCATGCTCTCGTGCATCCGGTTCTGGGTGAGACAGGTACAGACGTGCAGATGAAGAGATTACCACAGCTGGGGCACACAGAGGAACTGCCAACACCAACTGTCGATGACATGAGCTCTCACCATCTCCTCGTCCTCAGCCAGAACCAGGTCGTACGCACTCATGGCCACGCAGAAAATGATGGCAGTGACTCCCTCGAAGCAGTGGATCCACTTCTTCCTCTCTGACCGCTGGCCCCCCACATCAAACATCCTGCAGGGAAAGTGTAAACACACTTTTCAGGCGACAAACGGAACCGAGTGCTGCAGGAATCGCACTTCTCAAACCAACAGTCTGCGTCTGTCTCTTCCTCTGAGAGGTGCCGTTTCAGTTTCCCAACATTTAAGCACAGAGCTGTTGCTGCAAGAAACACACGAATGGGAACAGAAATAGTGACGGCCGGCAGTTCCTGAGAGATTCAGTTTGACCCAAAATGGAGGGAACAAGCAAAAGGAAGTACATTTGCACATTCTTCCAATTCACAGCGAACGTCTCGGCTGGAAGCTTAGAGGAGGGCGTGAGACAGATTTGCTGCCAAGGAGTCTCACATTTCAGAAGCGTCTCATTACGGCAGAACTTTGACCATCACCAAAAGCCAGCGCCGTGCTGAGTCAGCAGAGCTCAACAGCTGATGCTAGAGAGGAAACAATTCATTTCCATGTAAATGTACTTCAAAGAGGAACAATCCAAAATATGATTTCATTCCTTGGTAGATTCTTTTTCTAAATGAAACAATAATGTTGGAATGAATGAATGATTGGTTTCTCAGCTGGCAGAATTTCCCTCAAAAGGAAAAAAAGAAACAATCCAGACTAAGAAAAGTTTTGAACTGAGCCGACGTTCATTTTTGGTTTTAATAAACGATAAAAAGATTTTAATAAATAATAAAAGGTTCCAGCCTGATCTCTCACTTTTAAGGACCTTTACTCACAGAGACGACAGCCTCCTGTTGGGAACTTCTGGAAATGTCAGTGTCAGCCATAAAGAATTAAACGTTTCAGAAGTTTCAAACCAAATCACTTTAATAGAAAAAAAAAAAAAAACAAGTCTGACTTGAAATGCAGGTCCTTGAAGGTGAAGTGTGTTTCCACGATGCCGGTGGTCTTCACACGAGTCCTCAGCACGTCCTGCTGTGTGGGGATGTAGTCTGGCTTGCTTATCCTCTCCAGATCTTTCAGGTAGCTGTTGAGAGAACACAGGGTTTAAACGTGTTGTAATGGCTGCACTGATGTCTGATGATAAAAGGGCTTAGATGATGTGTTAAAGTACAAAGCAGCTCCTTTTGTTGAACTCGTGCCTGAAATCTAACACTCATTTAAAATGGCTTCCCTACCCCTCTGGCTCCTCCCTATTGCTCCAATCGTAGGGGGTGTTTGAGGCTGTAGTGGTGCCCAAAAGTTTTTTTCTCTAAGGGAGAGCCGTAGGGGCTTAGGCTGGCTACCCCTCTGCCGGTAGGGGGATCTGCGTTACGGCGAGGAGGAGAAACGCATTTTTTCCACATCGGTGTGCTTTGAATTACATTTAAATGCAAGTAATGACTTTTTGCTTTAGCACGACTTTTTAAAGTGACCAAATCAATGGTGCTATTTATTTCCTGTTTTTAGATGACCGGCAAGTATTGATGATGTCACCAAGCGGTAGTAATTTGAAGACGGCATTTTTTTCCATAATCTCTCCGCTTGGAGGGCTAAATGTAGGCGCGGGGGGGGGGGGGGGGGGGCATAAGGGTCTGGAATGAATTGGGATTCAGCCAAAGTATTTGTTTATTTTGAAGAGAAACCATTCCATTTTGCTTGTTTGCCTCTGCTCACTTTGTAACATTGTCACATCTGAGAACTCAACGTCCAATCCCTGTAACCAGCAAGGCCCAAGTTCTACTCTTCCTGCTTTTATGTGAAGCTGCACCACTGTTTTCACCTTCAACATTACATTTTGAAGGCTCGGAACCACAAGGTCAGACTCGGTCAATTGAACATTCATCTCCGCTGCATATAGTCACTGTGTAACTCCATTAAAAGGTGACAGTAACTCCTTATATGGACAGCATTCAGTTAGAAGACATTCACCAGGAGCTGCTCATTGCAGATGCCTTTTCAGAACTTAAATCAACCTCAAAGGTCCAGTTTCTCTAACGAACAGAGATCTGGAACCTTCACACACACGCATCTCATTAAAACCACATTAGCTTCGTTATAGTCGGTCGGGTCCAAATTCCTTCACTACTTAATGCACTTTATAGGCCAATCACCATTTCAAAAGTGTCCAAAATTCAGTGGCTAGACATTTTCCACAAGTGTCTGCAAAAGACAAGAAGCAAAAATGGACCACCACGCATAAAGCGCGATCAATTTTTCATTTGAAAAAAATCTAGATCCATTTATTTTCAAAGTACAAGGAGCTGCATTTCCAGAAGAAAATTCAGGGTTGAAGAAAAGAACCTGAAAGGGTAATAATTGGCAAAAAATTAAATAAACAAATAAAGAAATGATCAAAGTTGAACATTATAAAGTGAAAACAGCACAAAAACAAGAAAGATATATATGTGAAAAATGCCAGCGCCGGGTATTGAACCAGCGAGCTTCTGCACCAAGGATCCTCCATGGATTTCAATGGAGGCAAAAGTCCTGGAAATCCTGGGATATCTTGAAAAGTTCAAGGATTTGAAGGAGCAAAAGTCAAAGCTGGACAAAGCTGAAAGAGCTGAACTTTTTAATAGTTGAATGGTTAAAATAACTGAAAGATTGAAGGAGTTAAGGGCTAAAAAATGGCAGAAGATACGTTAACCCTTGTGCTATCTTTCTTTCACCCTTACATTGACGTGTTCTTCCTACCATGACAAAGGTGGATAAAGGTTGAGAGGATTTCATGTAATCCATGGACACCAGTGAAGATCACAAATCATTGAAGAAAAAAGGTTCAGAGCACTGTCTAGTGGGTCTAGATGACCCCACTCCCAACGTTAACATGCCTAGGATAGCACAAGGGTTACATAAAGAAATAAAGAGAAACAGGAAAATTGTTGAATGCTTGATAGCATTGAATGCTTTACAGCATTCAACCAAATAAATCCTCCTAAATTTTTTATTTGGACAAATGGCTTATGTTTGCAGCTTAACAAACAGCAAAGTAGTTAGCATGTGTCTGAACTTTGTTAAAATCCAGGACACTAGATAGTCTGGCACTACGTGGTCTTAAGGCTAACGGGGTAGTGAGGGGATTTGGACAAAGGCTGAGTGGAAGAGACTTCTGTAGTCCACGGCGACTGATCTGAAAGACCCCATGATGTTCATCACACATGAAGACGGGCACGTATCTGTTATGTAAACTACCTTTACAGTCCTTTTTCTTTACACCCATGTATGTGTAAGGAAAAAGGTCAAGTGTGATCCTGAAATCCTTCACTCTGGGTCTATAATTTTCAGTCTCCAGCATTAGCAACCTCTCACTTTTTAACGAGTGAGGAGAAGTCTCTGCTTATGCGATGTTTGCCACTTCATTACTTTCACGTTTTATCTTTTCCTTCCTTTCTCTGGCTTTCATCAGGCGCTGGGAAAGGAAATAAAGCCGTTGTCCAGACTCATTGAGTCCTCCCTTATATCAACCCAGAGGGTTATAAAGTCGTGACAGAACATCGTCTGCTCTCCCCTCTGCTTAGTGTAAAGCTGATGTCCACGGAGCGTTTCCAGAGCCGCCTCAGCAGCAGAAGTTATGATCCTGCCAGCCGACGCAAACGCAGTCCCTCGCCGTGAGATTAAGATCCTGCCTTTACTGAGAGACTCTCTATTAACGCCTCATAACACACCTTTAAGGTGTCTTAGAGGATTTCTGTCCGTCTTTTACACAAATTAAAAAGACAGATTAGGCTTCACTTATGAACGAAAACTGTAGACACTTTTGTGTCTTTTGTGAAGCCGTTAGGCTTCACAAAAGACACAAAAGTGTCTACAGCTTTCCCCTCATCGCCGTCCACCTTTTACTGTCTCTAAGTTTCACAGATGTTTGTCTGAGCCATTTTCTTTTTTTAAAGAGTGTTCTGCATTCCGATTGGCTGTAGGCCTTGTCGATCATTCTCCTCCATGCCGTGTCTCCTGCACAAAATGCATTGAGTTTGCCACGTTAACATAAACCTTTGATTGCGATCAGGTCTTTGTTTTCTATGAAGGTTTGAACCCTGAGAGTTTAAACAAGAGAAAAGCGAGAAAATGCTCGTGTCTGTCTGAGAGAAGGAGTTTGAAAGCCTTAAAACATGTAAAATAGTTGCATAAACTAAAGCTCTACTTTCAAGACTATGTCCATCACGTGTTATTTTTAGAACCCAACTCCTGCTAAAATTGTGGAAAACCTTAAGATGGATATGCAAGACACCAGACATTGCAAAGAATGGATAGTTTGTCCAGTCAGCTGCTAAATATGTGGTAGGGCTCGTTATCACCAGTAATTTCTAGAATTAACCGGAGCCTGGATCGATTCGATCCACCATCCAATGCGATTTTGAATTTACACGGTTTACACATTTAGACATATTTGTGTAGGAATACTTGAACAATCTTTATATGTTTTGAAGATATTCATATAAATGTGATGCAGTTCACATTCTGTAAAATTGTAAAAAGTAGAAGCTCCAACAAAAATGTTCAGATCATTATGTTCTGCCTCTCCTGGAGGGCGTTTCAGCTGGCGCTTTAGCACAACACTTTATTGTAGTAGATTGAGCAAAAAACAGTGATCTAGACCACAAATAGTTCATTTAAAACATGTTTCCCTAAAAGAGTTTGGAAAATTCGTCCCTGTGAGCATAAAACTGTTCCTTTAGTCACCAACGTATGTTTAGGTCGTTTGATCTAAACATACGTTGGTGACTGTTGCAGAAAGGACTAGGTCAGGGGTCGGCAACCTTTTTTACTCAAAGAGCCATTTGGGACCGCCCCTAATAAAAAAGAAAGCACCCGGAGCCACAACCCGTTTTGACATCATTATATATATTATGCATGTATATATTATTAAAGGTGCTCATTACGTCGACCTTCAATGACATGAGTGTAGATTGCGGGCCAGAAAAGACTAAAAAAAAAAAAGTACTTCTTTAAAATCTACCAGCCAATCAAAATCCTCACTGCGAAGTACGGGACTTGATTGACATGTAGATTGGCCAATCGAACATCGTCTGAAGCATACGTCGCTGCAAATGCACATTATGTTCTTTAAAAGATGATACCGCAGCCGCGTGTGGGAGGAGCTACTAGTTCTGGTCTGATCGCTGCATGGAGCGATGTGTTTGTCAATGCATGGTAGAGACTGAGAATGTGGAGAGATCAGGTTTATTATTTTGAAGAGTTCTATTTGGTAATCATGTTTCCATGTTTGAGTTCATAAAATCATCCCAGAGAAAGTCTCTGCTTCAACTCCTGCAGGGAAAGCTGCGTTTCAATCTGACGCCCGTGTTTGCGTCTCTCTGACAGAGTTTGAAGCCAAAGCCCCTCCTCCGCCTCTCCACCTGCTTTTCCTTTCTACCTGTTCACCTGTTCACATCCTCTGCAGCTGAGAGTTGGTTTCCCCATGCTCCTCAGTGTATTATAAACAGAGAGCGCAAAATACAGTCATTATAGGTTGACACGATAGTCGGGGCGCTCCGGAGCAGCACACGAATGAAAGAGCCGGACCCAGGTTATAGCGGGGATAGAGCAAATGAATGGAAGAAGGCGGCCCGCTGAGGAAATATTCAATATTGTACACATTTGACGTCTGAACTATCTTTTATTTAGAAAAATCTTTTATTTTGCTAAATCAGTCCAGTATGAAAAAAAACATCAACAAAAGCTGTGTTGGGCGGTTTTTGGCTGGGTCTGGCGGTTTTCAGATGACTTTTCGGCTGGAAACCTGTGACTATCTGGCAACGCTGGCGCGAACTCTCTCTCATCAGCGAGTTGCTCTCTGTTCTCGTGTTTAGCCAGCAGCGCCTTTGAATTGCCATGAAAAATGAAAAAACTAAAATAAAATTTAATTATTATAAAATACTCATTATTTTCCAAAGTCACAGGGAGCCACAACAGATGGATGAAAGAGCCACATGTGGCTCCGGAGCCATGGGTTGCCGACCCCTGGACTAGGTGTTACGTTAGGGATTGTAACACCTAGTCCTTTCTGCAACAGTCACCAACGTATGTTTAGGTCAAACAGGCGTTAGCATTAGCCGTCCTATGGGTATACGTTAGCAGACTTTAGCTTTACTGCTGTCGTGCGTTAAATCCCAGGAAAAGGAAAGGCATAAAAGACAGATCTCCACTTTTATGGATCAATTAGCGATTTATTAAGCTTGGATTGATTCAGGTCGATGAATCGATCTTATCAACCCAACCCTACTATGCAGCCAATTATGGTTGACTACGTAGAAACATCATCTTTGCAGTACTCACTAGGCGGCAGAGTCGTTGAGTTGGTACTCCCGAGCTCGTGTGAGGCAATGCTGGATGCCAGAATCGGCCCACAGGTCCTTGATAATGTTAGCCAACTCTTCAGGGAGGTCGCCCCGCTCCTCTGCTTCTGCAGCCATCTTAAAGAGCCGTTTGGCATCTTCCTATTGAGAGGAAGTTCACAGATGACACTCAATTGAAAACTCTTCATTCAAACCACATTATTAAAAGAAATGTAAATTCGTCAAAAACTGGTAAATCACTTTTTAACAATAAGTTTAGCCTTCATGTGATAATAGGGAGACAGAAAAAGGTAGATTTTGCTTTGAAAGAACTCAAGTTTTCCTTCCTGCATGTTCTCCTCATGCATGTGTGAGTTATCTCCCGGAACAGTCCAAAAACATGCTTCACAGGTTCATTAATGGTTCTGAATCGTCCCGAGGCATGAATGAGTGTGTGTGTGTCCCCATAACAGACTGGTGACCCGTTCAGGGTGTGCCCTGCCTTCACTCAACAGGGGTCAGGATAGGCTACAGCAACCGCGTGGCACCAGAAGGGATTCAGCGGCTTTAGAAGATGGAAGTTTTGAACTCAAAACTCGTCCTGTCCAACAGATGAGCAAACAGATAAGAGCTGAAGGCCTCTTGTGTTGGACAGATTTTAATGTTACAACAGGGGGTTATGAAACTTCTGACACACAGGGGGTATATTTATATAAACCCCTTTAGTATTTTGGGCTAAACCTTATATGCATTATGTTTGTATACATTTCTTGTTGGACCGGACAAAGTCTTTTTGTTTTTACGGGTAGCTTCAAGGTTGGTTCCTCCACTCTATAAACTTGCCAAGATGTTGCTTACTTGATGCAGGTAAAACACAGAGAAACCATTTACTTGAGGGGGAAAATTAACTGAGTTTGTTTATTAAGTGTTTGGCCAAGACGGCAGCAAAACAAGAGCAACGACAACATCACCTTCATTACGTCACTCTGACCCTCTCTGTTTGACAATGGAGGCAGACAATGACCTACATAAACTTGGGATGTTTGGCTATAGAGGCCAGACTTCCACGTATTGGTTAACCATTACATGAGCCTGGAGTCCATCCTAGATGGAGGTCAAAGTAGGTGCATTCTGCTAGAAGACCAACATGCTGCCTCTACTCTGCACAGTATGGCAGTTATTAAATCCTGGGAAAATACAAAACTAAATCAAATCCTTTAGAGTTTTATATACTCTCTTCATTCTTCTTAAAATAAGCCTTAAAAAAAGAAAACACGCCAGTATCTCAACAATATCCAAGTTCTTGTCCCTCTTCAAATTAGCCATTTGTATCCCAATTGCATCTTCATTTGGAAAAGACTTCCCAGAGAAGCTCACCTCTCTCTCAGGGCGTTCATAGTCGAGATGCAGGATGGTCATGGCTTTGACGATAGCCATGATGGACTGGACGGTGTTGCTGTAAACAACTGCTCTGTATTGCTTACACTCATCTTCTGAATAACCATCTTCATGAATAATCCTGAAAAATGAAAAGCATATGGTGAGAAAACAGGACTATGACGGTTTCAAAAAACACTGAACTGTTATTTAGAATTACCCAAAAAACATGAAGCGTATCCGTCTAATTAGAAATGGTGCATGTTTACAGTGTTTGCATTCTTCATTTTAAACGTAACCTTTCAAATGAACCTGTTTGAGGGAATGGAACAGAAAAAGCTGCAGGGCTGGACCACCAAACAGAACCATCTCCATTGATGTGTGGCAGTGGTTCTGCGTTGAATGGAACCTCATTTAAATTCAAGTGAGCTCCACGTGAGGCACGGGGGGAGGCAGCCAGATAACGGAAAGCCTGTGCTGTTTTCAGCCGCGTACAAACAACTCACATCAGCTCTTCTGCTACTTGAAAGGACTGCATTACCAAGAGATCGTGATCAATCGCTTATGCACAACTTTACATTGGCATGAACTTGTTCTTGACTTATATAATTAGACATGGTAGGTTTATACCAGTACTGTAACCTTAAGGTTAGAGAAATCAGTTAAAATAAACATTTGAACTAAAGCACAGTCTACTAATGTCTTTCAAATTATACCAATGAAATACACAGGTGATTGTTGGACGAATATCCCCAAATATTCCTTACAATATGCAGTTTTTAAAGCCGTTGGCAATCATTTCATTAGAGGAAAAGCATAACAAAGAGCAGTCACTTACTTCATCTGCTTCACAATGGTGCTCTTCCCCGACTCCCCGGCACCTGCAGACAGAACAAAAACAGGCAAAGGTTAAAAATACGCTCCCGTTAGCTGAGAAATGTAAACAGGCATCCAGCTAAGCTGTCTCACATCTGGACGCTGGTCTCACTCCCTTCTCTCTCCCAAACAGCTTTGGTTTGAAGCTGTAGGGAAACCGGGCTAAGTAGCTGTCCAGTTCAGAGGCAAATGATTGCCGTTTCACAGCAGAAACACACCACAAAGTCTACAGCAGAATGAACACAAACCACCTGGCACTCCATTCACTTCATCCCCTTCCCACATGGTTAACATTTTAATGGAAATGTCTTGGACAGACAGGATGTAGGCTTTTCTTATCCCCTATGATGTTTATTTTAGCAGGCCAAGGCAACCAGAGAGACCTCATCTGCAATGATGCACGCACACACACATGCATAAACACACACGCAGAGCTAGCTGCCTGCGAGTGCACTCTCCATTAGTACTCGCCTGGGGAAAGGTCTTTACGGGGTGACCCTCAAAATGTTTAACTATGCAACACGCATGCCATATACACATGCATGATGCACGCACATCTGTGTGTGTACATGTGTGCACACTCAAGCTTCAGAGCAAAATTGGACCAAAACATTTGTTTTACAGCCATCTATTAGCTCCTGTTGTGTGGAACTGAAGTACAGGCTGACTAAACGACATAAACTGTTTATTCTCTAATTAATACAAGTATCTATTAAAAACTTGCATTTAAAAATGTTGGTATTCCTTGAATGAAAATGGTCAAATTATTTCCTCTGACAAAAAAAATAAAAAAATATTTTTTAGTTGATCCATGCCATGGTATAAACCCGTGACCGGAGTTGCTGGAGCCTATCCCAGGCTTTTTGGACTGTGGGAGGAAACCAAAGTGCCCGGCGGAGAAAAGCCATCGCCATTTTCCATCATTTTTAGGAAATCAGATGAATCGATAATTTATCATCCAAAAATTAAAAAATAAAAGTTCCGTCCACACCTCCAGCTCAGAGCTGAATTAATTTGACACATTTGAATAGTTTATTTCAAGATAACTTAAAAAGAATAAAAGGAGTCAGTCAAATCTCTTATCTTCATGCAGTGCCAGTGCATCTTACAACACCAGCGTCATCAAAGTTAAATGCAAATGCATAGAGAAGCGCCTCCCAATGGCTTTGAGGCTTTTACTAAGTGCAGGAATAAATGTGCATGTGTTTGGATAAAGTGCAACCTGTTCTGTTGGGACTGGGAGCACGACACAACGGCTGCAGTGTGAGAAGCTGCAAGAGAACACAGGCCGGGCTGTTGATGTTTGGGCACAGGCCATCGCAATCAGCACCACTACACACAGTTTATACACCGCGTAGTCTCCTTTAAGGAGGCACGACAACAGCCAATGCAAGCCACAAACCACACCCTTACGCAGGCCAACCGAGGGATTTTAAAGACAATTATATGTGCAATTTAATGTATTTGTTCGTAATATAAGTGAAATAAGCTTATTATTGTCATTTTGATGTCCCGTTTTTAGACAGATCACTCCAGTGTTTCCAAAGTATTTTACAGTTTGTCTTTTTAAATATTGGTTCCACTCAAATTTAATGTTTTTAATCCTATTTACCTCAATCTATAATACTTCTATGTAGTTAATTAGGGAAAGGAGATCATGAGCCTTTCATTCATTTTTCTATTCTGTGGAACACTAAATAATAAAACGATAAAGTGGAAGACAACAAATAAAAAGTTGTGCTGTCAGTCCATTTAAACCCTGATTGTACATCAAACGCTAAGCTAGAGACTAAAACAGACAAAACCGGATTTAAAATTACAAAAAAAAAAGAGATTTAGATGAACTTCAACGATTGGCCACTTAGCAAGTGAGTTTATAGACTCACCTGCAAACATCAGAAAAGAAATTTTTTTTAATTGTCACTGCAAATCACATACAAGAAACCAAAATGCAGTTAAAACTACTCATTTTAAAAATATGTCGACATTTTGAACTGTATTTTTAGGGGTGTAATAATTAATCGACATAATCAATAAATCCATTTTATATTTCTACGTTCCAACCAGAACGTGGTTTGTTCCACTGGATACAAAGCACAACAATCTGCACAGGTCAAGTTCCAAAGAAAACACTTCCATACGTTTGCCTGGAGTTATGCAAATACTTGTGATACATATAAAGGTCCAGTGTGCTTCAACTGTGACTTCAACTTACAACAGCTTAGAAATAAACACTTTGTTGATAATAATAATATCAAAAACATTTATCCAACAGTTGATTTTTGTCATTTGGCAGCTTTAATTCTGCAGGATCTTTTGACGAAAGGCCGAAAAAGCGATTTCTAAAGTGTATCATTGTTGCTTTGTAATAGCGCCGAGTCACTGCGTACACTTTTCGTGCTAGAGATTCAATGATGTCATGCTGGAACCTTGGGTATGCAAACAATGTATTTTGGAGTGTGTTTGTATGCATGAACACAGGGTCCAATGATTTAAGCAAACAGCTCAACAACATCACTAATACTGTTGCATTGGATTAATATCAAAATGTAACAATCCAACACTACAGATGACTATTACTCACACCATTTTTTCTAATAGTGACTGTTAATTTTCTTTTTTCTTTTATTGTGACGAACATTCACTTCAACATTTTATTTCCACAGCAAAATAAGAAATCTTAGATTAAGTGAATTAAATAAGCAGAGAAGTAAACAAAGGAACAACAACAGAAAGGGAACCATTAAAAAAGACTAAAAAGCAAAAAAGAAGGCATTTAAAGTCTTGTTCAAGCTAAAAAGTCACCACATCTTTACAGCATTAACGTTTTGGAACAATTCTAATATCTTACACAACAAAAAGCTATTGTGTTGTTCTCTTTTGTCTCATCAGCAATGTTTCACTAAACTATGAAACTGTTCAGCCAACTGCCCCCTGATCAACGGGGAGTGGCTCGATGCAGCTCGCCTCCTTCAGCTGGATGTTGAGAAATCTGCCACTTCTGACTCACGACCAGAGGCTCTCTCTGAGAGGCACATGTGGCACTTCCTCTTCTCAGAAAAGAGGGAAACTGAAGCAGCTTGCATGAACACATGTATGCCGGAGAATGCAAAAATACTCTCCCTCACACACATGAGCGGGGTATTTGTCAGACTGGGAGCCAGAGTCGGCCTCCATCAACAGATGGCTACAACGCTTCAGGCAAAGAGTAAATCTGGACAGCCTGGTGACAACTGCTGCCAAAGCAGAGGGACGAGAGGATGAGGAGACCAACTCCACTTGAACTGTTAATACAGAATGAAGATAAAGTAAAGAGGAAGTGTAAATTATATGGGTTTACCTACAAGGTCAGGAAAAAACATCAAGTACTTCCAGTTTGCCTTTTGTCAGTTCAGACAGTAAGCCATTATTTCTCTCTACGTTACAAGAAGTCAAAAGTTCCTTTCAAATTTTTGATGATCCTGCACTGATTGAATCTGCTTTCACATCCCTTCATACGCATAATATCCACATCAATACACCAATCATAACTAATGAAGCAATCACACATATTTAGCATTATTGTTGACCATCTTTAACTCATCACAGCTGATTCTACACATGCAAGGAGAGCTCCTACTCTGAGGCAAAAACATAAAAAAATAAAGCAGTAAGCAATGATCCGTGGGGTAGAACATATGATGGCTCACTGTATGAAAACAACAGATTAAGCTATATTCTATAAACTACGAGGATGGCGTGTCATGTATAGACGTAGAAGTCGTGGTCATAACATCTTTAGATTGTAGAACTGGTTCAGTTTGATGCATTTAGTTCCATCTAGGAACGTGCGTGTAGATTCTTTACACCTCAGTAGAATGGGATGTAAATGTGTGCAAAAATGAAAATCAATATGAAAAAGGGAAAGAGACTTCAGGTCACAAGCCTTCCACTGCCCCCCCCCCCATGCCATTCTGCAGATGATGCCGTACATTTGGGTTGAGATTTATTGTAGAGTCAAGTCAAGAAGACAGACTACCTACTGCTACATGCTCAAAGATATTTTTAGCCTTTGAGTAACCCCCAGTCCCCACATCAATCTTTACTATGAACAGCACCTCCCTTAAAGGTGGCTGCTTTCTTTGCACTCTGCAAGACAGTCTACTCTGGAGAGTGATACAAAATCCAGAAGAAATTATTTTAGACAAAGAAATCTCTGATTAAATAAGCTAAAGCTTTTGCTTTGCGATGTTTAAATAGAAACTGTAAGTTATAGACTTGAGTTTTTAATAATAAAATCAATAAAGTTTGATTACCTCTGTGTGTCAGACTTGAGCACTGATGAAACCGACAAACACAAACAGGACCTCAAGTCTGACGAAACACTGGTGTTCAGGTCCACTGAAAACGGAACCATGACAGGATGCATAGGATTTATGTATATATAAATGTATAATGGACATGCATTTTACCCTTTAACACCACAGATGTTGCCAGCAACACCTAAAGAACACAGTTTTGAATCATCGATATGCAACTTCTAGGGCTGCACGATATGAGGAAAACTTGTGATATGCGATATTAGTGATCAATATTGCGATAACGATAAATTTGCGGTAAATAAACAAATGGAAAAATAAACAAAAACATCATTCCCATTTCATTGCAACAGTTTAAAAAATTATACTCCAAATGACCCTCATCGACATGGGGGACAAACATCTAATATAATAGGCCTCCATCTGATTGGTCAACAATGGGAAGGCGTCCATCTGATTGGTCAGAGCATAAAGGGATTCATCTGATTCTTTAAATGCTTCAAGCTGCTAGAAGATTGTTTTTAACACATTTTGGGTTTGCGATTTATTGCGATATTTGCCGTCTTTTGCAATATGCATATTGCAGAGCTGGATATTGCGATAACGATAAATTTGCGGTATATTGTGCAGGCCTAGCAACTTCTGTAATCGATTGTTCTTCATTTATGTTGCTCGCCACAAAATCCTTTAAATTGAAAATGTTAACATTTTCAGGTTTGATAGTATCAAGATATCAAGAGAACTGCTGAATATGGTATAAAAATAGTCAAATATCCCTGACGACAAAACAAATCTAAAAGTATTGTATCTGATCAAACTCCAAAGGGTACAGTCTGTTTACTGGCTGTGTAGAGTTTAAGCCTCCACATGCAAGTACCAACTCTTGCAGTTCTTCTCATGATCAGCTGGTTTTAGGGTGTGGAAAATCCCATCGACTGCCATTTTAAAATGTCCAACTTTAAATCAATTATAATGTAAGCACACCTTGAGGGCCGGATTCTACTTCAAAGCGATCGGTCATCGCACCAGTCGCATCCACAATCGCGCGGTCTACTTCATACCAATGTTTGGATTTCCTTCTGACTGTCCATGAAGCTGCGATGGACTTCTGAGCAGCGTTTATACTTTTCAAACAACGCGATTGTCTTTAACGTTTATTTATAACATGAACGACATCCTGCTTATTCACGTTGTATGCAGTGGAGGGTGGATTGTTTGTGTGCTAAGCAGAAGCAGGGAATAAAAAGGCAGAAAAAAAAGAGACGAATTGCATTATCTAGTCTAGTGCAAAATAAGATCTTTCCAGTCTTGCTTTATTTTTTATCTTGTCCACTCTCACTGCGTCTGTGTGTTAAGTTAGATATTTCTTTTAACTTCTAATAATAAATACAATTGTTTTGATTGGCAGGTGAATAGACCAATGGGAACTTTACTTTGATCCACAGAATAGTGCCATTTGTAGATATCAAGTTTGTTGGAGTTAAGTTCAGCATCACCAGATATTTTCTACCTTTTTATGAGGGATGCCTGCATCTATACAGAACCACTTTGCTTCCAAAACATTCCAACGTAAAGTAATATTACAGTGACACTCATGTTTGTCCAAACTAAGAAAAATTGGTCACATGTCTGTGGGAATTACTTTGATCTCCAAGTAGTTTGAGTGGCAGATTTAAACAGAATGTGACACTATAATGTTGCAGTAATACATTCAGAGGCTACAGGTACACGAGCTAAAATCTCACAAGTAAGAATATAGAACTGGAAAGAAAGCAGTTTAATACAAACAGGATAGAAACTCAGTTTTTTAATCAATTGCTTCGAGTGAAGGTGCACTGTGTAGGAGTCCTGTGCTCAAGGGTATCTACCATCATGGCCAACTGAAAAATATATCCTTGATGTATTATACATGGATCCATTACCAGTCTCTCTTCTGCATTATTTTTTTTGCAGACACACACGTTCTTATTCTTCTGGACTCTCAAAAAAAACAGAGGAGAGTAAAAGTTCAATAAATTATAGATGTGTGCACCAAATGAGAAATGTGCTGTGGAAGAAGCACAGGAAAACATTTAGAAAAAGCCCTGTGATTTTCTAATTAATCACATTCAACAGTAAAATGTCAGCTACAGTATTAGTAAGATTAAATCAAAACTGCAATTTGTGTTGTGTTTATGGTGTATTCAGACTGGACACATTTGGTCCGCTTAAAGGGGACTAGAGTTAATTTTCCCAGAAAATCCGGATCACATTTTCAGTCTGAACACATTCAAACGGACCCTGGTCTGGGACCAGGAGCGGCTCTTGGACCCATCTATTGAGGTAGTCTTGATTTGTTTTCAATCGGAATGAGCTTCGGACTTGAGATTCCTCAGTCTGAAAACAATCCGTCCTTGGATCGAAACAACTGGAGCAAAACGGTCACCGTAGTCGGTGGTCACGTGATGTAAACACAGTAGGAATGTAGCAACAGATGAGCCGCAGACTCTTATCAAAGAGGAAAAAAGGTCCAACTCCTTACTTGTTAGAATGTTTATTTTAACAACACTGTAAGTGCTTTTTACATGTTTATCTGTGTCACGTTAACGCGGAACTGGCCCAGCGCTGCTGTGATGTCATCCTATAAGCTACCTTGAAGTTCCTAAACAGAATTCTCTTAAGACAATGACATAACACCACAACGATGAGACACAGCAACTCACTGAAACGTGGTCAGATGAATGCAGGTTTTGAACATTGCTTCTCACCGTTTTCCTGACAATCTGTCATAAACACTTCAGTGTAGCTGACTTCAGTGTGTTCTTTTTGTCAATAACCACGCTGCAGCATAGCTCAGCCAAACCGAAGCAGCAGTGAAAAGTGTTGTACCTGACGTTGTACCTGACGTTGACACAGGAATTGCTCGGCAAAGTATAAAGTCTAAATCAGTGAACTACCGACAAGGACTGCAAAGTGCAGGAGCCTCATAATTCCTGACCAACGAGTGAGAAGATTTTTAGTCACGTGATTTTGTTTACACGCTTTGGTTTGAGTCAGGAAAGGTCACTTGAAAGCAGTCAGCCCAAACGCAAGGTTCAGGACTCAGTCTGGGACTCGGTCCAGAACAGTTTCCCCAGTCTAAACACACCCTAAAAAACAGAATCCTGATTCAAAATGACAGACATTTTAACCAAAATCATGCAAAACATTGCAATTAAAAATGTATTTGGTGATTGAAAAAAGATTTTTATTCTATACAATCCTATGGGTCGATACGTTGAACAATGAAACTATAAAACATAAATTAAAGATATACGAAAAAAACTGTAATCAGCTACAATTGAAATTAAAACAGAGGACGGAGTAACTTTAAAAATGATGAGGGTTCAGGAAACACAAATACTGAATCAACAGTCTGGGATGTGTTAAGAAAGAACTGCAGTAAATGCTAGACAAACACAAAACAATTTAATATTATTATTATTATTTTCACATCTATGTATGAAGACAGGAATTTATAAAGCCACCAGACCCCAGTGTGAGTGAGAATAATTATTCAAAACTGAAAGGCCATCCATCAAAGAGCAGCCAAGGCTGCTGTGACGCCTGATCCTCTGCTCTGGCCTTGAAGCCCGCGACATGAAAGGCCCAGCCGGAGCAGAGAACCTGACACAGCCAGAGTAAATATCATCACTCAGCATTTCATCTCATTTTAAATTAAGTTCAATAACTTTTATCCAAGTCCTTTATTAGATTTAACTGTAAAGCCCTTCCAACACCCCCCCCACACACACACACCAAGTAAAATACACATTTATCAGTACAAACATCATCCATCTCATTCAGAGCATCAACAGAAAAGTTCAAGGCCTAACTAAGGGATTAAATGGTACTTCTTAATCATTAACAGAAAAGTTTTTGTCCCTTTTAGTAAGCACAGTACAGACACCAAAGATGACCATTACTACTAAGCAGACATCAGCTTAAAGTCCACTTGTCAATCATGACCCTGTAAAGATGTCGCTGCTCAATAACCATTAACATCAACAAGCTTATTGTTATTATGGTGCATGTGCAGACATTAACAAAATCCCTGCTCTTCATCAAGCCAATCTCATCTACCCGCCTAAAGCAGGCTGAAGACTCCTGCAGGGTGAGAAGCTATCTCTCTATTCTATCATTGCAATGGCAGTTATATATGTACCATACATACAACCATTGATACACTTAACCTCAATGTAAGCTAAACATTGTAAACAAATGAACAAAAACCTAAAACAAGGCATCTTTTCCAATTCAGAAGTACCAGATGTAGCCGTTATTGATAACAATTGTCCATTTTATGCGTTTGTGTATGCGGGTGTGTTATGCAGTACTGCAATGTTCAATACCTGACCCTTTTCTTTTATTCTATTAATTAGACTTCTTGAAATACCTTTGTATTCATTTAAGACTTGACCTCCAACCAAATGACTTCAGTACAGACCATTATAGAGAAAAAAAAACTGTAAAGGAAGAATTAATGGAGTAAGAAATGTACAAAAGATAGAAAATATTAAGAGGCTGCAATTAAACAAATAAAGAAAAGAGAAATGGACAGGAGGTTAATTCTTTGTGTTATAATGGCAACATCAACTCACAAAAATAAAACAGGAAATGGCAACAGGTTGACATTTTCTGCAGAGCATACAGGCAGTGACATGCACTGCAACACCTTTCCTATCCGTCCTTGAAAAGACAGCTCAAGCTGACTTCACACATCTCTCCTCATGGAACCTTGAATACGGAGGAGGACATTTACAGCCGCCGGTTTTTCCAAACAATTCCTGGGCCATAAACACTGAGCACTGAACACAGACAAACACCAGGAGCTCCACCAGGTGAGGGCCCAGAAGAGCATTCAGGTGTTGCATGCCTTTGTTTAAAACAAAAACAAGCAAACAAAAAAAGTCATTGTCTACAGAGAGCAGGGGCAAATCTATCTGACATCATGACAGTCAGAGAACCTTACAACAGCCAGGAGCAGCTTCTACAGCCTTTAGGTCAGGGCTGCCTCTTGTTCTTATGTCAAATATGGCATAATAAAGTTAAATGATATTAAGGTTGAGCAAAGCAATCATAAAAACATAAATAATGTGTAGAAAATTCACTGTCTAGCTCTTGAAGATGTTCATGCATCTTTTAGCATCATTAAATCATTCAATCCCCGAGAGACTGAAGACATTAATGTCAATTCTTTATTTAAAAAAAGCCCTTCATCAGAAAAGCAGTTTAGTCCTCCATCTGTGGAGCTCTGCAGAAATCCTAGCCTGCATTTTTCTTTTATTTCTCTCTTATGGAACGCCTCAGACGTGACCTCATCTATCCTAAACACAAACAGGGTCTTGTAAAGCAAAAAACAACAACATTTTTTACGACATTTTAACTATTAACAAGAGTAAACGCTTTTTTGGTTAAATCCTTCACTTTACCTTTTTTTTTTAAATAAAAGTATCACTTAACCCTTAGGAGTTGACGGATGCTCCAGAGTCTCCAAATCACATTAACCAATTTTAAAGGTCATTTCTAGCCACTGACAGATGGTCTGGCTGCTGCCTGGTTTCACCTTTTTATATTTTGGTTTTACAACAAAGACTTATAATAAATTATTCATGCTTTTTTTCTTCTACGCCTTTATTTTTCCAGGAAGTATCAAAATGCAGAAAGAGCGTGGAATCATCTTTTTTTCCCATACAGCAAAAAAAGTCATTAAATCAACCCATCAAGACATTTCATATCGCAGGAACAGCAGAATAAAAACGCCTGGGACATCTGCTGCATTTTAAAAGGTTAGGGATGCCACAATTCCCGGTCTACACCAAACCATTTGTTACACCATGTAACCAAATCATGGGGGAAACATTGTATCCCTGCTGCTTATGTTTGCAAATGTTTATGTTGAGTGTCAACATTGTTTTATTACAAAACACCAGCCTTAGTTGTTCGCCAGCTAAAAGGCTCAATTGAGGTTTGAACCGAATCGCGGGGAAAGTGAATCGTTTTTCTGTTCACTTAAAGCTGTGCTGCCAGCACGTTTTTGGCATGTGAGCTACTTTTGAGACAGCAATGTCTTAAAGAGCTACCTACCTACCTACCTATTTATATACGTATAAAAAAATAAAAAAATATGTATACATATATATATATATACATATATATATACACATATATATATATACATACATATATATATATATACACATATACATACATATAAAGGGAGGTATATGCTTTACTAAATAAAGAACAGAACATCTGCCTATAACGCCTAACCACAAATTAGGTATGTTTGCTTATTTTATATTTATCAATGATAAAAAAAATGCACTGGAGAAACGGTCTGTTTAGTGACAAAAAACCCTTTTTCAATAAAAGAGTCATCTGGGTTCTCCATGATTATCGCTCACATCCTTGCAGCTTGTCATCGTGTCAAAACAGACCTGTTTGCTTTCAAAACACACCACACCACACCACAGATAATTGCTATAGAAACCAGAGCGCTAAAACCCTGACCTATCTGGATCTTTCCATACTTCTACAATTACCATTCACTGGACCGGACATCCATGACAAATGCTGAGTAAAAGAAATAAATGAACAACATTTCACTTTTATACACAAAAAGGCATTTTTGCATCTAATTTTGATTCTGTATTTTCATTTCCAGGTAAAGCAGATTTCAGTTAGTTTTTCTGTAATTAATCAAATTTCTTTCTTTGTTCTGGTTACAGCCCTGTTTGGTTTTACTTTACTTACGACTATGTAGCATGCTAAAACAAATCCGACGAGCTAAAAGTCACGTTCATAGCTCTGAAAAAACAAAAATGCTTTAAATGCAGAATTTCACCGAATTCTGCCGGCTGCCGACTAAAATTTAGGACCTAAAAGACTCACAGCAAGTCTTGTACTTTGCAGACCAAACACATCCAGAAAGTTGTGTAACACGTGAATTCTTTAATGTAAAAATAAAATAAAAACCTTAAAGAAAAACATGTATGAAAGGATCCTGACATTTGTTTTGTGTCCACCAACACCCAATTAAAATAAAATCAACAATTCTGACATGAGAAAATTGTTAAAGAGATTTTACAAAAACTTAATGACAATTTAAAGAGGAACAATCTGTACTAAATTGCAATTTAATTTAAGCATCAAAACAAGCATTTACAATAAACCTTTTTGTCCCTAAATTTTGAATCCACACAAATCCTTGTAGAACATTTCTCTTTTATCTGATGCTAAATTAGAAGACAGAGCATGGCTTTAAGGGAACTAACAAGCAAATCCAACACAATGTAGAGACAATGATGCTTTGGCTTTAAACGTGGGTTTCTTTTGTTAAACCTCTGAAGAATCTATTTTAAAAAGCAGCGAGAATAAGTTAGACACATATGAGTTGTGTTGGAAGAAAACAGGAAGCTTTAAAAAAAAACCTGATTTTGAAATGACGGACTTCCGTCATGCGAAGCTGCACACGCTAAAGCAGTGTTGGATATACGGACATGAGGGTAGAATATACTTACAACAACCACTAACCCCAGTCTGTTGGTAAACTAGGGCTATTATAAATATTTTACAAGCATTACACTTCAGAAATATAAGCTTTATTTGACCAGAAGTGCTTATGATTCTTAAAAAGAGAAACGAAACCGTTTCGTTTAAAGGAACGTCCTTAATTTCTGTTTCGGTTTGAAAAGTGCCAACTTCTTTTGTTTTCGTTTGAGTTTAGATACATGTTGAAATATTAAATGTTGACTGTAGCTGTGTTGCATCAACAAAAATGCACATTTTAAAACTTGATCTTGACAGTAAAAAAAAAATACCTTGAATAACAAATATTAGATCCGTCTCCCAACAGCAAAATGACTTCTGTGACCAAAACAGACGTCAGTGTTCATGCAGAATCAACTGCTAAATGTTTCTTTAATGAAAAAGGTCACAGCTTGCTCTTCACATGAATGTTCAAGTCAGATACTTTTCCTAACTCAGAGCTCCCAAAGCCATGAAGGGACCATAGACTCATGTAGGGCTGCACGATATGAGGAAAACTCCAGATATGGGTGATCAATATTGTATATAATTGTTATCACAATAATATAACAATATAACAACAATATAACAACAATAAACAACCAAAACATCATTCCTATTTTATTGCTACGGTTTAAAAATTATACTCCAAATGACCCTCGTGAACATAGGAGGCAATCATCTAACATAGTAAGGCTCTATCCCATTGGTCAAACGCATAAAGGGATTTATTTAATGCGTTAAATACTTTCAAGCTGCCATTAGATTGTTTTAGCTCATTTAAGGTAACCATTTATTGTAATTATCGCCGTCTTTTGCTATATGCATATTGCACAGCTTGATATTGCAATAACGATACATTTGCGGTATATTGTGCAGGCCTAGACTCACGTTAACTTTTAAATGTACGTTTTTATAGCCTGAAAAAAACAGCCGGACAAACAATACCAGTCTTCATGTGGTTGGCAGGCTGCAGGAAGATAATGAAATGCAGTTGCATTGCGTGTGAACAGCACAATGTCTTTTTGGCTAGAAACTACTGTTCCAAAGCTGGATGCACCAACGAGGATGAAGCAACGGCTAATGGAAAAAATGAGGTGCAAGTGAAGCATTGGTTTTGAACTTGGGCAGAAGCAGTAGCTCAGAACAATAGCTCACAGTGCTTCTGCAGTTTGACCTTGCTCACTTCCTGCTTCACAGGAAACGCACGGCACAGCTCCACCCCGCCTTTCCTGTTCCCGTGGCCTGCAGTTGCACACGCATACCAGCTCGGACCACTTCTTGTTCTCTTGAACAGCGGCAACAGTTTCATTCATGAAGTGAGGGCCGCACCGCACTGGATCTTTACGTCACCGATGAGTTTGAAATCATCTGAGCAAGAACAAAACAAACGAAAGGCCCTCTCATCTGCCTCCTCCTTCCCATAACATGCATTCAAATTCCACTTATGTTTACCACAATATCTAAACCCTTGTCTTCCGAGCTAAATTTGATCCAAACCAGGAAGTACCAAATGTTTCACCACTTGAGGCGGGTAGCAGAAAAGAGCAATCCTCCATTGACTCCCATGTTAGAATGTCAATTTCCATCAACAATATTGATATGTAATCTGGTTTGGAGGAGCTTTTCAATGTACATTACTTTAGATATGGCAAGGTGAGATTTGCAGAGCAGAATATTATGAGTCACAGCCATCAACTTCTAGATAACTAAACCAGGGAAAATGACAAAACACACAACTTACAAACTCCAAGTTTGTACTCTTTGACTGAGACGTTTTAGTGTTAAGCAAACAGCTTTCTTACGTAAACGAGAAAGCTTTATTTAGAGCAGCGAAAAGTACAAAAGTCCCTCCCCTTATGAAAGCATTTGCTCACAATTTATCCCCCCAAAAAATACGGTTTAGAATTTTTGATATTAAAGCACAACCTACCATAAAAGTGGTTTAAAAAGTCTGAATCTGCCGATGTTTATAATCAAAACACAAGCCTAAAATCATTATATCTAAACTCTTTCCAAAAAGTTTAATTTGATATTTCTCTTAAGTCAAATCAAAGATGACGAAGAATTGCAGGTTTTATTTGTACCAAGCTTTTTTTTTCTAAATGCAGAAAAACAGGAAATCAAAGAGTGGCAGCTGGCACACATTGCGGGTAAGTCTGAGTCCGTGCGTCAGATCCTGCTTTCAGCTCAGTCGGCTTTTGAAATGCAGAGCGAGCAAAGAGCACGCTCACAGAGAAGCTTGAAATCACTACTTGGAACGCAGAAAAACAGAGCCAGTGCTTTTAGGAAGAATTTCAATTGACCTCATTCTCACACATTATAAACAATAAAGTCTGTTACAAATGTTCAAACGAAACAACAAAAAAATGGCTCCACAGGCACCACGGCTAAGTTGATATCCAAGAACAACAATAGTGGAAAGCTTGTGTATGCCCCCCCCCCACCTGGCTCTGGGTTTCATTTGGTTAAAGTTGAGTCCACATGCAGGCGGCGCTGTAGACTATTCCAACTGTAACTGCAGTAAAAAGTGTGCAGACAGGCCTCCAACTCAAACCTGTGGCTCCAGATACAAGACCTCTGTATTGGTGGCTGTAGATTTCCATGTAATGATTTTTCTAACTAAACATTCAAATTATTACACAATGTGCCAACTCCTCTCTACCAGTGTTAACACAGAATGAACATTAATTGTTACTATAAAGGCAAACTTTAACCACTAAAATAAATCAATAAAAATAAGAACCTTCTCATTTAAGATGTATCAAATATTCTAAGTACCAAATATTCTCTATGATAAAAGCCATCAGTGTTTATTTAAAAGATTGAAAACTTTGTCTGCCTGGTCCTGGTCAGACAGTGGGCTGGGTCCCACCCCAACTCGGTTCTCTGACTCAGTATTCCTGGGCTAAAAAGGAGCCGGGGGCAGGAGGAGCCCACCAAACCAGGGCCCCACAGAAAACCACATAATTACAAATCACAAAGCTTTCAGGACTATGATCCTGCTAGCAGCTCAGCTGCAGCCTCCTTTACTCCAATACAAGGTTAACCTTCACCCAAACCTCCCCATCCTTTTACTGCACTCTAATTCTGCTACCCCGTCACCCCTCCCTACTCCATCTCCCTCTTTTACACCCATTGAAAATGTAAACTATTTTAAGACTATGGTTTAGATGCCAAACTGTATGAAGGATTTCTGCTTTAAATTGCGCCCCCCCCCCAAACATCTGTGATTAGTAACCATGCCAACGGGAATGCTATTTAGGTCTAAATGGAGCAGCAGCTGCCAATGCCCAAGTGGTGCCCAGAATAAGAGTATTACTGGCAAAATGAGGAGACATGGAAGTTCAGGGGCAGAAGCAAATGAAAGTCAGTGCTGACGTTTTAATGTGTTATGCAGGAAATGCACCAGAACTGTAAAGTGAATATGTTATGGTAAATATCTATTTAGCATTTTTGTACAATGATTAAGGCTCAAAGTGATGAACAGTCATAAGAAGCAGGTTCTAAACTAAGATGATAACTGATATCAGAGGCCGAATACAATGCTACAGAGGGAAAAGGACTAAGATTTGCATGGTTTGGTTTGGAGTGACTCATTCTCAGGTGGGATTTTTAAAAAAGAAATCGCAACAACAGCTGGAGTGCATTGTATGTGTGTGCATCAGTATTTGCTACTGACAGCAGTGAAGAAGAAGAAGCAGCGCTCAGTCTGACGCCGGGCTTAGCAGGATTGTTCCAAAGCAACACGGATGCTGAAGAATTCTATGGATTTAGTGATTTAAGTGATATAAAGAGCTTAGTTGACTTGGTTATCTGAATAATTGTTCATATGTTATTCTAAAAGGCTGCACGTTGGTTAGCGCTCTTGCCTCACAGCCACAAGGCCCCCAGTTCAAGTCCCGGCTGGGGGACCTGAACCACAACAGCAATGGGGGACCTTTCTGTGTGGAGTTAGCATGTTCTCCCCGTGCATGTGTGGGTTCTCTCCGGGGCCTCCGGCTTCCTCCCACCCTCCAAAAACATGCTCCAAAGGTCAATTGGCAACTCTAAACTGTTCCTAGGTGTGAGTGTGAATGGATGTGTGATTGTGGCCCTGCGACAGACTGGTGACCTGTCCAGGCTGTCTCCTGCCTTCGCCCACATGTGGCTGGGATAGGCTCCAGCAGCCCGGTGATCCCGAAAGAGACAAAACGGAAGATAAATGAATTAATGAATGTTATTGTAATATATTAGACATTTCAATTCCTCCTTTATAGGTGTCATAAAGCCAATGAAGCATCATTGTGTTACAGTAGTGATGGTGAATATATTCAGTCTATTACTGTTATTTTTTCTTTTTTTGTTATTTGTCTTTTTAGATAAAATGTCTGTTCTTGTTCCTGTATTTTGTAAAGTTAATTTTTCCGGAAAGTGCGACTTGCGTATGATTTTCTCTTCCTTATTCTGTATTTTTTGGCTGCTGTGAGTCGTACTCCAGGGTGACTTATGCCATTTGATGCCAAAAAGTGAATGAAGGATCTGATTCATGTGTGATAAGCACAATGGGTTGTGAGGGGAAGGGACAGACCTGTGAAAACCCACAAAGTGGAGGTAAAAATAGTTTAAAAAATGAGCTTAAAGAGCATCCATTAGAATTAATACCAACAAGTAGGAAAAACTGGTATGGAATATAAAACAATGAAAATATTTTATCCGTTTAATAATGCAGTTTGAAATATTTTACTGATTACTTTTTTACCAAGTTGAAGTTAGGTTTTAACACCATCGTGATCTCTAAAGTTTGATTTATGCTTATAGTTTAGGCCTACACGTAATGGCTGTGCCCTGAACATGTTGATGGCAGTAATTGTGTGTTGTTGACTGCATTGCTCTGTAATCACACATCTAAACTCCGTGGTACCGGTTATTTTGGACTAGCCTGTAGACTTTAGTGGCATTGAGCTTCATTTTGTTGACCTCATTTAGACCCAACACACAGGTTCAGCATAGTAGCACAAAGACAAACGTTTCTGATGTTTTGGGTTGTTTTTTTAAAAACAATGTTTAAGTAAATACACTTTTCAAGAATAGCTGGTTTATAAACAGACATGCTCTCCAACCCCAATCTGACTATTACTTGCTCTTCAGGAGATGTGGACAGGAGAAGCTCCGACACCAATTTCATTTGGTGATTTCACTATAAAAAATGTTCCTCTTCGGCTGTAAATGACCACATCAACGGGAAAACACATTTTTTCTTATTCCTTTTATAAGAATAAGAACACAATTCTAAAGGACATGTTTCAATGTCAACCCTTCAACGCCAGATCTGTTAACATTCTTTGAACTACCATTAGTCTTCAACCATTTACATAGTTGACTAAAATTCAAAGGATTTTGAAGTTTGAGAAAAGCAGCTTTGCGCCTGTATGCAACACTTTACACTAGTAAAGTGCTTTAAATCCTTTGGAATTATGTTAATTGCATAAACAGTCAAACAGTTTCAGTAATTCAAAGAGCGTCTGGCGCTTCCTGTTGGCGGGGACAGCTCTGGTGTTTAAGGGTTAACAAATGCTGTTGGGGAGATGAGTAACTCTGTGACAAATGGCTATAATGAAAATGCATTTTTTACTTTTATCATCTGCTGTTTATTATTTTTGATTAGTTGAGTCTGTGTGCATGTAAGTGATCTTGCAGCTATAAAGTCATTGCATCTGCTATAGAACTTGATTTCTGGCAAACATACCAACAGAAGAAATAAAATTTGGTCTAAAAACACAAATAGATAGGCATTTTCTACAAACATAAACAGACATCGCACTTGGATTTATCCATAAAGGGTAGATCTCCCGATAGGAGAGATCACTGACAACAACCTGCGACCATCAGACTTTACCAAAAGTGGAAGAGTAGGCAGAAGACGAGCAAAAGGTTGGCAATTGCTCCAGGTAAACCAACACATGGAGCTGCATTCCAAAACATTTGCATTGCAAGGAATTAAATATACAAAGAAAGTTTTGTGGTTTATAACATGAAAACAAATTCTAAACACAGTTGACAGTACAGTAGAACATTTATTCTAAAATTGAGAGGTTTTAGACTGCTGCAAGGTTTTAGTCATGCCAGGTTCATTTATTTTAAAGGCCCTCCACTATGCAATGGAACCAGTACTTAGAGCTTTAACCTTTGAGATGTCTTCTCCTTGAGAGTTGATCCGAGGAAACCATCTAGGAACAGAATGAATCCGATAACAGCAGAGCTGGTTAAACTGTCTGCATCACACTTCTTTATCTCTCATCATTTAAACTAACATCTATTATGAAACTGGTTACAACCTAGAAGTCCCTCCTAAGGGTTCAAAGGTTTAAAACTCTGGTTAAGGGCTGTATAAAGTAACAATCTGGAGTTGTTTTTTTTTTTATAGGTGACTTTGAAAGAATCCACATGCCACATTTTGGTGTGTCACCTCTATTGTTTATGTTTGCAGAAGGGAAAATAAAGATCATAGAGGCTTCTGTCTCTTCAATACTTTCCTTAAGCTGCAATATTAGACTCTTAGCTCAAGGACACGAATCCACAAACACATTATCCAACAGACTGCTACTCCTTTTTGCAACAGCAGTCTAAATACTGTGACTACACACACACACACACACAGGCAAAATAAGAACTGCAATGTACTTGAATTTCTAAGTAATGAGATTCTGAAGAACTGGGAAAAACGGTTTTGTTGTTGTTCTAAACTTTAGCCCCAAACACTTGACAGAGTCTGGAAGACTAATCTTCCTGAGACGGTCGTTTTTATCATTTTAGAATTTAACAGCAACACAAATAAGTCTAAAAGAAAAGGGAGAATAGGATATATTCTCTGCAACTTTGTGCAACAGTCATGCCAAAAGTAGATTATAATTTTGCCAGAGAAACTCAAACACAACGGATGAAACCACTTCATGGAAAACTAGGCTGTTTGAGTAGAACCAATATATATCCCCCCCTGGGAATTTCCCACTCTGACGGTCACTTTAACTTCAAGTCACTGCTTATGCTGGTCCGTTTGTTTTAAGATGAAGCCGTGAGAAAAAGAACCACGATTATAAACGCAAGTTAACCTTAAGAATGCACTTCTACACTGCAAGACTTCTAGGCCGCCTTTTCTTTACCAGTAGACTTGATTCCACACTAAGGAAGTGCACTAGATGTGCATAAATGCTTACTATTAAAATAAAATAAAAACTAATGACCTGGGCTCACGAGGCTCATTTAACACAAAATTACACAACCAGTAGAAGCAAAGTAAAAGCTACTTACAGGCTGACAGCTGCAGAATTCTCCCAAAGTGTCTCAGGAAAAGTTAAACTTCAACAAAAACAAGTGGAAAACAAATTTAAACGATAAAACATCTCTTCTAGGCTTTGGAAAAATGCATACAACTACTGTTAAGCCTTTATGAAAAACATGTTTTGCTCAGTTTAACTGAAATAGACTAAACCATTGATATCAATTACAGTTAGAAAGAGAAACTATTCAAAATATTTCTACTCCATCAATTATACTAAAATGTGGTGAAATATATAAGTTTTTGCTCAGATGCTGTTAATATTTAAAAAAGGTGGCGATGCAGAGAGCATGCTCGGCGTTAATGCACATTGTAAATAGGACCAAACTGCGATCTAATGGGGTTTAAACGAATATTTTTAATTTTACCATGTTGTCAAAGATAAAAATGCTCCTATTATTTTTTTAAATCTTTGGAAGCCTCTGTAACTAATTCCTCCTGCCAAACTCCGTAGTTTCAACGTGCTGACGGTTATGGAGGAGATGAAGCAGCAGGCACAGACACGCCAAACGACACATCTCCAAACCAGAAATGACATGTCACAGTGCGTCATACAGCTACTGAGCAGTCAACACCTTAACGGTCACGGCGCGGGCTTTACTAATAAGGCTTTACGCTGGTAACTGCACTGATTTTTGAATTACAGTGATCCCTTGCTATATCACGGTTTACTTTTCACGGTTTCGCTACTTCACGGATTTGGATTGTGCATTGTGTTCTGCATTCTGATTGGCTAAAAAGTCACTCAGCGAGTAGCTCAAGAATGGGACCCTTTGATGAGCCGTTCATTACAGTTCTCCAACATAATCGATGGGGGCATGTCGGTGTATAAGGATCTTTAGCAAAGAAGAAAAAAGAGCGACAACAACTGCCTATCACTATGTTCCTCTCCCGAACAAACACACCTGCAGCTGCACCGCAGGCTTCAGAAGGAAAAAAACGCTGCAGAGGATGCAGCGGCTCAGTATGAAGAGACGTGAAAAAGAAGACCGGAGTCACTATTTGTCCCACTGTACTTTCTTTATTTTTTTCAAAATCATTTTAAATTTTCTTCCGTTTAATCCACTCGGGTCGCGGTGGGCGGGGCTAATCTCCGCAATTTAAAGCCTTCTGTTCTTATCGATGATTGAAATTATTATTTGACAACACACTACAGAAGTTATTTGTTGAAAAAACGTTTCTAAAGTACTTTTATTTGTTAAAAAACAATTGATTTAGCCTGTTAAATGGTTTGTTCTTTCTTTTCAATGTATAATAGTGTATTTCATTGTATAATAATTGTAAAAAAAAATAAAGGTTTCTACTTCACGGGTTTTGCTTATCACGGGTTCTATTTGGAACGTAACCCCCGCGATAATCAAGGGATCACTGTACATGCAACTCAACCCAACTCAGGCGGTCAGAACTTTCCATGTGGTCAGAAAAACATTTCTGCCACTGATGAGTCTGGTTATGCAAACTCTGTACAACTAGAGGAGAAATAACTGAATGTTTAAATAAATGAAATGCCCGTTCACTTGTTGCTCACTCTTATCTGCTACTTGTTGCATTACTGGATGATTTTTTTCATTGGCTAATAAAAAAGGGGGGTGATTCTTATTGGTTCCAGCTTTCAGCTCTGCTAAAAGGATTTCAGTTTGAGGCTCTTTAGTAAGTTTACCAGCTGCTGTAATGCTAACATATTACTGTAGTATGACGCTAGAAGCATTTCCAATGGAGAACTGTATGTGAGTACTACACATTACAAGTGTAAAGTAACACATTAACCCCACATGTATTTCTACACATGCAAACCAACACACAGGAAATGACCGAAGAGGTTTTGCGGAACACCTGGCTGCAGTGCGTTATGTAATTTACATACTGACACATCAGTAGAAAGCAAAGATCGGCGTGTGAATTTTAACAGAAAGAAAACAAAATCAGCTCTGGGGATTTTCATTCTTGCATGTTAAAGCTTTATTGACAGTGAGTAAAGTCTACAATTTCCAAACCAAAACCAGACAGCTGACACAGGATGGGTGTGCTGGTTTCCTCAATCAGTCAAACAAAAGACTCGCATGTACTTCTTGTACAAGAAGCAGCTGAAAGAGGAAGTGACAGAAGGGCTGGGAAAGGGGGCTGTGACAGGCTGAAACAGGAAATAACATCAGCCCCACATGTGACACAGTCTGCAGCCATGGCAAAAAAAAAATGCTTGATAAAACCGTAAAAGAAAAAACAAAGATGAGGTGAGGAAAATCAGTGTAAGCTTTCTTTCTCTATTAAATGCAGGGGGGGGGCGTCAAACATCAAACACAATTTACTAAGGAAAGTAGTTAAGTATGAGAAATGTTTGTTTGATTACTCTAAGAAAATAAAATAAAACAAGATCCAAGCGATTAAAATCTACGGAGCCTGTGTCCTGACATTAAAAAACTAAAATGTATCTCGTTACCACAGATTAATATCTTGTTCCCGCAAATTAATATCTTGTTCGCACAAAATAATATTTTGTTCCCACAAGATAATATTCCGTTCCCACGCATTAATTAATTTGTGCGAACAAAGTAATTGTTTACCTGGCCCGCCGGTAAACGGCCGGCCAGGTGCCCAAATGCCACTAAGACAAGCTAAAGAGCTCTGCGTTGGAGCTAGGTGCTGTGTCCGGAGAACCGCTGCGGTGTGGTGAAGCAAGCCTGAGTATCTTGAATCTAATGATTTTACTTATATTCCTTGTTTTTCTTTTTCCTTTCTGGAACGAATGTGGGTGACAGAGACACAGAATTTACCACTGAAAGCGGCTTTTGCGGCCAGATGGAGAGTATATCCGTGTTTATGAATGACTTATGACGTGAATAATTCTTTCGCTCGCACAAATTAATTATTTGGTTTGCACAAATTGATTATTTCTTTCGCACAAATTAATTATTTCAAGGGAACGAAATAGTATTTCGTGGGAACTGAATACTATCTTGTGGGAACGGAATATTATTTTGTGCGAACAAGATATTAATTTGTGGGAACAAGATTTTTTTTAGTTTTTTAATGTAAGGACACGGGGCTCAGTAAAAATCAGCTTTAGGCAATTAAATGTTTTATTAGTGCACCCATTAACCTACAACTAAAATATTGGTTTTAACCCAAACTAAATACTGAAAAATCAATTTTTTCGCGATGCGGACGCTGCCATGTTGGAACCAAAAACTGTCAATAAGCAGTGATTGGCCTGGGTTGGTCTGAGTCAAATTCAAAATTCTAATTAATTTTATTTCTAAAGCACCTTTTTATGTAAAGAAAACAGCTCAAGGTGCTGTACATAAAAACAAAAGGGAATGCAAAAAACACAAATCTACACTCATTCAATCAAATAATTAAATAAGCCCCTCATAATAAAATACACAACAAACACAAGCAAAAGTGAAATGACTAAAAAATGTAAAAAGTAAAAGCTAAAGAAGGGCCGTCTGCCCTGTCCTCCTGTTGGCCGAGGTGTCAGCATCTATGCAGCATGAGCACAACTCATCCTCAGCACCTCCCGCCCCAAAGACCCCCAACCCCCCGGTCCAACCAACGTTAAAACCTGAAAATCTTCTCCACAGTTTATCCATCATCAATGATCTGAAGCACTTTATGTTCTGCAACATTGCACATCGGTGCAAAACTGCTCTGAGAAGCTGCTTTTCTCCACTTCAGATTCTGAGTTTCTGTTAGGGCTGGGCGATATGACCTAAAAATAAAATCTCCGATATTATTTTTTTTAATTCGATTTCCGATTTTTCCACGATTTTTTTCCCCCCTTACCCTACTTAAGGAAAGCAATAAGTAAAAACGGTAGACAAGTTCAAGCAAATGTTGCTTTTATTTAATCAAACCCAGGACAAATGTAACCCCCATTTCTGGGATGAATAATAAATAAATGAACACGCTCTTGGAATCCAAGTTAAGTATAAGACTTTTCTTCTTACTCCCTTTTTGGACTTGTGTTTAAATAATTGTGTCTTGTTTTATAGAACTTTGTCTTGTTTTTGTCTAATTTCGTTATTCTAAACTTATTTTCACTTGTCCAATATAAAAAGGTTACTTCCTTACTTAAAGTCCCAGCTTTGTTTTAAGTCCCACTTTGTAGTCTAGACTAAAAGGAAACAAACATTCACCTTGAGAGTAGCACCATTTTCTAAAGGATTAACAATACAGCTCATTTCTGGAGTCTAAGGTTTTAATTCAATTAAGAAACCCCATCTTCTCCACGGAGAAGATGATGAAGCAGCAAGAGTCCCGGTCTTCCCACTGTCACCGCTAGCCATGCTGTCGCTAGCTGCTTCGTGTGTCGATTGTCACGTGTCGCCGTGTGAAACTAACGCTACGGAAGCTCTGGGGAGCCAAAAATGCGCCACATAAAAACTCGATTTAGTTATTTTTGAAATCGCCCGTAACAAAAAATTTGAATTAATTCATTTGATCGATTTATCTCCCAGGCCTAGTTTCTGTGTTTAAAGAATGTAAAACACTGGGGATTAAAGCAAATTGGTTTTTCAGAACTTATGTGGGTAAACAGAAATCTGTCTTTTTTTTTTACTACAAGAAGACACTTGATAGTTTTACTTCAAGTAAAACTTCAGAGACACACTTTGTTTTGAAGATTTGTTTACTTTCGGTGACAGTAGCGTTGCACATTTGGCTTTTATTTGTTAATAAACTAAACATTTTCATTTTCATTCTGCACTTTAAAGCAATAAATTCCTTGTTCCTGAATTGTATTTTTACTACACTCTACTATATTTATAAAGATCACGAGTCGGTGATCTGGGACATTGCAAATATCCATACTGGAATTTTCGGGAGCAGATCGTGAGTTTCCCAGTACTCGGATACTCGTTACAGCCCTAACCGCAAGCCTTGAAAGCGGACTCTAAGGAATCTGTCAACCTAATGATCTGAACATTCGACGTGAGACGACGTACTTTTACTGAGGCCTCTGATTGGTCCGTTTATAACTTTAATAACTTCCAATAAAGGAAAAATATCAGGGGGGAAAAAAAGAGGATTATTACGGAGCCCGGGATCTGACATGGGTTAAAGTTGTTTATTTGTTTATTTATTTGGAGCCCCATTAGCTTCCACAAAGTGGTTGCTAGTCTTCCTGGGGTCCATACACAAAAAATACATACATTTTACCAATTTCACAAAACCCAAAACTGATTTCACAAAATACAGTGACTAATTCATCATATTTACCTTAAAAGCTTCACATGTTAAAATAAGTTAAAACAATTTCATTTTTATACCAGCATATCAAAACACATAGAAACATAACATCAACAATAATACATTTCATAACAGCAAATCATTCAAATTGTTACTTATTGTAAGTAGTCCATGTATCTTAGTTTTAAAATCTTTTTGAAATGATATTTGTTACTAATAAGCCTTGTCCTTACAGACACTTGATTCCATGCAACAGAAAATCTAAACGGCACTGTTCTTCTCATATAGTTAGATCTTGAAAAGGGAACAGTCAAATCACCAGAGCTGACCTGACGAGTTTGGTATTGGTGACAATACCCACTGTATAAAACTTTGTTTACCAAATATTGTAGAAATTTTTTTAAAATGACATGGTGCATTAAGCATTGAAGACTGAGCTGTACTTTGTCTTTTACCATCAACCAACCTAAAATGGTGTGCATCTCGTTCACATTGGTCCAAAAAGAGCAACAAGAGCCACCCTGGCAGCTCTATTTTGGGCAAGTTGTAATTTTTTTAGATGCCCCTGTGTCGCACTAGACCAAATGACTGGGCAATACTCCAGATGTGACAAAACTAAAGACTGTACAACTGTCCTCATGACTGAAGGTGGACAATATTGCGCACACCTCCGAGCCAGGGCGATTCCTCTGCCCATCTTGGATACTATATGATTAATCTGATCTGTCCAAGAGAGCTGATCTAATTTGATGCCCATCTAATTTGAATTTGTTCAACTAAACTATTGTCAATCCTCAAATTCAGGTAACATGGTGCATTCAATAAATATTTTGTACCGAAAACGATGCATTTTGTTTTAGATGTATTAAGAACCAATTTATTCAACTTAACCCAATTGGTAACTAAATTAAGTTGATTCTGTAGGGCTGTATTGAGCTCTGGGACAGTAGCAGATGCACAGAATAAAGTTGCATCATCTGCATATAAGACCACTTCTGCATTTCTAATCTCCTGGGACATATCATTTACAAACACTGAAAATAAAAGTGGACCCAAACAACTACCTTGTGGAACACCACATGACATAAACTTTGTTTCAGACAAGCTACCACTGAAGAGGACTTTCTGTGTTCTGCCATTAAGATAATTTCTTATCAATGAAAGAGCCAACTGTGAAAATCCATAACATTTGAGCTTTGCCAACAGAATATCATGGTCGATTACATCAAAACCAGCTGTGAAATCTAAAAGTACCGCACCCCCATATTTTTTATCATCCAAATGTGTTAACCAGTGGTCTACCACATGTACTAATGCCGTATTGGTTGAATGAGCTGGTCTGTAGGCATGCTGTGCACTAGTAAACAGATCATTTGAAATAAAGTAGTGTAGCATTTGATTAAATGGTTAAATAAATAAATAAAGCCCACAGAGTTATTAATGCGTGGGAACGGAATAATATTCTGATGCACATTTATCCTTTTATCCAGTTACAGAGATACCTTGATCGGTAGAGATGCATTATGTGGTATGCATGAAGCATTATCAGATACGTAGCACGTAGTCTTCGGAATTGAATGCTAATGAGTAGGCCTGCACAATATACCGCAAATTTATTGTTATCGCAAAATCCAGCTCCGCAATATGCATATCGCAAAAGACGGCAAATATCGCAATAATTCGTAAACCTTAAATGTGCTAAAACAATCTTATGTCAGCTTGAACCATTTAACTAATCAAATAAATCCCTTTATGCATTTGACCGATCGGATGGAGGCCTATTATGTTAGATGTTTGTCACCTATGTCGACGAGTGACATTTGGAGTATAATTTTTAAACTGTTGCAATGAATTGGGAATGGTTATTTGGTTATTTTGCTATATGTTTATGTACCGCAAACTATATCATTATCGCAATTTTTATCTCTAATATCGCATATCGCGAGTTTTCCTCAAATCGTGCAGCCCTACTAATGAGTATGTTAATAATAGACAAGTTACCTCAGCACGTCCTGGGTTTTATTATTCCTGTTCGACCCTAAACTACATGTAAATACAACTCAACTCACAACGCGATTTTTTTATTTTAGCCATGTCAGATCCCAAGAACACATTAGGAAAAGCTATCAGAGCTAGAATGGATATTTGGACAAATTTATTGTCCGAGTAATAGCCGTTTGTTCCTCTATAGGATCCTATTGGGTTTTGGCCTCTTGGGACCAGCAGGTACTTCCTGTTTGGAATGCCAGAGGGGGAGGGGTCACTCAGTCCAGTTCTCAAATACAGTCAATAGTAGAAACTGAAGAGGATTGAGGTGACCTGAAGACTAAAAGTAAAAGCATCCCAGAGATGAAGCAGACGGTAACGGTGGGATCTTTTTCAAAGTAATCGGGGTTTCCCGCTCATTCTGTCAGGGCCCAGCAAACAAGCAGGCAGCCGAATGTTTGCAGGAAACAGCTGCTTTTAGCAGCAGTGGCTGGGGAAATGTAGCTTCAGAGTTAATACTAACAAACATTATCAGAAGGGCAACATGTTCCCTCTGAATGAAAACAAGAACACTTTATTACAATTTTTAGTAAGAGAACAAAAATAACTTTCTGTGCTTAATGTAATCATTTCAGGCTTGTTTACAGTCCATGGATTTTAACCATAGTCATCACCTTCATGACGACATGGCTAATGGTCTGAATACAGACGAGTAGCAGACAGACAGCGTAGCAGCTCAAGCTGTTATTTACCGTTGCTTCCCACTTAAAAATCCTGCATCAGCAATTCTTTCCCCCAAGAATCTACAAACTGCCTTTTTTTGCTGGTAGAACAGTCATCCCTGCTCTGACACTTGCTTTGCTTCGGGTTTAATGAGCAAACAACACTTCTCCAGTCAGTTACTGATGCTGTAAACTCTCACCAGCCAGAGAACTGTATCCATTCTGATCCAACCAACAGAGTGTTACCTATAGATCATGATGTGGTCTGCCTGAGCCAGCAGCGGAGAAGGGCAGCGCATTATGATGTATAGATTTAATGTGTTTGTGACTTTAAGGGGGGGGGGGGGGGGCACGAATTCAATCAGACTCTGTCAGCAAGAAGCGGGTGGAGAAAGCTGAAGAGCTGCTGTGCAGAAGCAGGTTCCCTCATAGCTTTGTTATATTCTATAACCACAATTATAATTTTTAAAAGTCTATTAGATTTATTCAAAATATACGGTAATTGAACACAGGAACACAGAAAGAAAGCTTTAAGGTGAATAGAAATTTCAGGAAAATGGAGCAATATTAGATTACAGAAAGAAATGATACAACTAAAAGTGGGTCTGGGCGAATAATCGATTCAATTGATCAATTCAAATTTGTTGTTTTAGAAAAAATAGAGATTTGATTTTCCCAGCTCTCTGCTCTCTTGTTCTACTGTTGTTGGGATGTGAAAACAGCAGCAAGCAAAGAGGAGATGCTTCCCCCAGGCTGAGGAGAAGAAAAAAACAGCGCCCCCCCACCCCGTAACTTCTGCTAGTTGCCTCCGTGTGGCTTCAGTTTAAGCAGATGAATCAGCGGAACATGTGAGGGTTTTTAAAAGAATCCAGGAAGAACTGGAAGATAAAGCTGTTGGACCTACAGCAGAAATGTAATCACTGTCTTCACACCTTCTGTTAAACAGACTATGAATGAATTCTCATATGAGGAACTAAAAATGTACACCACACAAAAAGGAAAATGAAAAAGAAACTGTCAAGACATATTGATGTCTTATTTATGGATTTATCAGAGGAATGCAAGAATGAGGCAGAAACATGAGCTGCAGCCAAAGGTGGGGAGGATTTTCTAAACCACTGATTTTTCCAGGGTAGAGGATATGTGGACCAGTCTCTGTGGACACGCACTGAGACACACAGTCTGCAGCAGCAGGTCTTATCTTCAGAGCTCTCCCTGTAATTGCAGGATATTCATCCTCTTTACCAACACATTCAAAGACCTGCAATCCAGTGCGTCATCCAGCTAACTGTGCTGCTGCTTGTTGAGTAAACAAGATCAAGTCACCTTCAAAACATGGGGCATTTGCTTATCTGGTCATTTCATTCAACTGGACATGTCTGCTAAAACACCTCTATTGCTTATTAAAACCCCTACAAGTGAGGTCGAGGGGACATTAAAGGCTGTACTACAAAAACAGAGCTGTTCAGGAGTAAAAGGCAAGTCTGACTGGTCTTATCCTGAGAAACTCTACATTGTACTAACTGTAATTACCCTTGGCACATACTGAAGTGCTGCTACCAACTTTAACGAGAGGTTTTCACCGTCTGCACAAGTGCCGCTGAGAAACGGGTCACGTTGCACACTGGTCAGACGTGATCAGTGTGCACAAGACTTCAGGCAAGAATACAACCAGCCTCTGAAATCAAGCCGTTGCACCCCGCAAAGATCCAGTCATTCAGGATTTTTGTGTTTTGGAAAAGTATGGTGATTCCCTGCATTAATTGGTTCAAAACAACAAGTACCTCGAGCTTGTTCAAAGCAAAATTCCAGAAACATGTAGAGGCTGGAGAACAGAAAAACCGTTATTACTGACAGAAGTTAGCTTCCTTGTAAGGAGAAACCAGATCAAAAACAACAAAGGTCTTCCAAATAGAAGAAAAAAAACTAAAACAGAAGCGACATCTTGAGATATCTGTTTCAGCTATATAATGTGATCATGAATACACCATGCATTCAAATCTGAACCCTAAGTTACATTTGCAATAAAACTAGTTCATTATAAAACTTGATTTTATAATTGCATTGCTTCCATTATGTCCCAGTCTCACAACACGCAAACATGAAGTTTCCATGAGTGGAGAAAGATCATCAGACATGCTGGGCTAAACCTGCGGCCGACATCGTCTCACAGCCCACCATCTAAACTGAATACCACCCAATGGGCTTCAGCCGGAGTTATACACCAAGAAACATGACTAACACACCACCACCACAACCACACACACACACACACACGTCCACTATTGATCCTGAATGAGATAAGGTTGAGACCATCTAACAGTCTTGGCCTCTCTTTCTTTTTTTAATGGACAAACCCAAATCAATGAAAATGGTGTTTTTGTGGTTTTTACCATGTCCTTGTGGTATTTTTCTGATATTGGAGGACATGTATAAAGAAACTCAAAGAAAACTCAAAATTGCATTTCTGTGTATGTATTCATTCAAATTGTTGGTAATCAGAAGCAGACATAAAAAAAAAGGTGTTTGAAAGCGCCGACAGAAGCTACAATTGGGAGGCCACATTGGATAGCTCCAATATTGCCATTTTTGTTGCACTGCTCCTGTTAGGCTGGGGTGGGAGGGGCTTTAAACTAGCAGGAGAGAGTGTATAAAAAAAGAAGGGGGGGGGGGGGAGTGAGGTAAGGCTTGCACCGCGCCAACAGAGCCACCCACAACTCAGAGACAAATCTATAATGACCTCCTGCCGCTCTGCAGACACTATGTCTAGAAAACAGAAAACAAAACAGGTTTTTGATCTGCCTAAAAATCAGCAGAATCATAATCAATCGACTACTGGGAACACTTTTATACTAGATGATTGGAGCGGTACTTTAAAGACTTTTTTTAGCTCAAAAACATTCAATAAACATCTGACAACTTTGCAAGCACAACTAAAAATCTGCAGCGAGCAGAAAAAGCAAACTCTTCCAACTCAAACTGCTGATAAAATACCGTCAGACAGGCGACAACACACCTTTTCAGATATAACATCGTTTCTGAGATCTACAGCTAGATGACGGAAAAAAGCTGAGAAGTCCAATTGTGAAGAAGACAGAGAACATCACCGTGGCAACATTAATTCTGCATGACCATTATGGATCAAGAGACTTAGACGAGCACAAGCTCTATCATTGTGTTGCCAAACGTTTCCAAAGCCTAGAAAAAAAGACAATAGAATGTTGCGGTTCCCATTTAAAGTCTTCCACTACGTACACACAGGGCATGTGTGGCACCTTAAAGAAAGCCCTAAACAGCCATTCCAGAAGGCTTTAGGCATATGGTCTTTATAGTGGTGTGTCGCTCCTTAATATTAGTGCATGTACTCAATGTTGGAAGAGGTTTGGTGCAAATCTTGTAAATCTTTTTTCTCTATTCCCATATATGAAAGATTTGGTATCATAGAATTCCTGTCAGGCACAAAGTGCAATTATTGATTTCTCCTTTATGATCGATTTTCAAGCGGTTGGCACTTCCGTGTTCTGAAATGTCGCTACCAAATCCAAGTCCCTGACTGGAAAAACTTCAGCCGTTTTAACTTTCAGCGTGCATCCAGTTGCTGGCTGAAACGTGCATATACACGCTTTTACATAGAGCGCACAATTCTGAGCCCGGTGTGGACATAGCATCACACCAAAAAGAAGAAACACGTTTATCATAGTGTCAAAAATGTGGCTGTATTTTGTTTCGTTTTTTCCTATTTATGACAATTGTGAGGGCAAAGAATTTTTTTTCTTTTTTAAACATTCATTTTGATTTTACGAGAGGCTCAATTTGTGGTTTATAAAGGGTGTGTTTATTGATTGGCATGTTGCTGGTCCCATGGATGGAGTCACCAAAACTCACTTTACTTTGACCTGCCCAATCTGCCATTTTCAGCTCACTGCTGGTTAGGGTGGAGGAAACTTCAACTAACGGTGTGTGTGTGTGTGTGTGCGTGCGTGCGTGCATGCGTGCATGTGCTAACCACAACCTCAATTTTGTCATGTGGTCACATGTCACACATCCACCTGCAGCCAGGGCAGCTAACTGGTTTAGGTTGTAAACTGGATTTAATTTTTTTTGCACTATATGAGAATTAAGGAAAAACTTTATTTTCTCTAAGATGGCAACAGCTAAGGGGATTTGTCAGCAAATCTGCACTTCTGTTGAAAAGCACTGTTAGAAAAAAAAGCCAAAGACCATGCAGAAAAAATGCACACACACAAAAAAGAAAAAAGATACACATTGGAAACTAAGGCTCTGTTCACACCGCAGGCTGAAACGACCCAATTCCGATTTTTTTGCCCCTATGCGACCTGTATCTGATCTTTTGACAGTCTGAACGACACAGATCCGATCTTTTCAAACGCGACCGCCGTCCGACCGGCCAGGCCACACGTATCCATCCCGTACGTCATCGATACGCTACAAACGTCATCATTCTGCGTTGAAGTGGGCGGGAAAAGAACCTAAACATCAACCATGGCGGACGATGCTGTCAGTGGAAGGGAAGCGAGGTCACCGATTGGATTCATATTTGGGGTGACAGCTCTATTCAGGCCAAACTCAAGGGCTCTTCGCAACCGGGCGGTTTTAAAAAGAATTTCCAGCAAAATGGCCGAGCGTGGTGTTGAACCTTTCCTGCGATTACTTTTTCCCCCTTTCCGACCTTGGTCAGAAGCGCAGGGAACCAAAAGGCGGATCCTCCTTCGGGGTTCGCTGCCCCATTCGGACCCTCAGATTCTCCAGAGCGGGTTATTAAGAGTCAATAGCATTTATTCTGGGGAAAACCTTCTTTCATTATCGTTCTTATTTCTCCTGAACACACAGCATGAATGCGCCCCCCACTGCCCCCCTCACTCTCTACCTCGCTGCACGCGCTCCCTCTTACACACACACAGGCGTGTGGCCCCAACACATACACATCCCCATTCCCCACTGTGGGTACAGACAATCCTGGCTCCAACGCCTTCTTAAAATGAGAAGATTGTTGTGCTGGCTCCTTCTTGAAAATGAATTTAATAATGCAAAAAGAGCTCCGCTGTTGACGACACTGTTGACATCCATTGTTAACGTTAGCTACTTCCGCAAACAACAGTGACGTTGTTCACCGTTGAGTACTCTTCTGTGTATTCGGGTCACTTCTGGGTCATTTCACGGTCACACAGGAGATCACAAAAGTTTGCATTTAATTGGAAATGTGAACGGCCTTGCAAAAATAATAATCAGATTTTTAAAAAAAAACATCGGAATTGAGCATTAAGCCCTGCAGTGTAAATGTAGCCTAAAAGTCCTCTCAAGCCTGGGGACGGTATTCCTGTTTGTCTAAAAGAGAAGACGTTGTGGAATACAACTTAATACTGCAAGGGTATGCAACATCCACTGTACTACTCATCTTGTCACTTAAGGGGAAACTTCAGGCCTATCAAAGAATCATGCAAGCCGAGCTGTCTGTGTGAGATCACAATCAGCTTTTCAGCAACAGCTTCAGTTAAATAGCCATCACCCAAGGCATGTTAGGACGCTTGGCTAAAAGAGCACATTCCACTGCAAACGTTTCTGGATGCACAGGTATCTACCATCATCTTTAGGTAGATACCTAAAGGGCACAGAACGGCCGAAGCCTTGAGCTGTGCTCGGAGGCAGAAAGCAGTCGGTACGACAGCGTCTTTAGAAAATAACATGGATTGTTCAGTCAGACAGCCAGTTTGTCTCCGTGCCACTGAAAGCATTACATGTCCAGAGAGCGTACAGTATAGAAATGTCAAGATATTTACTTTGACCATGATAATATTGACCTGGAAAAACTTGTGATTTGAAGAAAAGTGACATTTAACTCAAATGTTCTTCAAAGGACCAGATGGATATCAGATGTCAATCACAGACTGGAACCTGTCAGCAAGCCCGTCCCTATTGTTCATGAGCCCTCAAGCCTGAACTGCATGAAGACCCGCTGCATCAACTAATGACCGTCTGTAAGTGTAACAACACAATATGACTGTCTGTAAGAGTAACACCACAATCACCAACAGCCTCTTAGTAGAGACATTTGTGAAAGACACATGCCAAGCAGTTTCCACCTAATTTCCTAATTAAAATTGACTGAACTGCACTACAAATATTAAAAATGAACCGTTTTGATTGGTCAGAAACAGAAAGAAAACAGATTCAAACATGGGGTTTGGTGATTAGATTACTACCGTAAAAAAAAAAAAAAAGATTAACTCACTGCTTTACTCCATATCATCAACTCAAACACTATTTTGGTCAATTCAAGTTTAATAAGCAAAGTACAAGAATGTAACAACAAGCTGGGAGCCTTTTTAGATTTAAAACAAATAAATACAAATAAAACAAGGTAAATTATAAATTTTACGTTTATAAATTACCAAAATAAAAAAAAAGGTCAGCAGTTTTGATTCAGGATAGACTTGGTAAAGGCGAAAACAGAACATTTCATAAAAATAAAAAAACGTATTTACTTTTTTTTGTATTTGCATATTTATGTTCACTTTTTGTCAAAACCAAGTATGAACACTTTACTAGAACAGGAAAAAAAGAACTTGCATTCTAAACAGGACACTACAAGTTTTCATCCAGATGCAGGTTTGACATGCTATGACACGCTCCTCAAACCGAAGCAGAGAATGTAAAATCTCTTATCTGCATGGCAATCTGGTTCATCTTCATGTGAAACCAGTAGGTGTCCGTGACACTCTCTACTACCTTTCTATGTAAAGCATAACCAACTGAATTCAGAAACGCTTCAGGAGTTCAGAAACAAAGTGGCCCATCCTTTCCACAGGTTGCAGACGCACAGAGCTGCAGAGCGCGGCCCTGAGAGTGAAAGACGGGAGGGTAGCAGCATCCATTTCCCCTCAAAGCCCCTTCAGAGCTGCCATGTGCAATTAGAAGCTCTTCTTTTTGGTTGAAGATGTCTGTAGCTGACTACTAACAACCGACACCTAAAGGCATTTGTCCTTGTGAGGCAGCAGGTCAGTGAAATGTCAGAACTGAAGCCAGCCGCTTGCTTTAGATGTAAATGGGTTGTATCTGAATGCAAGGCAAACTTCCATCAAATGTAAGATTTAACAACTGATTGAGTCAACTTGCTGTTGGTTTAATGCTCCACTGAGCACATTTCATCTGACTGACTTCCTGGAAAATAAAGAAGCACTTATGTTTCAGCGGCATCATTCCAATGTACAAATGGTCATGTCTTTCAATGTCAAGGTTGTGGCCTAAAGAAAAGTTGTGTCTGGGGCGTTTTTAACCTGTTCTTGGGGTCTTTTTCTCATGATGAAGGACATATAAAAAGAATATTAACCTTAAGATTGTATTTATGAGGATTTCTTTGTTTCAATCATGGTGATTTAGAAGCAGACGAAAAAACACAGTTTAGAAAGAGTTTATATGTAACGTGGAAGCTAAAATGGGCGGGCCCAAAGCTCCTGCTCTGTTCCATTCTGATGCACCCACTTATTCACACCGCTCTTGGCAACGCGCAACTACTTCCAATGAAGTCTATGTTAATGCGCATTTCGGGCTTACGTGTTCAAACCTCTCACCTTTACGTGCAGCTACGCACAATTTTAGGACCGTTTTCAGGCTCTACATAGAAAACGTGCAAATTAAATCCGGTCAAACTCTGACCAATCAGGGACTCCGATTTGATAGTGACGTATGGATGGCGTCCCTTTTGAGTCACGAAAGTGCTAACTGTTTGAAAACTGATCATAGAGGAGAAACTAATTATTGCACGGAATTCTATGACACCAAGTTCTTCATAAATCAGAAAGAAGAAAACAGTCTGGAGCCAGATTTGCTCCGCTTCATCGTTTTGCACTCTTCCAACTGTAGGCGGCGGACATGTGCTAGAAAACGGCAGACGCCTCTACCTTCATGTCCGAGTGAACACAATGGACCACGCAAGAACGCGTGTTTAGTGCGTACTTGAAGGGGCATCACATATCAGGTGTGTACTTTGCACAGGCGTTGTTAAGTTGGGATTGTTTGGGGCTGTAAACTAGTGGGAGAATGTGTAAACAGAGAGCTCTCAGTTATGGGTGATGGGAAGTGGAGGCAGACTTACTCCACGCCAACAGTTGCACCCAAAACTCAGAGGCAAATTTCTAATGAACTCCTGCCGCTCGGTACAAACTATGTTCTAGAAAACAACAATTTTTCTTTTGACTAAAAATTACATAATCATCATCAAAAGACCATTGAGAACGCTTTAACAATAGATCAAAGGTGATGAGAGTTTAATAGCGGTTCTACCATGGTCCGGGTGAATACTCGATTCTGATAGGGCGCTGGGTGTAGATTAAAAAGTGATATACCACGGGATAACCGCACAGTGAAAAAAGAAGTTCCGGTCACCTAGCTTAAATGTTTTGTATCACTGCGGCGGCTTCTTTAAAACAAACTTTTGCTTAATCATCGCAGACTATTTGTTACGTGGTTTGGCGCTGCGCCATGCCACGTAACAAATAGTCCGCTTTTTGTGACAAAAGTGATCCATATTGAAAAAAAAAGAAAAGAATTAAGGACTAAAAGATGTAAGTGTAAGTAAGTGACCATGGTATAAGCGGGTTAATGGCCTTTGAACTTGGCTTGGACGGTTAAGGCTTCCACGGAGTGTGTTAAAAAGTGATAATGCACACTTCTTTGGCCATTAACCCTTACCTAATTGATGCATCAAACCTCATCTTTGGGGGGGGGGGGGGGACACCAAGGATTTTCTACTTCTGTACAAATGAAGGCAGAGAGAGAGCAACAGTTGCCGTGGATTCTCCTGACTGAAATACAAATAAATCCAACAGGAAAGCCTTATTCCTAAAGTGGAGATCAGCACTGGAATGTGGAACGGGAAACTCCTCAGAAAATTAGGAGAACCAAAGAGGCAAAAAAACAAAAAAACACCTCATTTTCTCTGTGTTTGCGCGTGCGTGTTTGCTGGGAACAGTCGCGGCTGTTCACACTAGTCTTTGCAAAGGCCAGCCCACTCATGAACATGAAGCCTGTACCAAGCCTGACCCTTCAGTTCAGGAGAAAAGGGAGGGAAAGGGGGCATCCCCCCCCCCCAACTGTCCTGGCACATCTCACAACACACAGCCTGTGGAGGAACAGGTTTTCCCACTTTCCAAGTATCCAAACTTGTTGTTTCTAGTACTCCAAACCTTCGCAGAGCAGCCCCCATCATGTCTGTCACTTTTCCTGAGACTAAGTTAAGCGAGGAAGTCTCATCATGTCAGCCGCGGTCTGCATGCAGTCCTTCTGCTTTTAATTCAACGTTTAAAGCTTTGTTTTTTTGAGTGGATTTCCTCTGAATGTTCTGGTCTGCTCCCCCCACAAAAGCCGAGCCGTGACGGCAGACTCACCCAGCAGGAGCAGTTTCACTTCCCTCGCCGCCTTCTCTCCATCTTCTCGCAGGTTTTTGTCGATCATTTTAGACCTGTCGGCCGCAGCTTTGTCTTCCTGGCTCACTGTACAGCCCATGGTTCCCAGTGCGCGCTTCAGGTCTGCAGCTGACGGGGGGAAATACACCTGGAGAAAAAGTATTCAACCACGGAGTCCGAACGCCCCCCCTCCTCCGGTAATTTCGACAAGGCGCGAGCGCTCGAGTTGAGCAAGGCGACTTCCCCTAATGAGATGCGACGAACGAAAGCGGGTGGGTTCTGCTCATCCGCAAACGCGACTAACTCTTAAAAAGAACAAAAACTGGGGAAAAAGAAGACAAAAAGTCGTTCCTTCAAAGGTTTAAACTTGGAGAAGAAGTAGCGAACGATTTTTAGTTTCCACCGAAAGACCCGTTAGTTACTCAGTGGGTCAACATAGGTAAACCCGAGTTCCGCTGTCTGTCTCTGGGGGGGGGGGAAAGCGAACTTTTCCTTTCTGGACCTGAACCGAGTCCTCGGAGCAGACCACCGGGGCAGCGTCAGTGTGGTTCGGCCCACATTCACACTATTATTCCAGCTGTTGAATCGAGCACACCGATCCCAGCGGCAGGGTTGCGCTGCTGGACTCACTCTCGCTACTTCTCACAGGAGAGGAATGGTTTACCTTCTGTCTGTCTGTCTGTGTCTGACGCGCGCGCGCGCAGGTTCGTCGTCAGCCGCGTTCTATCCGCCTCGCGCACAGATTTCTCACGTTTAAAGCCACACCCGAAGCAGCCGTAAAGTTACGCTCCGTCCGACAAAACAGCTACACAGCGCCGTCACTTCCAAGTCCAAACCCCGCAGCTGCAGGGCCAACCTTAACGGGGGCGGGGGGGGGGGGGCGAAGTGCTCTGTGGGTAATGTAGTCGACAGGAGCCCTTCTCTACTTTGAAGTGCGAGAAAATAGACTTTGTTTTAAATATTCGTATACTAAATTGGTAACTTTTACCAAAATATTGATTATTCAAAAATATTTTTAAAGTGAGGATGTAGAAAACATTTATTCTGATGCCTTTTCAAACACTTACAATTTGCTGTTGATTTAGACCACAGAGAAAAACTCTTTAGTCCCTATGGTCTCGTTAAAAATTAAATTGTGAAATTATAAACTACATAATGTTTAACATACACAATATGAAAAATATTATAGATTCTTTTTTAATCTTATTACCTTGAAACACAAAAACTGAACCTTTTTATGTCATGTGGTCAATTACAAAAAATGTTTGTACTCATGTCAACTAAAATTATAAAAAGAAATAGACGTAAGCATAATTTTATTTATTTCGGTCATTAGAAAATTAGAGGACATTTGGGCTATTTTCACTTTTTGGATTTTAGTACCTAAACAATCAAAAGCTTGACTCACTCATCTTACAGATAAATTGTATAATTTTTATTTATTGCATTATATATTTATGGTTTACAAAACTGTTACCACCTTTTGAAGGTACCATGGTTGCCAAACTGTACGAGAAGCTGTTGTTTAGCCAGCTGCTAATGACTAAAGAGGGCAACAAGTACAAGATACAGTAAAAATGGTCTAATTCTGATTATATGGGTTTTATGGGGTAGAGTGAGACCTTCAATCTTGCTAACTATGGTGTAAAAAAGATAACAAATAGAGGAGATGAGATCCCTTTTGGAAAAGTGTTTGATGATGTGAAGTCCGGATGCGACATCCGGGATTCTCTGCTGGAATCTTCTTCTATGGTAAAAAGGTTATGGTAACAGGCTTATATGCATGTTGTATATAACCCAGGGATAATAATTGTTTTAGGAAATATTAACAGTTTTACCTCAGATATAGTCTGGACATGGGGGGGGGGGGGTTAGCCAGTACTCCAGACTTAATGGTTATTTTGCAACCATTTTTTAAGCATTCCCTTCTCTTAGTTTTTGTAGATTTGATCTCAGGATGACTACATTAAGTCAAAAACTAAATGTTTCAGTAATGTACGTTATTTGAAGGATGCTGGGTGGCCCTCAAATTCTTGAATAAACTGTTATTTGTTTATTTGTTTGTGTTATTATGGAGTGTATTTCTGACAGCCATCTGTCTGTCTTGTTGCAGACTAATAACTTCACCACTTTTGACCTGCTTCAGGTAGGTTGCGTCTGTTCTAGATTTTCTGGGTCAAAACACGTACCTCCTGTTTTGTTTGGTCTGTTTTCTACTTATTTTTTAGTAAATAACCTATATTTTAATTTTAAGAATGTACTGTTTAAAACAGGGGGGGGGGGGCTGCTCTTCCAAATGTTCTTCCTGTTTAGATTTACAAAAAAAAGAAACTACAATATTAGTAATCGTTAATAAGTGACGTTCATCTAAAAGTAAAATGCACATTTTATGTTCTACTATTGCAGCTATTACAAAGAAACTGACTTCATGTCAAATAAAAGTAATGTAACACTACAATTCCGGGACAGTAATATTAAAAAACAAGGAATTACTTTTGAATATCTTTAGCAGGGAATCTGTTATTCTGCAGTTTTGAAGTAACAACAGTAGCCGTACATTTGCATGACTGTCCAACTAGGCCTTCACTCTATTGAGTCTTCAGCATTCCTTTTAATCAAATGATGACGTATTTAATGTTAAATAATTACCAACAAATTGCTTGTTCATCTCACAAATCTTGTGAAAAGACACAGCCAAGCCTTTTTACTGTTGTTATTATTAGCTCAAAAATACAGTTTTAAAAATGTTTGCACCGATCCACTGTAAATATTTTCATTTTTGTGTGGAGTTCATTCAGTGCATGATTTCCATCAGGCTGCAGCTCCGACAGCTCAGGCTTAAACAGCCTTATAGCGCACCCTTGTGGACATAATCTAAAACTGATGCTTTCATCAGCTCACGGAGAGCTGTACATGACATGCAGCAGCCTCAGTAGTCCACATTGCAGCTACAACCGATGTACGAGTGAAAAAGTACTAGACAACGTAGCTTGTTACCTCATTATCTTTATTGCAATACTGGTTACAGCACAATAAATGCCAGCAAATATTAAAATATATAGAGGTACAAGAAAATAGACATGAATTAAAGGACAACAAGGTTTAAAAGCACTTTGAAAGTTGTTACACTTATATGCTCATTTAACTATATCTTGATTTGCTATTTACATTATTCAAACTAGATATGAATATAGAATATAAAGGGTATACGTTTATATACATTATATATAAATACTGGCCAATATCAATATTTTATGTTACTTTTTCAAGGGTACACATTTTCAGAAATGAAATAAAGAGGGAGGCTAAAACCGAGGTATAAATAAAACGGAACCTTTGAAATCATTCTGCATCAGCCACCAGACACAGTTCACCTCCATGTGCTCTTCTGTTTTGTTTATTGTTGTTGTTTTTTTTGCTTTTAATGATATTTTGTTGTGTGTGCAACTTTAGATATTCTGTGTAGCAAATGACAGAAATAGAGCTAGCAGTTTAGCCTGGAAACAGGATGTGCAAAGATAAACGTAACCACTAAACGAAGCCAAAACACAGAGTCCCTCTTCAGTGGCTGATTCAGATGATTACTCCTCACAGAAATGCGCAAAGACAACAAAACCTAAAAATGTAATGAACAAAAAGGATTTGAGACAAACAGGCAGCAACAGATTACTTGCAGTCGTCTGATGGAACAGAATTTATCATTTAAAAACGCATCAAATGCAGTACACCAGCTCACAAATAACAACTTCAGGTTAACAGGTATCTGCAAGGAAGACGGACATGCAAAGACCTTTATCACAGATCAGCTACAGAGTGTAAAAGACAAACATAACAAATCATAAGAATCTTCTTGCAACTGAGCCAAATAATTTTCAACATCCACTTTTTAATTAATCTATCAACGACAGATGACCAACACTACAGCTACACATCCAAATGCAGTACAAGTGTGGGTTAAACAACACAAACGTATAAAAATACTGTAGCTCAACACAACATAGTTTTAGGTTTTATTTGTGTTTTCATAGGCATCACACACACGTAAAAGTTCCAACATTACATCCAATAAATTAGTCACTGTATTTAAGGAGGCCAGAGTTGCATACTGATGATCACGAAAACTCCAAAGAAAGCTCCTTTTAGAGGAATATTTCCAGTCACCCTTAGCAAAAAGAAGTACACTTGATATTTATTTTATAAAGTATACTTGAGTATAGCAAGTATGCTGTGGTAGACCATGTGTGTGTTGTGTAGGAAGTATACTAACTGAATACTTCCTCAGACTAAATTGGAACACTTCAAATTTTACAATATATAGATAGTATATAAAATGTAAATAAGTATATTTCCTCAATTTTAGTGTAAACGTAGTAAACTTGTAGAACACTTGAACAATCTACTTTTTGCTAAGGGCATGTTTGACAACCAGCAATACTTTTCTAAATCAGTTGTGTAATCAGTTAAAAGTCTACTTCTAATTGAGGGTGTGCCCTTGTCGGGTCTATCGAATACCTTTGTTACCTCAATAACACACATGTTGTGCTTGTCAAAGGAAAAAGTGCTAATGCTAACCACTCAAAAGCTGATTTACATTTCATATCCATGTCAGTATTATTAGGATTTAAACTTGTGCTCCAGGTAGAAATATTCACAACCAACACACTGATACCAACCACCTCGAGAAGTCACCCTGTTGTTGTTGTTGCTTTTTACATATTTTGGTTTTCTGTTACTTTGCTGGAGGAAAAAAGGAAAAGGAAAAGAAATGCCTCATAAAACCACACCTCAGTACTAAAAAAACACAGATCACAGACTTTCTTCTGCTTCACGCTTTTTCAGTACCATTTCTCTACGTTTCTGTCACTCGCGCCTGGATTAGGCTTCCCATAAAGTGAAACGCGGCTCCTAGATTCTTGAATATGGATTAGTACAGTGAGCATGAAGTTGGAGTTAGCTTGTACTGCATGAGCTCTGCTGTTTCTGAAGACTATATCTTATTAAAAATGTGCTCATAGGTTTTATACCCTGCTTGACGAGAGGTGGGAGTGTTGAAACCTCCAAGATAGAAAACAATCAGTAGCAGCACAAAATAGTGGAATAACACCTAAAAAGTGAACAACCGAAAAAGGTTCACTTTAAATCTTCCAAACAATTGAAGGGCCGTAGATTTATCGACAAACATCCGTCTCGAATCAAACTCGAAGCCATAAAGCAAATAAGTATTTGCGCCTAAACTGCTAAACTTCTCCAGCTGCATGTCCTCACGCCTGCACAGTAACGTTTAGAAGCACTTTCTTCAGCAGCTAAACGGACTGAGATAAGCTAGGTAGGCAGACATTTCAACAAAGTCCAACGACAGGACAAAAAAGTTCAAGAGGACACAAATGAAGACATTTCAGTCATTGGTTAAAAGGACAGGGCAGCACGGACAGTGACAGGAGCCAAATGTTTACCACAGAGGGGGATTCAAGGTTTCTACATTGTTGCTTTTGGGTTTTAGATCACAAGGCACAACCTTAGACTGTCACCATCAATCCCAACACAACTGGCCTCTGACTGAACTCCCAACAGGCATTCCAAGAAACTTTATTAGCCCCGATCTCAAATTACATCACACGACAGGATGGAGCCTCAAGGAGTTTCAGTCTCCGAGGCCGATGTGCTCTAATGAGACAGAGGCGGGGCATGGATGAATGGAAACAAAAACATTACAACACAAATCAAAGTCTAAAGTAGGAAACCTGAACAGAGAATTCAAGGTGCTTAATGACCACTGCTGGCTTTGCTGGTGCCAGAGGTCCAGTCCATGATGATAAAGCTGAGACTCATGATCATAAACAAGAAGCCGATCCCGGCAAAACAGGCAGCCTGGGAGGAAAAGGAGACAAAAACAGACATTTGATGCATTCTTCTGCAACTAGTCAGCAAAAAACACAAACAAAAATTGAAGTGTGGATTTGTCAGTAGTGGTAAAGTCACTAACAATCATTTTGTAAATAAAATGAAAAACAAACAAATCACATGAAAAAAAGAAAGACTTAAATCCACAACAATGTATTTTCATTTCATAAACATGTTAATTCTAAAAACAATTGCATAACACATTTGGAAAATATTCTTGCAGAACTTTCCTCACTTAAAAAGAAAGTAAATATATTTGTGTTACCATTTTCTACTTAGCCCACATTAAAGTGGCGATTGCACAATGACATGCATGTTAGCAGCGACCTTATGTGAAATGTCAGCTTCCACTGTCCTTTGCTGGAAATCCAGTGCAGACACATTTTCTTCTGTTCTGTTTTATTGATTCTGTTTATTAGATGTTGATACAGTACAGTAGAGTTTGGACACACTTTCCCATTCATTTGAATGAGAAGGTGACTTATTATTATTCATGTTGCAATGAAGTTCAAAAAATAAGGTTCTTTAAATTCGGCGTCTTCATCTTAAAAGATGGATTTGTGGTTTAGTGAAACACTGCTCACCAGGATTTTGGGAACAGACCGCAGGGGCTCCTCCTCTTTGGGTACAATACGTATGTAGAAGATGGCAGGAAATATGAAGATGAGACAGGGGGCAGATGTGGCACCTGAGAAGTACATAGAAGACACGAAATTGTGATAAAACGGTTTGTTTGTTTTGAACATCCTTCCTGTTTACAACTTTTGGTTGTTTGTAAACCATTGCAAATATTTATTTCCACAAGAGTAGATGATTTGCAGCTTTGTTCTTTCCTAAATATCTTTACCCAACCTATAGTTGTTGTTGTTGTTGTTTTTTTTTTAGAAAGATAAGCCAGTTTTGGCAATGTTTATGTGTTCACATCTTCTAAACCTGCTGTTTTCCTATTTGGGGTCACAGAAGCCCACCCAGCTACTGTTAAGTGTTAGGCAGGGTACACACAGGACAGTTGGTCAGGCCGGTGCTGGGCCACACCAACACTAACCACGACACACCTCCAGACACTTTCAGGGTTACCGCTTAACCTGTGAAGCACGTTTTTTGCTTTGTGGGAGGAAACCGGAGTGCCCAGGGAAAACTCACACATGCATGAGGACAACATGCAAACTCCACACAGAAAGGACCCAGCTGGGATTTGAACCACAGCCTACTTACTGTGAGGTGAGAGTGTTAACCGCTACACCACTGTACAATCTCTCATGAATGGTTTTTATATAAAAATAAGTCTTTCTTATTTTAAATACTAGATTTTATTTATCAGCATTTAGCCTCCTTATGGGTCTGGCCTTGTCTTGACAAGGAGGTTTGTGTAAACCGATGACCCAGGGAAGGATATCGTCTGGAGCTCGCCCCTGTAAGGTCACCCATGGTGGGTTGGTCAGCTGGCGAGGTTCCAGACAAACATAGACCAGCAGCTTGTAGGAACTCTTTAAGGAGGCAGGCAGCCCCACTATCCGACTATCCTGCAGAGGGCCAACAACCCACCCAGGAGAAACGTCTTTGTTACAAAACTGACCGGAAAACAAAGCCGGGCTGCCCATTATGGTAACAGACCCCAGCTTGTACTGCTTGACAGCATTAGGGCTGTCAAGCATTAAGTGGTCAAATGAAGCAGAGTGATCCGAGGGGCTGAGAAAAGACGAAAAAGCAAAGAGAAAGCAAGACTTTTGTTGCCAAACTTCCAGAAGTGCTGGAAGACAGATAAAATTAACTAGAACAGAATCAAATGTTTCTTTTGTCCTCTTTAGTAAAACCTGACAAACTAAAGAAAAGACAGAAAATGGTCATTTATTCATTCTAGGAAGTGAGGGATTAACAAATCAGTGCATCTAATAAATTTCATATTTTTCCAAGTAAAAATCATGTAGATAACATAAAATACATGTCTGTACCATTTAAATGGGATTTCAGTTTTTAAATTCATATCAAAACATTTGGATTCCTGTATTTGACGTAGTCTAAAGTGAACCAGTAAGGAAGTTATTTGACGTGTTATCCAATAGGTAAGGGTTTTAAAAACAATAATAATACAACTGCTGCAGAGGGCCTCATGCCCCCAAACTGCTAAATCTGCCACTAGTCGGCTGTAGATAAGACAACCTGGTGATTATTCCTAAATGCATTAAATACATGAGTTCATGTTGATTTGGACAGTTTTTTTTTTAAACACCAGGAGTTTCATGGTGTCTGTTTCCTACAAGCCGACTATATTAGCCGTCCGTCCATCTGCAGTCACTCCTCCAATCATCCACATGTTTTAATTGTCTAGTTTTAATTTTACTTGTTGTCTTGTTGTTATGAATTGTGCTGTTAGTGTTGATGTTGGATGTAGTGACTTTGCTGTTTTTGTCTCACCAATGACCCCAAAAATGCCCAGGATGTTGGGAGCAAAAATAACCAAAAGGTTGATGAACGTGAGAAGGCTGAAGGCGATGGCGATGTGGCGAGGCCAGTTGAAGGTTTTGTTGGGAAACATCATCTGCTGGATCGCTCTCCGTACCTGATTACAATCAAAAGTACAATGAATAGTTAATTGCGTTCCTGAAAATGTTTGTTATTGAGTCGGCGGATAAAGTGTTGAACTTACTGGGAAGAGCACGATCGGTACTGTTAGTGTAACTGCAGTGAGCACAGCCACACGCACGCAGAGAATCAGATTGTCATAGGGGTCAATGCGGCTGTAGGTGTGAAGCAGCTCTGCCTCCACTTTACCTGGAAACCATCAATACAGAAATGACAGCAACTTTTAGAAAAAGAAAAAAAGGGTAATAATAAAAAATTCTCATTTTTAAGTTGGTACAACATGCTTCTTAAGAATCCAACTAATTTTTATTCACAAATATGCCACTAGAGGACACTGATGTGTTTCTGGATGCAGATTTGCAGGCTTTACCTCAGTCATGTTGGTGTACTCTCTTAGGTTAAAAAAGGGATTTTCAGAACTACCCTGTTGACCTTATGACTTGTGTCTTTTACCCCTGAAGTACCTCAAAATTCTGTGCTACTTTCCTAAAAAGGCTTGTTGATATAATTATTGCTTTTCAATGTTTGAGCACAGTCAAACTGACTATTAGTTCTATAATGACACAATACAAACAGGAAAAACTGCAGTCTTTACAACTTTCAAGATCTTTTAATGACATTTCTCTCTTAGGACACACATCCTTTACGTTTGTTTAAAGGACAATCAGCCATCAAAATAGACTTGTTATGTTACAGAATTTGTTTAACAATTTATTTAACATTTTGGTTTATGCTTATGCGTTCTATTCTGTATTCCTATACTTTTCTGCCATCTTTCATAATGCGAGAGGCTGTGATAGATGAATTATTACGGCCTTATTTTTCTTATCTCACCTTTAGCTTATATTTTCCTGAACAGTGTTCAAGAACACGCAAAATGCCAAATCTTCAACCAAGTATAGCCCATGATGTTCACACTGGACAAGCAGGGAGGGGCTTCTTCTTCTTCTTTTTCTAATGTTTACTAGTGCATGTTAGCTATGACAGTAGTCCCCAACCTTTTTCAGGCTGCTGACCAGTTTAATGTCAGACAAAATTATCACGGACCGGTCCAAACGGGGCCAAAATTGGCGTCTAATATGTGTTAGCTTCCAGTTTCTGAGAAACCTATTTTTAACATTAAAATGCTACTACAAGAAATACAGCTAAAAAAATCAGAAAAGATGAATAGTTTTTTTTTTTACGAATGACAAGGATTCATTCAGTGAAGGAAAATTGTTATTTTGTGGAAGTTGTTTCTGATTTTTATAAATTCAATAAAAGCGACATTACACATTTTTTTCTGTTTCCATTATAACATTGAGAACTCAACTCAGTCCCAGGTCATCTTTCAAAGCAAAAAGACTTTTTTTAATAGCTGCCTGTCTAATTCAATCTTAATGTCCCTTTTACAAGTTTCCTCAGATCAGAAACATTTTCAGCAGGTCGGTAACTTTATTTGATTGAATCTTCATTCTCTGTCAAATGTTTGTGGCTGGTTTAAACCTAGACTTTGTGATGAAAATGAAGACAAAGTGGATGCTAACAACCGAATGCTAGCTTTAGCTGTGGCCGACTTTTAAGATGTTGAGGATAAATAAAGTCAAATAAAATGATACAAGCATTCTAAAGATGGTATATTCTAAATATAATGATAAATGTGAATCCACTGTATCTGCATCTTTATTATCTGCGTGTGTGAAACATTCGAGAAACAGTCGCCGCGTATCAGGCAGCGATTCCTGGTAAGAACAAATGTCTCAATACATTTTTATTTAGAGGAAAACTCTAGGTTTTGTATGTAGATAGCAGCTTTATTTTTCGAAAGCTCTTCTTCTTCGGTTTCTTCACTGACCACTTTCTCCCCAAAAAAACTTTCCAATTACGTATATTTGTTTGTTTTCTATTTGCTTTTTAGCTTTGGGATTTTAGCTTAGCAACGCGTCAAGACAGACGGTTGTGGTGAACAAAATCCGGTAGTTTTCCAAAATAAAACTTCCTTTACAATCAGTAAAAAAACAAAACGGAAATAATCAAAGTCAACGCACTTTTTTTCTGTCTGCGGCCCAATACCATGTGGCCGACGGACCGGTGCCGATCCGTGGCCCGGGGTTGTGGACGACTGCGCTATGCAGTGATTGTTGTGCCATTATTACAAGCGCAACACTCACTGTTTCGACCGTAAAACATAAAAAATTTTGTGTACTCAAAAAATTCTTTTGTACGGAACCAGTGACCTGTCATGAGTAAAAAAAGGAAAAATTAGTTCCCACGAAATAATAATTCACGGGATAAGTCATTCATAAACACAGATGTAAGCAATACTTGGATTTACAGCAGATACATTCAAATTTTTGTCCGTGTATAACTCATGTGCACTGAAGATACGGAGGATGTCTAGAGATCGGATTTATTTATTTTAAAAAGCCCCACAAACGCATCGGTAATCACGTCTCCATGTCTGGGTTCATTCACATCCCGGTACGCTCGCCGTCTCACCGCAAAAGCCACTACATTCGTGTCTCTGTGACACACATGAATTTAAGAGGGGAAAAATCAAAACAAGAATCAAACTAGGGGATCTATTTGTTCTTGTCCCAATGCAAATAAGAAAAATATTATAACATTTAGAATGCCCGAGCTTGCTGCTTCACCATACCACTCTCCTTGTGCCGGCCAGTAGAGCCCTGCGCGGGACTATTTTCTTCATCCCGCTCCCGCCCGCACCCGCTGAATTTCTGACCAATCCCACCCGCTCCCGCAACGTATGCGTTACACTCCCACCCGCAATATGTATGTCCACTCCCGCCCGCACCCGCAAAACTCTGAGAATTTATTCCCGCACAGTAATAGAGATGCATTGATTTTGTATCATCTCCCGTCCCGCAGGAAAAAAAAACACGCATTTGTATTTATATTATTAAAGAGATTCATGTCCCTCCTCCAGCCTCATCTTTTCATGCATTCCTCTTTTGTGTAATGTGCAACTTAATTATTAAATATATTTTCACTAATCCTGTTCGGTTAAAAGTGTGCGTGTGTCCACGCGCAGACAGACGGCCTGAAGCGCGCTGAACCAGCTGGTAAAGATGCAGGTCAAAGTCATTTGAATTTATGGAGGGAAAAAAAAAACATTAATGCATTAATGCTTCAGCCTTTTCCAGTTTTGCTGATTCGCAGATCTGAGAACCATGCGTGACTCACGATGAACCTCGTTTGAGGTTCTTTTCTGCTTCATCCATTGACATCATGTCCCTGCCAGGCAACCTGCTCCTTATCCGCGCAGTGTTGCCAGATAGAGTAACAGCTCTTTCATCCGTGTGCTGCGCTAGAGCGCCCTGACTATCGTGTTAACCTATGATGACCGTATTTTGCGCTCTCTCTGTGTAGAATACACTGGGAGCGCGGGGAAAAACAACTCTCAGCTGCAGAGGATATGAACAGGTGAACAGGTAGAGAGGAAAAGCAGGTAAAGAGGCGGGGGAGGGGCTTTGGCTTCAAACCCTGTCAGAGAGATGGAAACACGGGCGTCAGATTCAGACGCAGCTTTCACTGCGGGAGTTGAAGCAGAGACTTTCTCTGAGATGATTTTATGAACTCAAACATGAAAACATGATTACCAAGTAGAACTCTTCAAAATAATAAACCTGATCTCTCCACATTCTTCGTGTCTAGCATGCATTGATAAACACAGACATCGCTCCATGCAGCAATCACACCATAACTTTAGCTGGTAGCTCTGCCTACACGCGACCGCGGTATCAGGCTTTAAAGAACACACTTAGAGGAGGGGCGGGGGGTTGCACACGCCCAATAACAGGTTGGATGACAGAGGCCATTGGGCGTCTCTACCTGGTGCCTTCACGGAGCTTCAGTACATAAGAATCCAACAGCCGCTCAGCCTAACGTAGTCCGCTAATATATATTCATAAGATATTCATGGCAGCACTGATCCCGCAGGGTTTTTTTTCCCGCCCGCAGCACAATTCAAACCGCCCAATCCCGCGAGATTTGGGTTTGGTCCCGCGGGACCCAATCCCAATGCAGCCCTCTACCGGCCAGCCAGCTTCCCAGATGCCGGCATGACGAACAAACGAGCTCTGGCCAGCTGCGGAGGGAGCTTTTCCCGGCCGGGCATAGCTCGCCCACGCAGCTTGTCTGCTTGTCAAGCCGGCAGACGGAGAGCCGCTGCGGTATGGGGTGTTGTACTTTAGGGTCGAACAGCAATAATATAATTCAGGACGTGCTGAGGTAACTTGTCTTTTATTAACACACTCGTTGGCAGTCACTTTACACCAGAAGGCTACATGCTTCGCACGTATCCCATCATGCATCACACATATCCCATAATGCATCTCGACCAATCAACGTGTCACTGTAACTGGGGTGCATTCAAATACAACAGGATAAATGTATATCAGAATATTACATGAGGAAGCAGCAATCCGTGTTTATGAATGACTTATCACGTGAATTATCATTTCATGGGAACAAATTAATTATTTCGTGGGAACGTATTATTTAACCTTGCTTCAAGCACAGAAGACAGAGAATTTCTCTCCAGTAAAAATTGCTTCGATTGCACAGATTTTTAAGTTTCAAGAGTAGAATTGGTCTGTTTGCACATATTTATTAAACAAGAGCATATTTCTTTTTTACATGCAAAATCATTTTTTGAGTACAGACATTTTCTAAAGTTTTACGTTCAGAACACTGAGTGCTTGGAATATTGGCACAAAAATCACTCCATAGTCCGCCACCTACAGTTCGGAGAGGCATGGTGGGAATGATGCAAATCTTGTTAACCTTATTCGAAACCCTTTCTTTAACAGCTCTGTTCCGGTATGTATATAACATCATATACCATTTACCATCATATAGTAAACAGGTAAGCCACAGCTTTCTAACTAAAAAAGCATGACTTACAAGAACCAAAACAAGACACGTGAGCACAGAAAGCAATACACAATGAATGCTATCCTATCAGTAATAGCAGGAGAACAGGCCTCACCATAGAATGTCAAGTATCCAAAAAGAGCAGCCAGGAAGTACATGATGTACATGACCGCAATGGAGATGTTGGCCACATGCTGCATCTTTTTCTTATTGGGACTGAAATCAGAGCATATTGTTTTTGATGTTAGAAGCTCACAAACAGAAGATCAGGGTCACAGCAAAGTTCCTACAAACAGTCCGTCAACTTCTGCTTTATTCACAGATTATACCAAGATTCAGAGTCAAAATGAATCCTAAGCATCAGTGGTTCAGAGCTACTCATGTTGTTTGAGCTAACAACATGCTACCACATGCAGAAATTAATCAAAAGTGAAAGCCGTGCGAGTGACTGGGTGTGATCAGCCAAGCGTAAGCAGACCTGAAATCTTCCTTCTACTTTCTGCAGGTGATTTGGCTTCCAAAGCAAGAACTAGCACAGGTTTTCCATCATTAAAACATACTTGCGCAACTCTGTGTAGATGGGCAGGACCTCAGGGTGGCACACAAAGGCGAACGCCAGGATGGGGATGGTGTAGGCCGTCTGAAAATGAACCCCAACAGGTCACCATAGATACAGCAGCGCCATCCCAGACGTCCTACCACCAACTTCGCGCTATACTGCCCATTACTCCCTCGGGCACATCACAGAGGGCTAATTGTTTCACTGTGATTAACTAGGACCTGGCAGCAGACCAGATTTAGACTATTTAAGAATGCCTTGCTTGTAAAGCTGTTGAGCAGCCAAGATTGCTTCTATTGGCCTAGTAAGAAAAGTACAACTTGAAGGGATTGAAGCCAGACAGGATTCTTCAAAGACCTGGTAACACAAGTAAGGCTCAGAAACACATACATTTCTGCTAAAATCCATTGGTCCAGGTGAATCCAGTTAAATTCAGAAAACAGGGGGCTTCATGGAAAAGGTCACCAATGAATATTTGTCTCCATACAAGACCAATTTAAATGCACAGCTGTGCAACCTGGGTGTCAAGGTCACTTTTACACTGATCTTTTATCTACAGACTCATCACAGAGCTCTTTAGCTTAATAAAGTGTCACATCTGCTCTTCAGTGAGTCAAACCAAGATTCTCATGCTCGGGTTGTAGGGGGGGGGGGCACACTGCCAACATGCTGAGTGATGACTACAACATAAGTGGGAGGCTGTCAGAGGAAATAGCAGTGCAGGCTGACTTGCAGATTAACTGTAAGCGACATGCGTAAACCTACTTGGGAGTTGAGGTTTGCCATTTTGGGAATACAGGTGGGGTCGATCTCCCCGCCATTGGCTATGGCACTCACGTTCATCTCACTGGCGGTGCTGTTAAATGCAAAGTCCACAAAGGGACAGGGGATATTGAACTTCTTGTAGATGACCTGTCCGGTGGAGAGATGAGAGGCGTTACACCAAAACAATGGCAGTGAGACAGTTTATATGCAGACGGGCAGAAAATGTGTCACGGGTAGAGCCAGACAAAAAAAAAAAAGTGAGAGCGAGAGAGAGCGACAAGTGGATTACGTAGCAAAAACTAGGTCAGAAAAAGAGATCTAGCTCAGCTTTGAACTGCATCGCTCCATGGCAAACAGTAGAGAGTGAGGAATACTAAAGAGATGGTGGAAGGTCCCAGTGCATCCAAATATGCTGTTGGCAAACAGATGGCAGACAGTAAGGAACACATGTGTCACTTACATATAAGTGATACTTACAGAAACAAGAAAGAAAACCATGCAGCTGAGGGAAAAGCCACTGGTGTATCCCAGATATCCTGAAATATAGACTCTAAATTAGCATTGTGTCTCAACATGTGGATATCACTTCAGTATTTTTAAGTCAGTTTGTATTTTTTCAACAAAGATATACCATGTAATGAGACCGAAAGACGGGGCGGTGGTTAGTCGCACAGCCTCCAGTGAGTCGGCTGCTCTTTCTGCCGCAGCGGGAGACAGACTTTTTTCCAAAGGCCAGCCAACGTGTCTGCTTTTCTAATTTTCAACCTGCATTTTTTCCCTTTTTAATTGTATTTTACAGCTCCAGGCTTATACTGAAACATGCAGAGCTTGGATTGAACTGACATTAAATCAAAGAATAAAGCAGACTAACAAGTCAGATAAGGGTTTGAAGGGTCAACAATGCCATGCATCACTGAGATGTCCTTGCATGTTGTGTCCTTGTCCACCAGCAAGTATCTAATATTCCCTAACCTCCAGAAAGACTTCCTGGTTTAAGCCGTCTGCTGCATGAAGGACTACTTTTGACAAGCAGAGAAAAAGCACACAGCAATTCATAAAATGTCCAACTTCAAGCACAGCATTCCTGAGGAGTCGTGGTGGTTAGCAGTGTCACCACACTCAGAGAAAGGTTCCTGCTTTGAATCCCCCAGATGAGCTGGAAGCCTGGTGACCCTGTGCCCATCACAACATTGTAAACTGAGCTTTACTTCACCTTTCTTCATACTGGCAGAGACCAGTTTTCAGGGACCAAAAGTTGGATTTGTAAGTGAATGATGGGGGAAAAAAACCTCCATTTGTCCCCTCACACATGTGAACAAGGTCTCTGGTTCATGTCTGACTGTCATTGCCCTGCACCTGTGTTTTATCAGTTACATGGCAGTGCGAGCAAACAGGGTCCCTTTTTATCACTGCTGTTAACTGGTTTTTCAGCATCCCATCAGTTCAGCCTCTCAAAGTGATTCTCTTCCTGGTTTTATGCCTGTTAGCATGAACAGTCTCACCAGTCTGCTTGGCTTCGAGGTCATCGTCTAGAGCTGTCTGCTCGGATCCTTTTGTTGACTCTCTTTAGAGCTGAGCTCTTTAGTGTGTTCCTTCCAACACTCTCTGCATAAAGACGGCAAAATATTCTAATCATGCTCATTCTTGTCTCCTGGTTTGAGCTAGTTTTTACTGAGGCTACATTTCGCTTCTGCAAGTGATTTATCATTAAGGTCGCAGAACATTTGAGGTCAACACATTAGTGAGGTTAAAGAAAGGAAAATCAACTTTTAGGAACCGGTTGTGGGACTGGTTGAACTGTTTTAACTGTTCATCAGGGGCGGAGCTATGGGAATCTTTTCAACAATATTGGTATTATTATTGACAAAGATTTATGGTACGTTAAGTCAACGTTAAGTCAACGTTAAGTCAATGCACAGATGCGATCTGTGCAGTCCTGCAACAGTGGGATGTGATTGTCTCGCCGTGATTTGGGCGTAAGGCGCCATGCGTCCAGAGTTCAAATATTTGAACTTTTGTGACGCGTCAACAATCAGGTACTCAGCCTTGGGCCCATGACTCTTTCGGTGACTCTATCAGGCCCTTTAAGGAATTATTAAATAAATAAAACAGTCTGATAGACATATTTTTGGTACTTTCATTTGTAATGACCTTCCAATCTGTTGCTCTCATGTGCCACCCTCCCAAAGTCTGGAGCCCCCTCCCCTCTTTATAAAATGTTCCAGCTCTGCCACTGCTGTTCATACCAACTCATTCCTGCCGCTGTGACCACTACCTCTGGAAGAAAGACAGAAATGGCATCCTGCTGTTGGAGGTACATAAAAACACACTCACCCAGTTGTTTCATGAGAGCCAGAGGTAATATGACCGCTATAGAAACGATGATGACCAGGTAGTTTCCATTCAGGTACCATTCTCTGCGGAGACAAGCAGATCTTAATAGTCCCAAAAACCTCTTCTCAGTCTCATTCCTGTGAAGCAACTGATCAGTCATTTAAATGACTTCCTGCATGTGGAGAAATAAACCTAGAAGCAAACTAAACCGTGTGATGCAGGTTACCTTAGTATCAAAGGATTGAATCTTCTTGGGGTTTTTTTTTTTTAGAGCCAATCACTCCAAAGAACTGTTAATAAAGCTGGAGCACTGGAGTCTCAGGAAAAAGCTACAGGGCAAAAAAGATGCTACTCTTCTATGAATTAGGTCCTTGCATAGTGTGTTAAAACACTCGAAAGTCCTAGTCCTTCTTTTGATCTCTTCTAAAACCGTTCGCAATGGTCCTTTAATTATGATCATGCAGTTTTACCCAAAAATAAAAAATAAAACAGTTTCATTTCTTTTAACAGTTTGTCTCTGCAGAGCAGCAGGAGTTTATTCCAAATTCACCTCTGAGTTGTGGGCGGGACTCAGAGCAAACCCACCCCCCCCTTCACTCTTTATTGTAGAGCGAGTGTGAACAGTGAGCTTGGAGTTAACTGTCAGACTTGATGGCTCTGATATTTTTGCCATTTTTGTTGAACCAGTATTGCTTGGTTAGAGGTGTGAGGGGCTGTAAGATAGCAGGAGATTGTGTAAACCCATGGATGATAGGGAGTGGGGGAAGGCCTACTTTATGCCAACAGTCCCACCCCCAATTCAGAGGTGAACTATGTCCTAGAAAACGACAAAGATTTCGGGATTTTAACTAAGGACAGCATAATCAATATTAAAAGACAGATCAAACGATCGTTGGAGTGGGACTTTAAAGTGATTCTCACTTCTTTTCAGGGACACTAAGTGAAGCTCTTTTAATCTGTTTTTATTTACAGCTCTCCTTGTTTTCTTTTTTAAGATAATGGAGTTTGTGGTCCACTTGGTTTGTGGTTCTTACGGGTTAACTCTGTATTTTCTATCAGTTACTGTGTTTGTGTTTTCTTGCTTTAAAGAATTTTATTAACACCTGGTCTCAATTCTAACCCTCACAGGTACTTGCTGTTTCTGGACTGATTCCATATAAAGTAGTTTCTGCTTTCATTTGGTTGTTGCTGTATTCTTCTTGTGTCGTGTGTTGCGGTGTTGTCTTCGTCTGCACACGTCAGTAAAACTACATCTGCAACCCGACAAAAGCACAACAAACACAAAAACAAGCTCTGTAGCTTTGGCTCATTCATGCTTCATAATGCAAAGAAAGGAGAAAAATCTATCTTAAGGTTTTGGGAGAATGCAAAGACCACACTGTAAAATCTCATTTTGTTTTAGAATATTTAAAAGAAACTGAACCAAAACAAAGTGAACCCATTCTTAGTCTATAGCTCCTTTAAAACAGCAAGTGTGATTCATTTCTGTCTCTCACATTTTTTGTTTTCAAAGTTAAAAGTACAAAGATAATGAACCATTAATGAGAGCCTTAGAATCGGGACATTTTCCAAACTGCACTGATATAATCAGCAGATTAGGGTTAGGGTTGGAATTTTAGAGTTTAAGATGAAGATATGTCTGTGAAGACTCTCAGTCATCCAGGTTGGTTCCATCGCAGCAGTAGGTTTGAAAGTTGTCATCTGCACTTGGGTTTTAAAGTAGAAAACGTGCCACCTCTCATCCAAAAGGCTTTGTCATATCTGAAATAGCTGGTAAAGTTTAAGATGAAGAGCATCAGACCTTCAAGGAATCACATGAAAGGTCAGTGAGAGAACATGAATAGAGGCTGTGAGATTCCCACAGTGCAGTTTGGTAACAACACTGTTTGGATGAGATGTCACAGCGATAAACTAGTTTTTCGTTTCAAATAAGCACTGATTGTTGGCTATGGCCCACAGCCGGCTGAACAACACACACCACAATTCATGCACCACTCATTCATGCAAACAGCAGCAGTTGTCAATATTTTCCTTTGAAGTTGGATCCTAAAGTTTAATCCTCACTGAAGACTGGAGTGGATGTGAAGATTTCCATGATGTCTTTTTGTGTATGTGCATGCAGCTGTCAGTCTAAATGTTTTTAATGAGTATCCTATGGTCGACAATTTCAGCTGTGGGGTCTGGCTGCGCTCTGTTGTGGGTGTTTCTCTGCTAGAGCTATCAATGATGACGACCGAAAATTCTCACGTTGGGATTCTGCAAATCTGGTAATGAAGGAATGTTTATTTTATTGTGGAATCATTGTGTAGTAGCTGTTTAGGAAGCTTGGTGTTGGCCTGTTTTACTTTAAGTTCCCCCAATGACATTTTTTAATCAAAATGTTCCTAATGGTGTTTTATTTATGAATATAAAATAAGAATAAAGGTTAACCAATGAAAGTTTACTGTTAGCAGATTCAAATGCTCCAATGGTTCTTTCTCAGCGGCTTGTATAATTTTCCCGAACCAGCGTTATTGAGTGTATAAAGGGAAAGCTTATGACGTTTTTCACCAAAATTCCACAACCTAAATGTCTTTAAAAGCCATATTTCATGTTTCCACTGTTTTAACACTTTTTGAACAATGTGCAGAGTGACAAAATGAATGTGTGTACCAGACTCTGCAGTTTACTAAAATTACACACCAAAAATGAATGACAGTAGAAGTTGGACTGCATTGCAGCAGCAAGCAGCACTCGCTGGGGCTCATAACTGGTTTAATGCTAGCACATGCAGATTGTTAAACTACCAACACAGCATTAAAATGAAATGCCAGAAAGAAAGCGACTATTCACACATAATTTTCCAAATATGCGGCCTGTGCTGAACTTTTTTTTCTTGACCGCATGGACCCAGAGGAAGGGGTAAATTTGGGATTATGTGATTCACGTGGAAGAGACGGTCACTTTCAATGTTAAGTCAATGGTACCGACACAATTTGAGGTCCTGCAGTGCAATTTGAGCTCTGGCAGCAGCGTGATTTCAGCGGCGCAGCGGAATTTGGTACCATGCAATTTTTTGTTAGAGTTTTGAAAAGTGTATTGAGCCATTCCGGCTACTGTTGGGCGAAGGCGGGTAACCTTGTCACAGGGACCTAGGAGATGGAGCAATCACGATCATTCTGCTGGCGGGAAAATGGCGGCCAGACAGAGACCTGCTGCGGGATGGTGAGCCAGCCCGCTCAGTCCTCCTGAACTTTATGATAGTTTTCTTGTTTTAATCGAAGCAATAGCAAAAATATTGTTGTTTTTATTTTTACCCTCTCTGGCTAGCAAGCCCCCAAACTCGGTCACAGAGAGACTGCAGAGGACACGTTTGGGACTTTAACTTTAAGTTTCATTTTAAATACGTGTGGCCAACAACAAAATCCAGCCTTGGACGCATTTAAAATACACAGCAACGTGCTTTCTCTTCTCCCACACCTGAGCTTGTGCACGCCGGACGGGGCGGATCAGGGAGCTCGCGCACGGCGCCTATGCCGTTGTGACATTGCAACAGCTCATTAATTCAAACAGAGCGTCTTTGACATAGACTGTAAAAACAATGGACAGGCCAACCCCTCGTCTCCCACGACGCTGAAGTTGGCTTCCGATTCACAGCTTCCGGTTCGCAAGGGCCCTTAATAGAACATTCTGCTGCATTTTTCACACTAAGATCACCTAAAACCTGTTCATAAACCACAAACTGCTAAAACCTGGATTAAATTATAATTTAGACAGTGAAAAACACATTAAACACTGTTTCTGATTTGTGAAAATATGAAATAGGTTGATTTGTATCGCATTTTACGCACTGAGTCCACCTCAGACCAGGTCCTGTTGAAAAATCGCTGGACCTGGACTGCTCAAACCTGGATTAGATTATAATTTAGATAGTAAAGAACACATTAACCCTTGTGCTATCCTAGGCACTTTAACATTGGGAGTTGGGTCATCTAGACCCACTAGACAGAGCTCTGAACCTTTTTTCTTCAATGATTTGTGATCTTCACTGGTGTCCATGGATTACATGAAATCTTTCCACCTTTATCCACCTTTGTCATGGTAGGGAGAACACGTCAATGGAAGGGTGGGGTCATCTAAGATAGCACAAGGGTTAAACACAGTTTCTGATCTGTGAAACCTTCCTCTGATTTGTGAAAATGTGAAATAGAGTCCACCTCAGACCAGGTCCTGTTCAAAAACTGCTGTGTGAAATAGTATCATTTTATGCAATATAAGGATAATAGGGACAAGGGAAGGACAACTTAAAGCAAAGCACCAAAACAGGAACTTTAAAGTAAATCAGAATACAAACCAAGAAAAAACTAAACAAAAAAACAAAACTTAAGTCAGGGGCACATGCTAATAACCCTGACCATAACTATGTGTCCAATCTGACAATGTTTCCCAGTTTCTTTTGTATGTCTGAGATTTTTATGTCGCGTCTTCCAGCCTTCTTGGATTCCTATAGTCCATACTAAAAGTGCCAGCTTTTGTCTGTGCCTAGTCTGTGGAATGCCACAAAATGATTTTGCGCACCCAGGTGATATGTTATGGCCACCAGCTCGTACCTGTGTAAACACATACAATAGTACAATGCAGTATAAAAATAAAAATAGAAAAATGTTAAGGAATTAAAAATTACATTTCCCCCAAAACTTCAGGAACAGGACCTGGTCTGAGGTGGACTAAGAGGAAGGTTTTAGAAATCAGAAACTGTGTTTAATGTGTTCTTTAAATTATAATTTAATCCAGGTTTGAGCAGTCAAGGTCCAGCGGTTTTTGAACAGGACCCGGTTTTAGGTGATCTTATTGCGAAAAATGCAGCGAAACGTTCCCCAAATGTCTTCGAACAATTCTAACTTTCCTTTCCTAATACATGTAATCCTTTCCTTTCCAATAGAAAAACTATGAGCATCTGTTAACCCTGTGTGTTAACTTGGACCTATACGTGTTTTTTAACACGATAATCATAATTTGTTCGCCTGCATTTTTAGCTTTTAATTTGAAATTGATCTACAAAAGAATTATCCTTTTACCTGCTAGTCATGTGCAAATTTTATCTAAAGCCGATGGCTTGTTTAAAAAAAAAAAAAAAGAAAAACCTTAAGATCAGTGGCATCTTCTCAACTGTTTGTCTCAATGACAGACGTTCCAGAATATGTCGGCAAACATTTGAGTGTTTGCATAATACAGACAAGAGTGCTGACAAAATTACAGACCCTGTGGTCCATGGTACAAAATCAACTACTCACCCAGCAGGTTTGTCCACCTTCAGGAATGCCTGGATGACCAAAGGAAACTCATACTTGACTATGTAAAGGTAACTGGACATGGCTGTAATAAAAAGTATAACAGGAAAGTCAAAAGATGAAGAAAAGCAGAGAACTTGCACAGACAGACAGATGGCTGCATGCGGCCTCACCTCCTATGTTCTGCAGCGTGATTGCAATCCCTGCCGCCATCTTCCCTGGTGTCCCAAAAGCCCTGTAGCCGAGCTGCTCATACGCACGAATACCTGAGCCACAAGCACCACACAACAATGTAATGAGGCATAAAAATGTAAAAACAGCTCTCACTGCATGTTACAGGGTTATGTTAGCTGCTTGTACATACCTACAATACCAGATAACTTTAGCAGTAAATGGATGGAGTATGACGAAAGGACTGCTACCACTGTCAGGAGAACCCTGAAACATATGCAATAAGTATGAAAAAATATTAATACAACTTACTACTTTAATCATCACATAGATTAAAAAAAGGTAAATTGTTGTTCATAATAACTCTTTAAAAGCTCTTATTACAGCTGCAGTGTTTGGATGTAAAGATTTCACCACCAAACTCCACATCACGTGTGAGTGTTAGTCCAGCTGAGCCACAGAGGTGATCCCACCCGCCCTTCTGCCCTCACTCACTGTGACCCACGCACAAACACCAGATGGACTCTCAAAGACGAAATAAAGGAAGACAAAAGACAAAATTCCCGCTTCCTCCTCAATCAGCAGTGATTGAATAATCCAGCAGCAATAATCCAATTTCAATTGTATTCCTCTTTATGTCACCAAATCTAAAATAAGCTACTTTAATATCAAATTCGCACAAATATAACAAAAGCTTGTGTTGGTTGGGGTTACATATTTACATTTTAAAAGCCTCAGCTTTTAAACTAACCGATTTTAAAAGTGTCTCACTTGGCCTTGCGAACCTGTTAGCACACATTGCAATCACAGAAATATAGTCCATTCAGAAATAAGTTTTTTACTTGAATTTAGATTAATGTGCAGAACAGCTGGGCACGGACACACCTATTAGATGTCTCATTCATGGCTATTTCAACGTTTGCTGCTATAGAAATGCATCCTACAGACATGGACTCCTGGACTGTTCCACGTCGACTTTCCAGCAGCGAATGCTCCCATCAGGATGTGCTCGCTGTAAACAAGCTGCCACTTTTCTCGATGAGGGTTAGGGTTGATTAAGTAGGGTAATCACATAACATCAAGAATAATTTAAAAGGTGCATTAATGGTGGTTTTGTGAGCTTTAGAGGCCATTTTCAAACTTTCAATAATGCAACAGAGGAGTGTACAAACAACAAGATCCTCAACGCTAAAGGACGATCTAAAGTGTCTAAAAACGGGATCACTTTGTTGAAAGTGACTCTTCAAAGTGTATTTGTTCAAGTCTACTTAGCACAAGTTTTTGCAACCTGTTACTGTGTCTATCAGCATAGTTATTATGGTGGATCTAAATTGTCCCAAGTTGGGTTTTGATTTGTAAGATTGTTGAAAAATGATGCTCTGATTGTTCTAAATAAATATGCTGTTTACACAGGAAGTTGCATTTATATGTTAGATTATTACATTGATGCAAGTTTCTGAGACTTTTTAACCCCAGGTAGATTTCAAGAGAAGTGTTTGCTAGTTTTTGTGATTACTAGTCGTCTGTGAGCAAAAACACAAATAAAACTAACAGTAGAATTGCTGAATGGTGTTGTGGTAATGATGTCACAGCCCTCTCGCCTTGCAGCAAGAAGGCCCTGGTTCAAATCCTGGCTGTGACCTTCCTACATGTTCTCGTGTTGTGTGGGTTTGCTTCATAGGTCAATTGAAGATTAGAGATGTGTGACTATGATCCTGCAACAGACTGATGAGTTGCTCAGGGGGGGCAGGCTGTAACCTGCCTTCCCTCGACAGTAGCTGGGTTGACTGCCGCTCCCTAAAAAGGGATTCAGCAGGTTCTGAAGATGAATGAATGAATGGATGGATGTAAAACTGCAGTGTTTATTGTACATCCATTAAATTTTTAAAAAATACTCTAGTACACACCTGAAAATAGGTCAAGATTAGATGTCTAGATGTGTAGGAGTCCTCTATATCTAGATATATTTCAGAACACTATTGGTAGACCTCTAATAAAGTAACAAATAGAGTTGTCTCAGATGTCTAGAAGACATCAATCTTAGTTATCTAATAAACATCTTGTGTCTGGCAGGTTAGGGAATTTTATTGTACAATATTATGCGTAATTATATTTCAATATTTAAGCCAAATTTCAGGATTTTTTTTCTCTTTACAGTGAACTTGACGGACTTTCAAGAAGGAAGTCTTGATCTGGTAGCTTTCTCTGACCCACCTCACTGCACTGCACTGTATCTCCTTGTTTCCATGGGCAACACTCCCTTTCGCTCTCACAAATGCACTCTCTCCATCGTTTCTCCTCAATGAAAGGCCAGGCAGCTCGTCTGTTACCTCGCCTTTGACTCTTGGTAAGTGAACCTTTTGTGTGCATGTTGTATTCCTTCCTACAAACTGTGTGGAAGACCGCTGACCTGACTTGAGGGAGAGGGGTCATTCAAATGGCAGTGGGAGGACAGATCTGCTGACAGTTAGACATGCCGACACACTCTGCAGGCAGATTTCCACCCCGCTACATTCCTGCCCAGACCGGGGTCGCTGACCCACCGATCTGAACCCACAACCATGAGAAACATCAGGCCACAGAGCAAACAGATGAAAAGCGCATTTCAAGAGGAAAAGAAAGACAGGATTTGATCATTTACATTTAACCATTTTGCTAGAAAGAGAGAATATTGGGCAAACTAAATCAGCATTTAGTGTATAAAAAATTATATATTATATCACTGATTTGTGAGAGTCAGAGCAAAACATGTCCCACATAGAAAAGTCTTATTTACATTTAAAAAAACAGATAAAAAGGATTGGCACACTAAATAAATTAGATGTAAAGGAATTGGGATTACTGGTGTAGAGTTTGAGCACAGATTACAAAATTTTGGTGGTCCTTTTGCTGAAATAGATCATGAGTTGTTTGACACCCGATGCTATTTATCCCGTCCTCGATAAGAGGTCACAAAGGTCACCGGAATCAAAAAACATCAGAAGTCTTTATTTATGATTGTGAAAACATTTACATTAAATTGCAGATAGCGGTTAAAAATGTATAAAACAATGAATATCATGAAAATCAAAAATTATTTTCCATAAAAATCAAACTTGTGTGCTTTGCTCTCATCAGATTTTTAGGGAATATGAATTTAATCCGGGGAAAATGTGATCAGTTGTATTCCAGAGGAGCTGTTTTTAAGTCTCCTAGCTGTGGTGAGTGCAGCAGGGCCACACGTGGTCTGTAAGTTTAATATCTTTTGACGTTTTAGATGAAAAATGTTCATTTTCCTGTGGTCTCAGCTAAAGCAGGTCAACACCATCACTCCGCTTTAACACTCTTGAAAAAACACTGTGGCATATGTATTGTATATTAAAATATCAAAAATGAATGAATGAAAAAAATGGCTGTCTTACAACATGAAAAAGCTCTCTTCTTGATAGGAATATTAACAATGTCACTATGTTTTCATGCAAAGATATGCTTTTTGGCACAATATTGATTTTTTAAGTCTCATGTAGGACTACGTTTACTGAAAGATCATTAATAACCTTTGAAGTAAAAACCTTTTTATGACATTTTTTGAAACCACAACAATTTGTTATTTTTAAAGGTTATTTTAACAGGTTTTAAACTAAAGGAATAAGCCTCTTCAGTGCAAATTAAACAATATAAGCGATATACAACATTTGTGTTTTCATAGTTAAGGTCCTCCTGACAAAGCTTAACTTTACCACCACAGACAGCAAACCTTTACAAAAAGAAGAATGAAGGCAGACATCTCTGTGAAGAAAAATATAAACAAGAACATTCGAAATGGATAAATGAAAAGTCCCAATTACAAAATATAGAGAAAGGGAATATTAAAAGAGAAAAATCAACAAAAAATACATTTTTAGAATTCTTTTATTGTTTTTGTATTAGTTTTTTAAAATGTAAAACATTTTTTAAAACATTCAAAGATGTATCACTAAATTCCATTGTTTCATTTAAAGTGTAGAAATAATCTGTTTAAACCTTCTTGAATGCCTACTACCATTGCCCACACATTTTTTTTGCATATATATATAAATCCACAATTTTTTTTGTTTCATCTCCTGCAAGAAACAGGTTTGACTCATTTGGGCCTCTCTGTCTGTGTTCGGCCTTTATACTTGCAGCAGGCTTATGAATATTCAAATGGGGCAAACGTGAGCCTGGAGTCTAACATGCAAACAGATAAAACTGCCAGCATGTCTGAGCTAAAAGTCTGTTTTGCTGTTGAGTGATGAGTGATGAGTCTCCCTTTAATATACGTTTTTGCATTTTTGTTCAATATACGTTTTTACATACATTTGATAATTCTACAGGTAAACAAACCGATCTGACAGCTACAAACCTCTTAAACAAGCAAACATGTTAAAACCCAAATCCCTTCATTTCACTGGGCACCCTTAAAGCTGGGAACATTGAAGAAACACATCTGTCTCATTTAGATTCCACAATCATAAATCTTTTCTAAAAGGTTTGTAATCTTATCAACAACAAAGAAAACTACAAGAAAATAAAAGTCCTGAGAAGCTGTGAAAATGTCCTTGAAGTGAAAAGCAAAAGACCATATTGTTAAAAATTAGAGGCTCCTATAAATACATTTAAAGTGCAAACTTCTAATGCACAAAGTATGGCTAAACAAGAGAAAATAGAGCTGTCCACAGGTACATCCAAAAGGTTGAATGTAGTTTATTAACCTACAAGTTTGTTTGTTTTGTTTAAAAAAATACAGTTAAAGGGACAGTTTCTTTTTTAGGTCAGTCAGATTCCCCTAAAGACTATTTTGTTTGTTTTTGTTATTTGTTCTCTTCAGAACCAAATGTCTACATGCAAACTTTGACTATGTTCTAGGAGTTTAGATGAATGGGAGTAAGTTTTTGAAATGCAAAACAAAGTGCTCAGTAGGGATGCCCCGTTTGACACGGGGCTTCGGCGCGCGGTTCACCTTCATGAAACAGAGTGTTTCGGCACAATGTTTCGAAGCGTGTGTCAACCAGCGCAGATCACGTGATTGATGACGTATGACGCGCCAAATGCATCACTCACCTGAACCAGGTTTCAGATCTCAGGTGTGTTTGATCAGAAGGGCGCGCTGTTGTCTATAAATACAGATGAATCCCAAACAACGTTTCCCGACCAGTTCTGTTGTTTTCCCGTGTATCGTAAGAATCAACGTCATGGCACCCGGTAAAAAACGTTCTGTGGCTTGGGATCATTTCAACCTGATTTCTCCAAATAAGGTAATACACTATTAACTTTATTTTATTAGTAGCCATTGCTGATTATGTCAGTTTTATAGGTATGTCTGTCAGTTGAAAGGAATCATTTTTATTCTTTCCATTTCTTTTTTTTTTCCATTTGCAAACATGAATTTGCATTCAATGATAGTACATCCTCCATGATGCGACATCTCCGCTCCGTTCATCATGTTGAAACTCCGCAGTCGGCAAATCAAGCCTTCAATCCACCTCATATTGGTAATAAGAATATATCCAACTAATGGCACTCTGAATAAGAACCAAAACGGATAGCTCAGTGGAAAAATCAGTGACATGTGAATGCTGAGGTTCCGGGTTCGAGGCCCAGCTTCTACAATTAATTTTTTTTTTTCTTCATATGTATATTTTGCAGTGTCAAGAAAGCAAGAACTTGATTTGACATTGGTGGATATGATTGTAATGGATGCACAACCATTTTCAATTGTTGAAGACAAAGGCTTCAAGGTAAGGTGGCTAATATTATATAGCATTTACATTATTTATGTTTTTGTGTACATAATAAGCTGTATTTTATTTGTCACTATTAGGCTTTTGTCAACCTTTTGGACCCATCCTACATTATTCCTAATAGAAGGCATTATTCCTAATAGGAAGGCCTTGAGGACAATGGTGGAGGAGAAGTACAAAGCCAAAAAGGAGAAGGCTTTAGATGTGGTTAGCAGGGCCTCTGCTGTCAGCCTTACAGCAGATATGTGGACATCCATTAACATGGACGCTTACTTGGCTATAACATGCCATTTTATCACCGAGGAGGTAGGTACCCCTGCTTTGTGCAATGCTTTGGTTTATGTATCTCAGTTTGATTTTGTTCATTCTAGGTGGAGCTGGCCTCTGTGGTCTTGGGGGTTCTGAAGTTTCCCCAAACCCACACTGCAGCTCACTTGGCTGAGGCCAAAAATCTTCTCATGGAAGAATGGGGAATTAAAGGGAAGGTGCGAGCCAGATCAATAAAGTACAAGATCATTCATCCATATGGCCGCCCACTACCTAATATACATGATTTGTGAACATCTTTCTTCCAGGTGACAGGCCTGGTTACAGACTGTGCTCCCAACATGGTTGCATGTGCTAATATATTACTGCTTCGGCACATAATGTGTTTTGCACATATGCTTAATTTGGTGGTGAAAAAGTCCCTTGCCCAAACCCCTGAACTAGAGGATATCCGAAGTAAGGGGCGTAGGATTGTAGGTCTTTTTAAATCCAGCACCACAGCGAAAGAGAAGCTGTCAGAGATGCAGCGACAGCTGCCCAGGCCAGAGCACAAATTAATACAAGAGGTGAAACATTTTTTTTTTATCTAAGATTTTACATGTCTTTGCAGTTGTTTATTGTGTTACTTTCTTCTCTCCTTTAAAACGTGCTTGCTGTCTTATCTTAGGTGGAAACAAGATGGAACAGCACATTTAATATGTTGGAAAGGCTGTTTAAGGAGAGAGAGCCACTGGGGGCAGCTCTGGCCACCCTCCATACGGACCTTCCTCCACTCACCTCAGAGGACTACCAGGCCATACACCACTGCTTGAGCGTTCTTTCACCGTTTCAAGAGGCCACAGTTGAGCTTTCGACAGAAAAACGAGTGTCAGCATCCAAAGTCATTCCCATGGTCAAAATGCTGAAACATTACATCTCAAGCAGGTGTGGTCAGATCACACACCCACTTGGTGAAAAACTGGCCACTAACTTGAAGAACAATCTCCATGAGAGGTTTTCAGCTCTGGAGAAGGTCACTGCTCTGTCAATGGCAACCTTGTTGGACCCAAGGTTTAAAGAGCTGGGGTTCTGCAGCCAAGGCTCTGCCCACACGGCCATAGAGCGACTCACTAAAGAGTGTGCTGCAACAATGCAGGCGCTACTTCCAGAGGCACAGCCACAGTCGCCACCTAGAGAAGGTCCTTCAAGTCAGCAGGAAGATGGTGGTCTCTGGGCCCTGCTGGACAGGCATGTGGGGGTTCAACAGCAGGTGACCAGCACAACTGCCAGTGCAACAGTGGAGGTTCAGAGGTACAGTAAAGATTAGAATCCTCATCATAACTTCTGCTCATTTTAGACTGGTGCATGACAATAGGCTATTAATGTCCTTCTAGGTACTTAAAGGAACCTCACATCCCAAGGACTCAGGACCCACTGACATACTGGGTTACCCACAAGGTTCTATACCCACATCTCTACAAGCTGGCAATGAAGTTTTTATGCACACCAGCTTCATCTGTGCCTTGTGAGAGGATCTTCTCCAAGGCTGGCGAAATCGTCAGTCAAAGACGAAACAGGCTGAAGCCCAGCACAGTGGAGAAAATTCTGTTTTTAAATAAAAATCTATAACATGTATCCCACCCAGTCATGTTAGACCCTGGTTCACAATCACTCATTCTCATTTTATACATGGCATTCACAATGTAACACAAGCACTTCTCACAAATCTTCAAACATTGTCTTTGTTTTATTTCCACACTGAAGTGTTACAAGGGCAAGGAACTTAGTGGAGTAGATGATATACGTCCTGTCTGCCACCAGATGCCGCTGTTCTGTGTGGTTTCGAAGCCCCAAATGCTTCATTCATTTTTCTGGCACATTTACACGAAGCCCCATGAGAGCTTCATGGGGCTTCAATTCCCATCCCTAGTGCTCAGTGCAGTTCTTAAGTAGACTGTGAGTGATCGCAAATGAAATTCAGGTGTGTGGCATCCAGAAACTGTGCGCTGGGGTTGCTGGGAGATGAAGTGCTTTCAGAACTCTGGAGACAGTTCCCGGCGGTGACCAGAGGGGGAGACAGAGCTCTGACTTCTGTTGTGTGTGTGTGTGTGTGTGTGTACATATATATATATATATATATACAGTAAACCCTTGTTTTTCGCGGGGGTTACGTTCCAGAAAGAACCCGTGATAGGCAAAATCCGTGAAGTAGAAACCTCTATTTTTTAACAATTATTATACAATTAAAAACTCTATTATGCATTGAAAAGAAAGATCAAACCATTTTACAGGCTCAAGCATTTGTTTCACAAATCAAAGTACTTTAAAAACGTTTTTTTTCAACAAATAACTTCTGTACTGTACTGTCAAATAATAATTTGAATCATCCATGTGAACAGAAGGCTTCAAATCGCGGAGATTAGCCCCGCCCACCGCGACCCGAGAGTAATTGAATTAAACGGGAGAAAATTTAAAATGATCATAAAAAAAATACAAGTACAAACGGACAAATAGTGGCTCAGGTGTATTTCAATGCTCTTCAGTCTGAGAAGCTGCAGTGTTTTCTCCTTCTCAAGCCCGCGGTGCAGCTGTGTGTGTTTGTTCGGGAGAAGAACATAGTGATTGACAGTTGGTGTCGCTCTTTTTCTATGGGTTTTAGAGAAACTTGAAATTGCAAGATGATTTGCATGTACGTAATTTGGAAAGCTGTTTTACGTACGTGTACATATTAAACTGCAACATTATTGACGCACAGGTAGAGAAGAAGTGGAGTGACTCTTTAGCCAATCAGAATGCAGAACACAATGCACGATGAAAATCTGTGAAGTAGCGAAACCGTGAAAAGTGAACCGCGTTATAGCAAGGGATCACTGTATATATATATTTATTTTTGATGGCCCACAATTATCATGTCCTTTGATCGCAGGAGGATGGGGTACTGGGTGGCATCGGTGGAAGTCGCTGATTCGGGAGGGGTCAAGGATGTCGTTAGCAGCGAGTGTTCCCTTGGTGCGCTCATCACTGTAAGGGTGGTGGTCCTCAAGTCTTCAGGTTCCTGAGACCAACTGGCAACCTCCCCCCTTTCAGCCTAGATGGAGATAGTTCCTCAGAAATTCCTGTGGTCTGAAGATAGTGCCGCCAGCAATGAGCGACCAGTTTATGTGACTGTGTTCACATGTTTATGTTCTCTAAAATGGATGATTAAATGTAAAAAGAAGGAGGGAGAGTGCCCAGCCATCCCCCCCCCCCCCCCAACAACCGCACAGTAGCAGATAGAGAACAACCGCTTCCCCGGCGCATCACATCCAGGGCCAGCAGGACCGCCACGGGGCCCCCCAGAGCCAGAGAGCAGGGAGGCATAGGGGGACAGAGAGTGCAGCTCCAGCCCAACCAGGAGAGCAGCCCCCCGCCGCGCCGGGAGGGCCCAACACAGGGCCCCCCCCAAGAGAAGCACCCAAAGCCCCAGACGAGCACCTCATCACCACCCAGGAGTTCTGGGCATCCTCCCGCCCCAACCCCAGGTACAAGCCAGGACCCCCCAAGGGAGACCCGCCCCGCGCTCCAGGCAGCCACCCACCCGGCCCACGGTTGGTCCAGGAAGATGCAGGTTATCAAGTTTCATGGTGAGGGCCATGAGTTGGTCCAAAGATTATCCCTCGTCCCAGCATGCCAGTTCTCGCTGCAGCTCTGCGGTGAAACCCTTACGGTAAGCCATCATCAGCAAGCTGATAGCCCAGTCTGTGAATGCCGCCAGAGTCCGGAACTGCAGTGAATAGGCAGCTTTGGTCTGCCGGCCCTGCTTGATGCAGTATAACTGCTCCCTGGGGTCTTTGCCGTCCGCTGGATGGTTGAACATTACTAGTAACTGCTGTGTGAGTGCAGCATAAGAGCGGAAAGGTAGCGATCTTCAAGTCCAGAGTGCAGCTATCCATTGTGCTTCTCCGGTCAGGAGTGAGCACACCAGTGACACTTTGGTGTCTTCTTTGGGAAAGAGGCTAGGTTGTTGGTGCAGGAACAGATCACACAGCATAAGGAACCCCACGCATTGCTCGGGTTCCCTATTGAATTTGTCCAGAAACACCATTCTCGGTCCTGGTTTGTGAGCGGGAGGTGGGCTAGGCGTTCCGCCTACAGCTGTGGTTGAGGATGACTGAGCAACTGGAGGAGTCTTGGCCGATGTGTCGCTGACAGGCGGGTTAATTTGCAGGCGCAACATTATGGCTTCAGTCGTGGGGGCTAGACGATGGAGCTGGCGACCGTGCTCCAGCAACAAAGTAACAAACCCCGCCGAGTTCATCGGGATAGGAATTCCTGCTGCTGGATCCATGTTTGGCAAAATATTCTGTCACAAGAAAGGGCAGACAGCTGGAGCCAAATGCAGCAGGTTTCTTAGCTCAGATAAAAGTCCACAAAGCTAAATCAAGGTCAGGCAGGCAGGGGTCAATAACGAGCATGGGCGCTTCAGAGAAGAAACAGGAGTAGTCAAGATCCAGGCGAGATTCAGAGCTGGCGGCAGGCAAACGGAATCAGAGACAAAGCAGGATCAGGAATCAGAAGATCTGGTCCATATATAACACTCGATAATGGAGGCAGAGTGGCACAAACAATACTTTGAACTGACTGAGGCTTAGTGCAGTGCTTAAGTAGACAGTGAGTGATCGCAAATGAAAGTCAGGTGTGTAGCATCCAGAAACTGTGAGCTGGGGTTGCTGGGAGATGAAGTGCATTAAAAACACTTAAGACAGTTCCCGCCAGTGACCAGAGGGGGAGACTGATGATTGAGTGTGATATTAAGTGAAGTCCAGAAGTGGCAGCATCATGTCTGACTGCTTTGCTGAACTGGGTGTGATGTATTTCACAAAATGGATTAGATGATAAATAAACAAATATATGCTGAAATATTCTAAAGAAAAACCAAAATAAAAATGAGTCAAATAGCCACAAAAGCGTCATGAGACTTTGACTGCTACGTTTAAAGCAAATTTAACAACTTAAAAACAATTCATGCATACTAAATACTTGTCATAAGGTGTGTATGATCGCTGAAACTTTAAACTTTTAATTTTATTAAAATATCTCTTGCTATTAATCTCTAAACTCTTAGTTTACATGCAAGCAAGAAAGAAACAGTTGAGGTGATCTGTACTGAATATTACTGAACTTCTGTGAGTCATTTCTACGGTGGCCCTGATGTGTAAATAACATCAACAAAACACTCAACACAAAAAATTATTAAAGATCACAGCAACAATTAAAACAGCAAAACAAATAATAAAAAACATTACATTTTAGAAATCAAAACAAAATTACAGAAAAAAGTTAATTCAAAAAGCAAAACAAAACCAAAGAAATAAAAAACGTTACATCAATCAAAAGTAATTTTCAGAAGTCAAGATGAAATAAAACAAAAGAAACAAATTAAGACACTGGAAAAGGCAGGTAATAAGGGACACCATTGATTGGATGATGACGTTTGTTTACATTTTTAACAGGAAGTTACTTGTCATGGGGATATCTACAGACAGAGATCATTCTTTTCTGGCTACAGAACTGCTTAAGTTCAGTGGTTGATCAATCAACTCTTCACCACAGTTCAGGTACAACATCTTCTTCTTCAAAACTCAAACATCATCCAATCTGCAATGTTCTATAATCCCAGGTTATTTTTTGTTTCTTTTTTTTCACATTTCATTTTGACTTCTGTAAATTACTTTTGTTTTCCAGATTGTTTTTCTTTTCACATTTTGGTTTCTGATATTTGATATTTAAATGAAATGTGAGTTTATTATTATTATTATTATTCGTTTTTCTTTTTAAATTGTAGTTGTGACCTTTAATATGTTTTTTTGTTGAATGATTTATTGATGTGATTTGCATTTGAGGCCACCGTGCATTTCAGTTCATTAAATGGACTCCCTGTGGTCAGCACATCTGTCCATTAAGATGAAATTTAATTTGGAACAACTGCAAAACAATGATGTGTAGCAGATTTGTGCTGGAAGACAAATGTGAAATTTAAATAGGATTTCTGTTGACACTGATTCAGAAAAGGCCTCTAAGATACAACCTAAACATGTATCAGATGTTAATGAGGAACTTACAGAAACAAGATGACTCCTGTGTTGGCCATTGCATATGCAAGTCCTAGAATTCCACTTCCCATAATTGCATTGCCCAAGTTGAAGACAGACATCCCAAATGAGGTTTTTCCTTCAAACTGAAACCAGAAAAAAATCGAAAGCAGGTTAAAACTTTGGCTACAACTCTGGTGGATGGAGTTCTCCCATGATGCAACAGTGTGAACGTACATCTGTAAAGCGCGTCGTCTTCTTGTCATCAGCACCTGACAAGAACTCCTGGCTCTCTGGAAGGTTGGGGTCTGCATTTTCCGTTCTGTGAGGACTAATCAAAAGGACAACCACATATTACCCAAGATCCATCTCTATTTCCTAACAGTTCAAATACTTGTTTGAAACATTGGCAGGTTTTTGTTTTTGTTTCACATGAGACACACCTTCAGGTGACACAAACATGAGTGGAACACACACTTGTTGCCTCATACATACCTAGCACTCTGGGCACTATTGGCTACAGTTTCCTTACAAGCACTGAAGAGCAAAGGTCATCCATCCACAAAGGGGCAGCACAAAGTGGAGAAACACCCACAGTCATCATATATCAAGAGCAACAAGGGACATGGAAATAATCATCTGTCTGCTGCAGAGAGATGCTGTCATTAAACCTTCCAGTGGGTGAGAAAACCTGACAGAGAAACTCATGTGCTGTTCCAGAAATAATAACAGATGAATTATCCTTAAACAGCCCACAGAATAAACTGATAAATGTTCATGTATGGAGTGTGTAGATTCAATTAAACATGCGCCTTTGTTCTATGGATTTTTTTTTACCAATGCAGTGTTAATGTGCAGGTTGCTATTCATTTTACTTTGAGTTTTTTTTTTTTTCCTGAAAGTTGGTTTTCCATCTGTAGCTGTTAACTGTTGTGTTTCCCACTTTATTTCTCTCTGCATTGAAATATTTCATCATCTTTACATGGAAATGTGAAAATGTTGAGGTGAATGGTAACGTGGGAGTTGCTGCGTTGATCGTTGATAAAAACAAAGTTCATTGGATGTGAAAATTGGCCTGGACTGCTTGAAAGTGTGGCCCCACATTGGATCAAACCTGTTGCCATGAATCAGAGGTAACATTTAATTTAATTTATAATGTAGGACAGTTAATAAAAAAATAACATCGCAAACAGCAGAGACTAAGAAAAAATATTACAACATTTTGTAAGTGGTTGGAGTCATACCCACGCTGATGAAAATGGTGTTTTTGGTGTTTTTAACATGTTCTTTGGGCATTTTTCTGATGACGGAGGACATTTAAAGGGAGAACATAGAGATTTCTTTATTGAAATCGTTGTGAATGAAATTGCAGTTTGATAAAGTTTGCAGTTGTTACGTAGAGTAAAGCTAGAATGCTCCATGCTCCAATCTATTTGCAGACAAATAGATCCATGAACGCCTTTTTTCCCCCGTCCGAGCTGGAATCTGGATGTAAACTGTACGGCTACAGTATCGCTCGCCGTTTTTGTTGCACCACTAATGTTAGGTTGGGATTGTAAGGCTAGTGGGAGAACATGGAGGGGAAGGGGAGCGGGGTTGTTCTGTGCCAACAGTCCTGCCCACAACTGGAAGCTGAATTTGTAATGAACTCCTGCCGCTCTGCAGAAACTTTGTCCTAGAAAACGACTTTTCGATTTCCCGTGGTCATTAAAAGACCTTGGGAACGTTGTGACAATAGATGAAAAGATGATCGGAGTGGGCGCTTCGCTTGAATACAGAGGTGGAAGCATCATGTGGTGGAGGATTGGTGCACTTCACAAAAGGATGTGAAGCAGAGTCAACAACTAAAGCTTTCTGACAGCTGGTGTCTCGTGTTTTTAGCGATTAGAAAGAAATGAACGTCCAGTGGAAATCAGATGCAACATGAGCGACGGCAGAGCATGGAGGGACAACACAAACGCAATTAAAGCTTTGTTTTGTGAGAGATAGAGATTTAATTAAAGGTTTGGGCAGGAGCAAACATGGCCGTGGTGCAGCAGTATCTAATCTGAGTCATAAATCAGATCACTGTGTGGCCTGTTATTAGGAGAGCAAACAGAATATCTTCTAAACCGTGCTGGTATCACTGTAAGCAGATTATGTTAATATCAGCAGCATCAATGTTGCTGTGCTTTAGACTCAGGCTGGCCAATCAAACAATTATGCTAAAATAGGAGGAACAATCTAATATAGATTTTCTTTAATGACTCTTTAATGACCAGGCATTTCGTTCTTTCTGAAGCTCATTCACATGGAGATTGTGTTTTCTTTCCCTTCCATCTGTTTAAAAGAAACCAACTGATGCACTGTCTGTTAAAAACCTTTCCATCCCATTTTGAACATGAAACTGTTTATGGTTCTCTTCAGTACTCACTTTCCACAGTCCTCTGCTGGTGGGGTTTTTGCCAGCGTTGGGACCTCCTCCCCACCTTCGTGGCCTTTCCCATTGGGGATGGCATTTACCTCCACTGGGGGGGAGTCCACATTTTCAGCCGGTTTATCCTCGCTCATATCTGCTCAGGTTATTCTTGGAATGTGCAAAAGGAGCTGTCTTTGACTTTTAATTTCTTCTGGAGGTCTGCGGAAGAAAAAAGAGGTTTTCAGAAATACACTTTACGATGGAGACATTTGCTTCTTTCCTTTTGTGAACAACCAAAAAAGAACATTCAAGTTTCTTCCAATGTTAAATAAAGGTTGAGTAAATTGTGCACAAAGCAAATGAATATGCGATGGTGAATAAAACACTGGGAAAGAAGAAAAGTATGAATGATAACGTTTACAAGAAGGTGAAATATAAAGTAGATATAACTACAAAACCTTAACAAATGTCATTTGTGCAGATTATAAGTGTTATTAAATTTACACATATTAGTTTAGTCAATTTAGAAAACAGTTTGGCCTGCACAGTTTCTCCATTTGGAGTCCTATTGCCATGAATCACCTTTTTAAGCCATCTACTATGGATTCAGGTTTCCTGCGATGGCATCACAGCGGTATCACTCTCTTTAAAGATCTACTCATAGAGGATACCTTTGCCTCATTTGCTCAACTGAAAGAGAAATTTGATCTTTTAAATGCAGATTTTTTTCGTTACCTTCAAGTACGTCATTTCTTTGTTTCTCAACTACCACAATTCTCAACTACCACAGAAACAAAAATAACTGACAAGATTTTTTCACTAGATCCATCCAGGAGGGGTCTTATTTCTAAATTATATAACATTATGTTGAACTTTAAATGTTCCTCTGTGGATAAATTTAAGATGGCTTGGGAAAAAGATATGGGCCTTGCTATATCAGATGATACTTGGGTTTCTACTCTTAAACTGGTAAACTCATCTTCATTTTGTGCTCGACACCAACTAATTCAGTTCAAGGTGGTACATCAGGTCCATATTTCCAGGGTAAAGCTGGCTTCTATGTACCCCACAGTTAGTCCACTATGTACAAGAAGTAATCTTACAGATGCCTCTCTGTATCATGTGTTTTTTTCATGCCCTCATTTGAATGCATATTGGAGGACAATTTTTGACACAATGTCTCGTGTATTTAACACAAATTTAAAACCAAATCCATTAACAGCCATTTTTGGGATTGTGGAGGACCAAGCTGTTTCAGGTACTGCCAAAAAACACTGTATAGCCTTTGCATCACTTCTGGCACGACGTGCTATACTGCTTAAATGGATAGATACCCTCCCCCGTCTTATTCACAGTGGCTACAGGATATCATGTCCTGTTTAAAACTGGAGAAAATTAGGTGTTCACTCAAAAAGTCTCCTGATATGTTTGAAGAATTATGGGGTCCCTTTTTGAGAACATTTCCAGCTCTTTAGTCATATAAGCCTACAGCAGCTTAGCTGCATGTGGTAGCACATAGTACAGGTCATGCGTGATGGAGTGATGGTTTGACTGTGGCAGTGACAGGGAATGGTATGTTTTTTTTTGTTAATCTTATTTACTATTCTTACGTATTATGTTTCTTTTTTCCTTTTGTTGTTTTTTTTGTTTTCTTTCCTTAGCTTTATTATAAACATTTCTTTTAGTAATTTGTCTTTCAGACTAACAGAACTCTGTAATTGAGTTTGTATAATGTAAAACCCAATAAAAATACTGGGTTAAAATTTTTTTTTACACATATTAGTTTAAGTGTGTGAATAAAGTGGGTTTTGGGAGCCCATCAGCTGATTTGGCCCCTAAGAAATCCAAAATGAAGACAATCTGATTGAAACAAGTAAGATAAACACGGAAACCATTTGAGAACATATTTTCATGAGAGTACATTAAGTCAATCTTTCTTTCATGCACACACACATTCATTCATTCGCAGCTGCCGCCAACCTAAAACCACCAGCAGCAATGTGGGGTTCAGTGTCTTGCTCAAGGACACAGAGGCAGGCAAAGCAGGAAATGAACCTCCTTTTGTTATTTTCTTTAAATTAAAAACCAACAAGGGCTTTGAATGCAAAACCTGATACACAAAAAGGTTTTAGAGAACCAAATTCAGAAAGTTATAACTAAATAAAACAAACTGTAATACACCAAAGTAAAGAATTTCATTTGAACATAAAATAAAAATGGCAAAAAAACTGTAATTCGGGGGGGAAAAAAGGCATGAATAAGGAAAAAATATTTTAACTTTAATAAATTACTTAAAAGAACTGAAGGTCAGTAAACTGACACTTCAGAGATCATAGAAGTGAACACAAAATAAATGTTAAAGTTACCTGAAAACATATCCTGAACAAACACAATAAACTCAAATCCAACATCCTAAGGTATTTTTTAATGTGTTGTATTATTTCTCAAATTATTCATTTAAAATAGTACAATATTACCAAATTGGACATTCAATGGACAAATAAACACAGATAAAGGGGCCTTTACATTTTATTTTGTCATTAACTTGTTTTTTTTCTTTTGCTTAAAAAGTGTCATCTGTGAAACACTGGAAGATATTAAGTTGAAAAAGAGTAGAAACATGTATAATGTCAATAGGAGAATGGCAACCATAAAGTACACACAAGAAAAATCATTCTCACTGAAACATTTATCAAAGAAGAACATTCCATTCTTCCATTTCATGTTTTTCCTTTTATTTTATTTTTTTGGTATTTTTAACAAACGTCCTTATGTCCCCTAATGCCTAAAGTCAGCAAGAGGCTGCAGACATCACCGAAACCGGAAGTCCCCCCATATTGCTTCAATAAAGGTTTTTTCTACAATTTTCAACACTTTTGTGTTGGTGTTAGGGTGAGTTGTATGAATTCTGCTTCTGGCTGATGATGTCAGGTCCCATGTCAAAGTCACGGCACAGTGAGGGTTTTTGTAACAAACTTTCTGTGCTTCTTTAGCTTCTCAGAACAAAACCACATTGCCTCCTGCTGAAAATGCAGATCTGACAGTGAATGAATGCTTTGGCATTTCCGGTGAATAAATGACACATTAACTGACAGGTCTTCCCCATGAAGAAACAAAGCTTACTTTTCCATCGGCCCTCTATTTCCTGGGTACCCTGTTGTGTTGTGTTAGCTGACCAGCTGGCTTGTGGGGCCCACAAGGACCCCGTCACATGTATTTCCTAGATGATGTTGACTAAAAAAAACACCATCTGGCTGGTGCTGAATGATCTGCTGCGTAAACAGCAGCTACAATAATGTTGGGATCTATACAGGAAAGGAACGGCTGAACCCCCAGCCACTGAGATGAAAAAGGAGGAACCAGTTAAGACCAGCTTCCAAACCAGCTCTGGCTGTCTTTGTGCTTACATTGCTCTGCTTGTCACTTTTCTCTTGGTTTCCTCTTTTATTGGGGAGAGTTCAGCACAGTTACAACAGCACTACCACTCCTGGCAGCCGCTCAGCTGCCCTTGTGTCCTCAGACTTCTTCCGCTCCACAGTCCACTCTTTAAAGGTAGCTGAAAAAAAAAATTGTTCAAATGCTGCGTGAGGTGAAAAACCCTGCTCTTCTCTGAGAAGTCCCCTGCACCTACCAGCCACATCACTGTGGGCTTCAGCGCACACCCAGGCCTCTCGGTGTCTCTGGGTAAAGCTGGTCAACATGGTTGGGCAGCAGAGCACAGTGCACAATGGGACATGTTGTGTGGTTTCCTGGGAACGGGTAGGGAAACAGTGGCACTATTGTGCCAGGCATCATTATACTGCCGAGGCCCTTTTGGCTGAAGTTCGCCAGGCCACTCGAAAGGCTGAAAAGGTATTTCACTCTCTAATTGAAAAGACGCCATCTTGAATTCAAGAAATGCCAGTATCCAGTATTCAAGCACAGTTGTAGCGGAGTTGATGACTGGAACAATGGTTAAGGTATAGGGCCAGCCTCATGGGACAAATCACCACGCAGAACCACAGTGTCACATGCCGTAGGCATTGAAGGACAGCCCACCATGGGCCGTCGAGTTACAGGGGGTCCGTCCTAATGGCCTTGTGTAGGGGAGCTTGAAACAGCTGACATGATTAGCCTCAGCTCTTTTCTTATGCAATCACTGTATTCCAAAGACAGGAGAAGACATGACAGCTGTGTAAAAACCCACTGATTTGGTCACTGCATCTTACTTTTAGAGGGTTCAAAGCAAATGAAGTGAAAGGTGGAAAAGTTCTTATAGCAAAAGATTTCCACGTCATATTATTCACGAAGAGCAGCAGTCTCAGAAATGCATGGCTATCTGTTTTTAGCCAAACCTTTCTGAATCTGTATTCAAATTATTGTGCTGTAAACTTTTAGTCAAAACAGAAATCATCATATTTTAGCTGCACAACAAAAACAGGTGTGTTATTTTCTTTGTAAGCTGCTCAAAATGTTAGAAACAAAACTAAATGAAATGTGCAAAAGTGGCCCTCATTCTGATGCTAAGACAGATGCTCTTCTGTGTGAATGGAAATGGAAAACGCTGCAGCATGTAGAGAACAGCATGCCAAGCTAAACGTGTTGGTCTGTCTGCATGGGGTCAAAGCAGGGTTAACTGAAAGGGATGAAAAACCAGATTTTAGGAAAAGAAGGGAACATTTGAAAGCGGTTTTAAATTCAAAATTCTAAACTTGAAGGAAATTTGAAAAAAAAATCTTAATCTGAAACTTAATCAGGTAAAGCAGCAGGGCTTAATCTGAAAAAATCAACAAGTTATTAGAAAAAATCAGAATTAGAAAAAATCAACGAGTTATTAGATTAAAAAAATTAAGACAGCTGCTGTTTTGTTTTTGTTTCTGTCATTCTCTGTGCAGTCCTGGATTTAGGTCTCAATTCAGAATTTTTGGTCTCGTGGTTGAGCCTAATTTTACAAGTGGGTGGGGTTGAACCGCGGGCTACATGATTGACATGGGATGGCAGAGGTTATGGTGATGTCATTTCCGTTCCAGCGTCTGTTGTTAGCGCCGCCTGTGTCATCCCTCCTCTGATGTGGTATGCTGTCTTACGATGTCAATCATGTGGCTGGTGATTAGCCCTCCCTTGTAAATTAGGCTCAGTGGAAAGCAAAACTTTACAGATGGAACCTCAAACTAAGACTGGAAGCAAAGAGAAGTGAAGCGGAGCGAAGGATTGAAATAAAACAGTCGCGAAGAAACTTTTTAATTTAGTAATATTATATGAGTAGTTGTGGCGCACTTGCTCGGTTTGCTATTGCATCAGGGGTGTGTTTGTCACTCTGGGGTGGTAAGCTTTCTGGTTGATCTGATTGGCTGAAATTTGCAGGTCAAATCCGGCGAGGCAGTGAGGCGGGACTTTCATCTTTTACCGCTTCCTTCACCATATTTATTGAAAATTTTGGCCAATCGGTCTTGGTTACCACCATGACGAGCAGCACCTCCTAAACATTGCACCCAGCGGCCGCGCAGGAAGGAGCACAAGTCCGAACTACGCGCTCTCAATTCACAAGATACAGTCCTCAGTTTATCTTTTGCTCTTGTTCAATTAATGGCAGCCATGAAGCTGTACGTATTCAAAGTGGTTTTATTCTAGTTTCAAAATGTATATGTATTTTACATTTTTAATAGTATATCAAATATTAATATATATATATATATATATATATATATATATATATATATATATATATATGAAACCTAAAAGAAAGAGTGAAAACAAAAAAGGCAAATTTTGAATATATATATATATATATATATATATATATATATATATATATATACATATAGTACAGTATATATGCTAGTAGACTAAATGATAAATGTTTGGACACACACTGAAGGCATCAAAACTATGAATGAACACATGTGCAATTATAAATTAATGAAACAACTGAACATTTGTCATATTGAGATTCTTCACATTTTGCTTTGATTACTGTTTTATCTTGGCATTCTCTTCATTTTTCAAAAACATTGTTGTTTTTATTTGCATCAATTTTTCCAAATTTCTATGAGATTTTTCATTCACTTTAGGTTGACCTGACATGACCCCACACAAAACCCTGTTTTAGCCTAGCTTTCATATCTTCTTTTCAAGTCTAACAGCTGAGTTTAATCTGAAGAGTTTCCTTTTTGTCTGCTTTGTAGTAGACCATATTCTCCAGTCAAAACTAAACAAAAGCAGAAACTAGAAGTTCTTTCATTCATTTTCTAACCTGGGAAAAACAGAAACATAAACATTCAGGAAGAAAGCCTCTGCGAAACGGCCGTAACAAAACCAGTATGTAACTTTTTTTTCAAGCTTCCAAGTTTATACGGAAGTCCCAGATCCACATTGTGACGCTTTGGGTGGGAGTAAATGAATCTTTTCACAGCAACGGCTGTGGCTCTGTTTGTTCAAGTCCTCGTCCAAGTATCCATCCGTTGCCGGCACGGGCAGTGTGTGCGCCGCTGTTTGGTGCCTCTGACGTGGCAGAGACGTCAGCCCATGGAGGGACAGCGGCCAGGTGGCTCCTCTGATTATGATTATTAAACTGATGCTGGAACCACATCGCTTTGCTCATTAATCCTCACTCGGAGCTGCGCATGTGCGCACATGTCCTTGTCTTTATTGATGTCGTCACGATGCTATAATGAGTAAATGTGGGAGCTGTGTTAGCTCTGCATGTGGTGGAGTGTGAGTTCACAGCGCGGCAGTAGTAACAAAAGTAAGTAATCATCCTTCATTCCACGGCTAGCATTGACATTCTGCAGAGTCCACAAAACCTGGAGCTTTCTATACTGTTAAGTCTCTTTTAATTTCTTGAAGTGTTTAAAATCATTGGCTGTTTTTCCATAAATGAAATAAGAAGGAGCGACAGAAGCGAGAAAAAACCCTGGGAAGTCAGGAATAATCCCTCCTTTCCAACGGTTTAGTCTTTCGGCAATCACGACTGCGGAGTCAGCCGGATTACGGCCTCATTTCACCAAAGCAGGAAATCGGCATCAAAACCTACTTGAGTCCCGTCATAAAAATAGCAGAAAATTATTGCAGTGGAGTGAAAAGCCTCGGCCAAAACGCAACATGTCACATGCAAAGCTGTGATACCAAGTGCTGCCTGCATGTAAACAAGAAAGAGAGTCTCAATGTCTCATCTGCCAGCATGAGATCTGCTCCCTTACACCACACAGACACACACACACACACACACACACAAAAAATCACTCGCTGGTGTTGAAACATAAAACACACAGTTCAGGTGAAAATCCATCTCCGCATTTCTGGATTAAACTTTTGCTAATGTTTTCAAAATAAGCCAAATGTGATTTTAAGGAGATCATAAAGCAGATGGCGATAACAGACATCATGGTGGACCACTGTTTGACATCTACCTATGATCATGTTTGTGTTAATAAATAACCTGCCTTTATGACTTTCTAGATTAGGAATAAACCACATCAGGAAGCCAACATGTTGATTTAGACACTGGCTGTGGAAATTATCAAGCAGGATATGAGGATCTGATAAGCTGCAACGCTACAAGTGGACCGATGAGATCATAAAAATAAAACACTTTCATAAGCGTCTGGAAGAGAGTCTTATTTTCAGAGGATCCTACATGCCTTTCAGGTCACGGGGTTGCGGGCCGTCCAGTTACTGATGGACAAGCGAGAACATAGACGAGTTAACGTGATTGTGGTATCATCGGTTTACAAAAAGTCTATCTGGACACCCACGCTGTTTTCTTTTACTCTGCTATTAAAAATTGTCATCATTTGTTGAGTGCAGATAAATTGTTCATAAAAATAAGGATCAGTCAAACTTTTAAGTTTGTTAATCGAACAGAGAAGCTACATGGATGAGAGATGAAATGTTTGAAGAATTGAAAAACCATAAGTCCAGATGTCACAACTTTACTTCAAGACAACCTCGGCTGTATGGATGACAGGATTCTTTCAGTGAAAACTGATGTTCAAAGCACAGTTATTTTGTACAATTTTGTGGAATTTCCAGATAAATCTTTGAAGTATTAATAAAAGTGAATTATTTTTAATGTGCTGCTGTCGGATTATTCCTTTTTATGCAGTGAGTAATAAACAATGGTGAGTAGCTATGACGTAGTAAGTCTGTTATATTATCAATATGCGTCCAAGTCAATTCTTTACAAAAACAAAAATAAAGTTTATTCTTAAGTTAAGTTGATATTTTTAGGAGTCATAAAGCTCTGTGTCAATTCAAACTGTCACTTGTGTTTCACAAAACTCTGATATGTTTTACTTCAGCTTTCAGTTTTCTCATCATCAGTGTTTTCACTGTCAAGTTTTCTTTCCCTGTGAGCTTTGGTCCTCCAACTTGCACAAATTAATTACAGAGGAATTCGTGTATAGCTGTGATGGGACTAAAAAAAACAGATGAAACGCTAATGACAAGTCTTATTCAGGGAATAAACTCAAGATAAACTTTAAAAAATTTAATAAACCCAAAACAAGATAGTAAAAAACAAAACAAATCTAACAAGAATCTAAAAAAAACAATAGATAAAAGAAATCCTGGACTTAAATGAGGTGACAGTGTTTGAACTGCAGTGTGAATCAGGGGCCTCACAAGCAGGAACCGAAAAGAAAACTAACCTAAAAAATTGTGCAAATCCCCTCAGAACCTGACTTTTTGACCCCAAAAAAGATATTCATTTTTGTTGTGCTAATAACCTTGAACACACAATCAACTAGCATCCTCCGTATGAAAGAGAAAAATCCTCTTTCTTCTTTTTAGATCAGTCATTAGACTCTGCTTTCCCACATTGTTGTCCTACCATCATCCAGAGTAAAGGCACAGCTTTGATTGGCCATCAGAGTGAATAAGAGATTAACATTTGACGGGGAAGTGTGTCTGTCAGCCTCTCAAAAGCTGCTCTTCTCCTGGATTCCTTCCTGCCTGTAAGCTGTTGTGGGATTTATATGTCAGAGACTGTGACACACATGTCTCAGCTTGGCTATGCATTTACCTGTAAATATCCTCAGTAAGTTGGATGGTTCACCTCAGAACAAGTCTTTTCAAAAGGCTTTAACTTGGAGTGATGCAACAGTTGCCCCTGGAGTTCATGACTGAGGATGATGCTCCTGTGAAAACTGTCCGACAGTTATTAGGAGTTATAAGTTATTATATATTTATACAAAAATATGTAATATGCTTTAAATTGTAAGTGCAGTACATTGTGCAGTATAATCCTCACAACCTCTATCTCAGTGTTTTTCAACAGGTGTGCCTCCCACTAGAGCGCCGTGGGAGATGGTCAGGTGTGCCGTGGGAAATTACCCATTCACTGATCTAAAAACATTTCCCATCTCCAGGATATCAGCTCTGTGTTCATCCAAACAGACCCTGATAAAACACTGAGTAGTTAGGAATATGAAAGATCATAACATACTTTTTTCTTTGTGTTTATTTGATTCTATTAAAGAAACTTTGATAAGAATGACGGTACCACAATTTAGCCGCAGCTTCAGCTGTCTTTTGAGAAAAGTCCCACCCCTTTAACTGTCTCCACCAATCATTCTTGGAAGCTTAATCACACGTCTGACCAATCAGAAATGGTTAAAGTCTTCACTTCCTTGTTCAGATTCTGCTCATAAAGTCTCTCAGTTCCAACTAAAATACCAGCTAAAGCTCGTCTTTAGCGGTGTAGCTTTCCACAGAATCCGGTGTCAGACCGTGGAACAAGTGAACAAAACAATGAAACTCAGAGACGCCAGTATATCTGCGTTCTGCGGCTGTTTGCACTACATCTCCCATGATGCATTGTGTTAAAGTTTTCAAAGACTTCATCTTTGATTCATCTCTGAAAGATAACTTATAAAACTTTAACATGTTTACTTTTTGTGTAGCTACAAAAAATATAAATATAAAGTTAATATTTTTGTGTCAAATCTATCAAACATATTGTGATCATATAATTGTTCAAAAAATACAGCTGCCTTTGCACTAACATTGAAAAAAATATATTAAAAAAAATCACTGTTTAGAAAGAATATATTTGTTTTTTTGTGAGGTTACATAAAATTACATGTTAATAAACTGAAGGAAAAAACAACTACCAGGGTAAAATGTCAAATAATTTAGTAGCTATTACTGAAAACTAACTTAACTTTTATTACATCTTTTAGAAAAAGCAGCTGCAACTTCCAGCTTTTACTGCCACAATTATCACAAAAATGCATGTGAGACTGTGGAGGGACTGTACATCAATACAGACTGTAGAGTTTGTCCTTTTTTTATTTTTCTTTTGTATGCTGGTGTGCCTTGGGACTTTTGTCAAGGTTAAAGTTTGCCTTGGTTCAAAAAAGGTTGAAAAACACTGCTCTATATCACAATGCCTAAGTAGGTTTCAGTCAGACTTCACAGTTTATAGAAACCTTTACACTTTGTTTTTTTTCCATTCAGCAGCAACCATCAAGAAAAAAAATATGCATAAGGTCTGAAAATGGTTAGTACTAGAGGTCCAAAAAATTTAATTCAAAGTCCCATTCGTAGTATATATATTGTTCTGTTTTGTTTTTGTTTGTTTTACTTGTCCTGTTCAACAGCTGAGCAAACAGATGAGAGCTGAAGGCCTCTTGTGTTGGGTATATTTTACTATTACAACATGGGGTTATGAATCTTCAGACATATCAGAGGTATATTTGAATAAACCCCTTTTGTAATTTAGCTTTTAAGCTTTTTTCATATTACTTATTTTTGTAACAGAAAGCAGGGAGGCAAAGTGGGACATAGTGCTGTGCCGGATGGGCCCAATGCGGGGACCCGCACCGGAGAACACCCCTAGCCCCAGGCAAGCAACCCACCACCCCCCAGGAGTTCCGGGCATCCCCTCACCCCAACCCCAAGTACAAGCCAGGACCCCCCCAAGGGAGACCCGCCCCATGCTCCAGGCAGCCACCCACCCAGCCCATGGTTGGTCCAGGAGAGAGCAAGGTGGAGGCGGGCTGCCCCTGCCCAGGAGGACAACGCCCAAGAGTAGTGGGGGTCCACAAGGAGTGTTGCCCGACCAGGCAAACCCACAGCCTAAATTCTGGAGAAGGCAAGCCTCAAGGACAAGGACCAGAACCCACACAACAGGGACACAGACATCCCCAGGCTCAGATATGATCTCTGGCTCTTGGTCTTGCCAGAGAACTCAGGGGTTGGGGTAGGGTACAGATGGTCAGAGGTTCCCCTTCCTTGTGTAATGTATGTGTGTGTTTGTGAGTATGTGCGTGAATGTGCATGTGTTGGAGTGTATATTTTTGAATGGTAAAGGGTGTGTGTACTAAAGGGTTCAGTTAAAATTGGCAGGTGGGGCACCGAGAACATCTCCTGCTTGCTGGCAGTGATGTCCAAGGGTCCTACATATATAAGGTGCAATTAAAACCGAGAGGGGAAGGGCAACCGTACGGCGACCATGGGAGGGTGACCACTTCAAACTTCAAAGAGTTTCCATGCATTGGACTGGAATAATGGACTGATCTGTTTTTGCTGCATCACATGTTTTCCACTGTGATGTACCTGGTCGTTTTTAGGTTACAGTAAAATAAACCTTCTGTGTCTCAATGTAAAATATATTTTCCATTATTGAAATAAACTTTTTTTCCCATTTTGAAAAGATTCTACAATGTGTCAATCAATTCGAGTTGATTTGATTCGATTAACAACTTGCCTCAGACAGGTGGATCTGGTTGGATCGTAGGAATATTTTCTATTCATTGAATAATCGTTATAGTCATATTTAATATAAATTTGCATCTTGCCTTCTTTTTAAGGCTAGTTGACACATTCTGGGCTGACTGGGAGGAAAACCTTCAAGATCCCCTCCAATGAATATTGTGCTTTTGGTGTTAAACTTGAATTTCTGAGTATTTCTTTATTGAAATCGTGGTAAACAAGGAGTAGATGAAAAAATGCTGTTGGAAAAAGCCTGCAGCGGTGATGCAGCTGCTAAAGTCGGCAGGACACAAACTCCCTGCTCTGCTTCATTCCGATGCGTCCACTTGTAGACAGACAGAGAGAACCAATTCCAGTCTATGTGCGTCTTTGTTTTCCTTGTCTGAACTAAAATCTGGATCAAAACTGTACGGCTGGATGGCTTCAATTTCGCTCGCCATTTTTGTTGTTCCGCTGATGTTAGCTTGGGGTTGTGAGGGGTTGTAAGCTAGCGGGAGAGCGTGTAAATAACGAGATCGTTGGAAGACAAGGAAGACCTTATCCACACCAACGGTCCTGCCCACAATTTCTAATGAATCTCTGCAGCTCAACATAGTTTTTTTTTTTTTTGGCTAAAATCAGCATAATCATAATTAAAAGACCACTGGGAAGACTTTGAAAATAGATGAAACTATGATCGGAGTGAGACTTTAGGGACCGTGGGTCCCCCACCGCCACACGCCAGATGACAGAAAAGCGTGATGACTGTTCTTCAGTGTCTCCTGAACTGCCTGCATGGAAGCACCAGCCTGATGACTCACTGTAAATGAGGGTTATTTATAGATCTACTCAACACTTCCTGTCACTCTGGCTGAACTGCAACGCCCCCCCCCCCGCCCCCCCAGTCAACAGGAGATATAAAGCATCACCCACTGAGCAAGGACCAAAAGGCAGCTTTTAAGCCAAACAGGTATAGAACAGACTGCCATTCCCTTTTTAGAGGTGTTTAAGCATTTCAGAATAGAATAGAATAGAATAGAATAGAATAGAATAGAATAGAATAGAATAGAATAGAATAGAATAGAATAGAATAGAATAGAATAGAATAGAATAGAATTGTCAGAGTCATTGTCACACGTTCAACTAAATTTAAAATGCTCTCTGGTCAGTGTCCTTATTGATTCTGTTTCTAAAAACACTATAAAAATATACATTATATCTATCAATATGTTCTTATCAGCAAGTGTAGACCTATACTACTGTACAACACATAAACCAAATCAAATGGTTCTTTTTTATACTAAATTAAAATCTATCATCAAAATCCATAAATCATATTTCTTGAATAGCAAGAACTTTTATCAGGCCAAAAATGTTTATTATGTAATTAATCAAATTATGCATTCAAAGATAACCAATTTAGAATTTCACCGGTCATCCCCAGCCTAAACCACTAGCTGTCATGATTTACTTGAATATTTCAATTCTTTATGTTTTTGTTTTGTCCAGATCCCCCCCCTAAACCCTAAAAGACTATATAATCCAGGGCCCTGGATTTTAATGCAATTCAGACACATGCTCACATTTTTTTTAGCGCAATAAATGACAGCACAAATTTGCTGAAGTAAAAATCTAATAAATATAAACATTTAACAAAGACCGTTTTTGAATCCACTGTGCTCTGATGGGGAAATTTTGAATGATTGGATAATGAAAAATTCCTCTACATACATTTTTTAAAAGGAAAAATTGTTGGATGCTCATTGGTTTTTCGCAGAGACTTCTGGGAAATTTCCAGGGCACTGGATTTCAGCCACACCATATTAACTCTCTGTGTCCTCAGTATCAGCTTGTCTTTTACTGTGCTTTAGCTGTCTATATCCATGTACATTAAAGTTTTTAGCACTATGCCTTTTAACCACTATATGTGGTGAGGTTTTTTTTGCTACAAAATTCTTGTTACATCTTTATTTTTCCCTGCATCTAGGTTCTCACCTGTTCACCTGACCGGGACATTAGAGACATAATTAAAAAACTATGTAGGAAAGCAAATGTGACCACATTTATTGTCTCCACATTTAAAAAGAAAATGTTTTAATCTAACTTCAGTTTTTTGGGTTTTCTTAGATTTACTCATCAAAGGTTTTAAGTGTGTTTGTTTGCTGCTACGATGTTTCCTAATTAGTCAGTGGTCAAAAGTGGGTTTCTTGCAAGGTTTTTGTCCTGTTTTTTTAGTTTGTTTGTTAGTTGTTTTTTTTTTTTTTTGCAAAGAAGGATAAAAATTACAAAACAGAGTATTTCCAAAGACTAAAGTAATATGGGCCCAACTGAAAAAATACCTACATGAACAAACAAGTGGGACTAAACTGAACAGGCCTGAACAGACTCCGCCCCTCTCACTGACACACTGGAAAAGCTTTAAGCTTTAAAGACGGGCAAAACCATACTGGACACATGAGGGAGGGGGAAACAAACTACCATAATCAAACATTCATTGTAATCTATGACTCCAAAACAGGAAAACAGCAAACTAACAACATGTAAATTATATAAAAAGTAGTCTGCAAAAAATGAACTCTTTTGACTCTGGCGGTCAGAGTCTGGCCTTATCACATCGGTTGTGGCGGTGAATGTTTATGTTCCTCCATCCGCCGATGCTGAGACCGCCGCTGACGTCATCACTACCACCGTTTCCCGCCTGCAGACACGGCAGCCGACTTTAGACTTTAGACAACATCACCATGGACAGAGCGCTTGGGGTCTTCAGTCAGTATGTGAACTGTCCCACTGGGGAAAATAAAACTCTGGATCTGCTGTATGCAAATGCAAAGAATGCATACAGAGCTGCAGCCCCATAGGAGGAAGCTGGAATCCAAACTCCAGCAGGACGACATGAGAGCGGTGTGGTCTGGAATAAAGAAGATCACAGGATGTGGGGGGAGAAGCAGACCCATCACAGGCAGCAAAGAGAGAGCCGACGAGTTCAAGACCTTTTTCAATAGGTTTAGTTCTCTGAATGCCTCAGCCTCCTCCACCACACCTCCACCACACCTCTCCCCAGCTCCTGCTCCATCTCAGTTATCTCACCATCCCCCTCATGAACCCCCACACCTCCTCACCTTTCTCCCCCCTCTACCACACCAGGCTATTGATTATAATAGCCTGCCAGGTGAAGAAACAGCTGGAGAAACGTAACCTGCTCAAAGCAGCGGTCCTGGGTGGCGTCAGCCCTCGTACCCTGAGGACCTGTGCCCACCAGCTGTCTGCGGTTCTCCAGCATCTCTTCAACCTGAGCCTCAGACTGGAGAAGGTGCCGCTCCTCTGGAAGACCTCCTGCCTGGTCCCTGTACCCAAGAAGACATCTTCATCTCATCCCTGTGATTTCCGTCCAGTTGCCTTCACTTCTCAAGTGAGGAAGGTGCTAGAGAGGCTGGTGTTGGCTCAAGTGAGACCGTTGGTGAGCTCTTCTCTGGACCCCCTGCAGTTTGCCTACCGGCCGCGCCTGGGAGTGGTAAAAGTAAAGTTTTGAATTTACTTAGCAACAGGGGTTGCTCACATTCCTAAAATCGTCATTTCCTATGTTATATCATTTTGCTTAACTCATCCCAGGAGTTTATGCATTTTTATTTTCACAGTAATCTGTTAAAAATGTGCGAGTAACAGCACAACGTCACTTTTTCAAAATATACAACCTCTAGCTGCAACATTTTTTCCCAAATTGCTTCACAGCTGAGGAAAAAGGGGGATGCTGGAGAATCCAACAGAATCGGATAAATTATCTTTTATTCTTCTTGACGAGAAGGTAGAGAAAATCCCTAGGACGAGTTCTCATTTGTAAACGTTTTTTTTTTTTAGTTCAATATAGCGGCCGCTTCCCGAGGTCAAAGGTCGATGAAATCCAGGGGTGGTTGTAGACCAGAAATTTCGTAAAAAATCACTTGAACAAAACTTTACTTTTCCCATAATGTGGGAAAACGTGAAAATCTGCAAAGCTAACATTTTTGCACAAAGCACAAGTGTGGCCATCCCCATTAATTTTTTTTACAGTTTCACTCGGCGTGATGTCATAGTCTGGGGGGGGGTCATTCATTATGCCTAAAATTAATTTTCACCTGGACAATGAGTTCTTATTAATGGGAACCTAATCCACATTGAAATAGGATTTGCTTCAAAAAACAATAAGTGAAACTCCAGAAAATTAGAACAAACACAAGTAACGCTTGTACTATCCTAGGCACTTTAACATTGGGAGTTGGGTCATCTAGACCCACTAGACAGTGCTCTGAACCTTTTTTCTTCAATGATTTGTGATCTTCACTGGTGTCCATGGATTACATGAAATCTTTCCACCTTTATCCACCTTTGTCATGGTAGGGAGAACACATCAATGTAAGGGTGGGGTCATCTAGGATAGCACAAGATGAAGGATTCAACACAATTTGGTGGTAAAGATCTGCTGCAGGAATTGATTATAAATTGAATACATTCATAGCGATTTATAGAAAACAGATGAACTCAGACAGGAATAAAACAACAAGTAAACAATGGTCATTCATTCAAAGGCTTAAACAAGAATTTAAACCAAGACAAATTATACTGAGCCGCAACAAAAGAAACAAAAACCAAAACCAAAGAAAACCTTAGCAAGACACCAGCATCCGGTTCAGGGTGGAGTCAGACGTGGAGTTGGTGACCATGTTTACATGCACGCCATATTTTGAAAGAAGGCAGGCATTTATTTATTAATGGGTTTCTGAGAATATTCCAAAATAATTACCATTTTTGAGTTAGAAGTACATCATAATTTCCTTATTCTGCGTTTGGAATGTGCTAATACTACTCAATCAATCAGCAAAGTGCAGGCATGAAAATTCTATGCATGCCATTTATTTCCAGACCACCCAGAAGAGTTTGCGTAAAACTTCCGAGCTCTCACATTCAGGATAAAGAGGAAATGTCGACACGACTTAACTGTTAACCCGTGGAAAATATCATTTTTTAGAGTGTAAGTATTCCAAAACCATCAATCCGTCACAGATTATATGAGATTAGGTCAAAAATATGCTCATGAGCATAATCCGTGACTCAGTTGTGACCGTGTTGAGTAACATCAGCCTGACTCCAAACTCAGGCAGGTATCTAAGCAGAAGCGCATGTCAAACTTGTGATATTTGGTATTCTTATAACCATTTTGAACAGAAACAATTTGACAAATATGTAATGACCTAGTTGTTCTTTGCTTGCTGCTCTTGAGTGTCCAATTTGTCTACAGTCTCTCTGCAGAAACCTGTTCTTAACCATTTAAGGCCTTAAATGATATGACCCCATCTGACCTATACAAAAGATTTCATAGTGTCTTACCAACCAAACAGATCACCTGTGGTTCCTATAGTTTCTAAAAGAACAGATGGAGGTAGAGCCTTCAATCACCAAGCCCCTGTTTCATGGAATTATCTTCCAGCTCATGGAAGAGAGGCCGACACAGTTTCTACATTCTTTAAACTATCCTCTTTTGACAGGCTTATTGCCAGACTAGCTAGTAATCAAAGAATATTTAACTTATTGCTCTCCTACCTCACCTACTGTAATATAGTTTGGGGGAATAATTACAATTTTCATTACATCCATTATACATATTGCTCCGCAGAGCGAAAACTGTCTCATAAACCAGGCCAGGGTGGCACATTCCCCCTGCTTAGATTAATACTAAACACTGGCACTGGCCTCTTAGTTGCCCCTAAGGTGAGGACCAAAACACACGGTGGGGCTTTGTTCCATCATTACGGCCCTCGCCTGTGGAACGGCCTGCAAGAGAGCCTCAGGGCCGCAAAGACTGTAGAGGTTTTAAAGAAGAGGCTCAAGACCCACCTTTTTAGTCTGGCTTTTACATGACTTTGATCATTTCCTATGTCTTTTTATTTTTTATCTGTCTATTTATTAATTTATTTATTTATTTACGTATTTATTCATTTATTTATTTGTAAGGACTGTTATGATCTCTGTTTCTAATATGCTATTCCTTTTATTGTTATTTTTACCAATGATACTTAGATTATGTTTTAATCACTTACGTATTTTTTTATTTGTTTATTTATTTACTACTAACATTCTTATATATATATATATTTTTTAATTTATCTTTTTCTATTTTTATTGTTATTTTATGATAATTTTTATTCTGATCTTTTTTAATCCAGTTTCCTCTTGGGGATCCATTGTCCTTGGGCACCACCAGCTTCACCTATAGGGGGTGCTGTTGCTGCAGTGCTCGTTCTAGTTGGGCGGGCTGGGGTCCCGCTCTGTGGTCTAATAGCCATGGAGTGAGCCCTGGGCTGCTCGGTGTTGGGCAGGCGCTGTGGTAGTGACCCAGTGGTCGGGCTGGGCCTTGGAATGAATGGATCCCCATGATACCGTTTCTTCTTTGTGTGATTGTCCTTTGTTTTCTGTTTTTAACAACTTTTATTTTTTATGACTGTTTTATCTGTTTTTATGTTAAGTGCTTTGTGTTTTTAACCGAAAGGAAAGGCTCTATATAAATAAATAAAGTTTGAGTTTGAGTTTAAACTGTATTAAAATTGATATGCAAATAATGTACATTTTATATTATTGTTATTCTTATTACCATCCATCACTATATGTGCCATAGTGCATGCAACTTACTATTAACATGAATTAAATTTCAATAACAATAACAATTAGCTGTTGGTAGGTTGCTAGAAGTTTGAAGCTGCTTGGGAAAGTAGATGCACTGGGGTTCTGTCCTCTTGCCCCACCCTCGAGGAGTTTAGTTCTCTTCAAGGTTTGTGTTTATTATTAACATCCCAGTGTTTGGTCCAAGTCATCTTCTAACTGAAACCGTTCTCTAAGGACGTCAGTTTGAAGGACGAATTCCTTTTCAGACTTCGGCCACTTTTGAAAAATTGGAAGTTATGTTTAAAAAGAAGTAATAGCAAAATTAAAGAATCCGGATCAAGACCGAGTGGCCAACATTTCTACTAAATTGAACCTTTGAATCGGTTAGTTCAAAAGTCTACAATTTTTCAAAATAGAGACATTCTATGTTCTATGGTCTTCAAGGGAAATGCTATCTGATTATGTGCAAAAGTCCCAAGTCTGTTGTAATGTATTGACTATGCTTGACATCTAAAATGCATTAAGTGCTAAATTCCTGGACTTGGGCCTCTCTTTCATGTGTTCAGCTTTATCCCATAGATGGGAGCACTAGTTATCCAATGTGGCAGCGCCCCTGTTTAATTCAAGAAGGGCCCAAGTCCAGAGACTTTAGTTTGCTAGTCCTCTGAAATGATAAAAGTGAGGTGCTTCATATTATAGCATTTGTAAGCTATGAACTGGTGCTACATCTGGGTAAAGTATTAATCATTTGGTGTAGCCTCCCTTCAAGATATGCAATTAAAATCATTTCCTGGAGAAACAAACCTCTTGGACTTGGGCCCCTTTTGAACTAACTCATTCAATTTATTTACCCAAAAAGAAGTAAAACATTTTTGTTAAAGTGAGATTTTTGATTAAGACAAAAACTAATAAAATGTCAACATGTTTCCTTTTTGTGTAGTAAAAAATTAATCATAAACATGAATAAAATCTTGGTCTCTTTTGGGAAAAATGCATGTTATTATAATATAATTGTTCAGAAATTACAGTTGCTCTTGCATGAACAAAACATTTTTTAAAATAATTCACTATTTAGAAAGAATATAACATTGTTAGTATTTATTTATTATTTTAATAAGGTTACATAAAAACTGCATATGAATAAACTGGAGGGAAAAACAACTACCTGTGCGAGTATCACATACCTGAAAAGTATCACAACTTTTATTACAACTTTTAGGTAAAGCAGCTGCAACTTCCAGCCTTTCTGCCTCAGAAATGACAAAAACAGGAGACTGTGGACTGTGGGGGGACTGTACATCATTACAGACTATGGAGTTTCTTCTTTTTTACATTTTTGGATGCTGGTGTGCCGCTGGATATTTGTTAAGGAAGAAATATAAAAAAAAAGGTTAAAGAACACTGCTCCAAAGCCTCCCTGTGTCTTCATGCTTTTCCATTTTGTTTTTAAAGTGGCTAGAACAGATGTAAACCCGAAAGGCATGGAGCGTCTTTATGACAAAGACAATATGTTATTGGGGATAAAACATGAAAACCAGATTTTGGTCCAAACAATCGATCCTCATCCGCGTGTTCTTCAGTGCCAGCTCTTGATCATGTGACCCAAAACAAAGTACCACGCTCTTCTGGTATCTCCTGCTTTCCTCCTCATCACGTGGGGATGGAAGTGAGGGAAGAAAGTGCATCACAAAGACAAATGTATTCATTCAGCTGGAAGTACAACTCACGTAGTGTGTGTGGCCACCGTGGTGGACAATGTGCTGCTGACTCAATCACATGCCTCAGCACTGCGGCAGGGCAAATCCCAACCTGACACAGAACCTCTGAGCCAAGCAGGCACCCAGTTTAAGGAGATCAATGTACAAAGTCTTTCACAGAACAAAAGAATTGCTCTGAGAACAATAGCTAATAACAGATAAGGAATGAAAATAGTTCTTATGGAAGTTCTAGCCAGCCTTGGGGTTTCCTTGACTTAGATCCAGCGACAAAGATCTATTCAACATTTTAAGTCAAGCCCTTCACAGACCTGAAGCAAATTTCCGTCCTTTGGATGTGAACTTGTTTACCCCTGTCGTTTTTTTACCTGTGCGTCGTGCACTTTTGCAATTTCACTGCAGGCCTCTGTTTTTTTCTTATAATCCGCTCACAGCAAAGTCACAAGAAACCTGCCTGTAAGCCCAGCACAGCTCAGCAGTTAGAAGATATTTTGCAACTCTGATCAGGCAGACTGACATTTACGTTAGGTGAATCTATGACACCCTTAAGCATGTCTTCAGATTTTGCGTTCTAAATGAACGTGTGGTAATTAAAAAAGGAAAGAGATGGTGTGAAAGTGGTGCTTTGGCTTTGCATTTGGTTGATATTTCAATGAAAGCACAGACATTATACTATAAAAGAAGCGTTAAGGTAGCAAATGTGTCCAATTTTAAGACTATCGCTTCATTGGTTCCCACAAAGAGCATTCAAAATGCATCACAAGACATGACCTACATGCTGTGTTTCCCATCTGTCTGATCTAAGGGAGCACAAACCAAACTGACTGTGGGCTAACATGCAAAAATCTCAATTCTAACTATAGGCCAGAAAGCTCCTCTCTGCTTTTTGAAAAGATAAATATAAAACCCATGTAAAGCTGAAGACTAGACAGTGGCTCAAGTCCTGTCCTGCTTTAATAAGGCAGACAGAATGCCTGCATCTTTCAGAGACAACTACATGGAAATTTAATTCTGACAAATCCCTTCATGCTTTCCTTTCATTCCAGTGCACAAAATGAAAATTCCTACCAGATTTGAACGTTGTCCTTGAGGACAAATATCTTTGGTCAATCACATGGCAAGTCCATCTATTTGTACTCTTAGAGAACTGAGAGAGAACAGACGAAGGACTCAACGTTCTCACAAACTTCTGAATGGGACAGAAGAAATTATCAGTGAGGAAACAGTTTCTTTATGGACGTTTTTCTGTAGCAATTTCACCCCGCAAAAACTGTAGCAAAACTCAATACCAGTGAGCAAGGAGGGGGGCTGTGCATATGTGTGAACAATAACTGGTGCTCCAACTCCAAGACTGTAGCCAGTCACTGCTCTCCAGATGTGGAATATGTGACTGCCAGCTGCAGACCTTTTTATCTTCCAAGAGAGTTCACTGTGGTCATGGTAACTGCTGTGTCTATACCACCAGATGCTAATGCTAACTCGGCAATGGGACTCCTGCATAGCTCGATTAGCAGCAACCAAGACAAGTACCCTGAGGCTGTGCATATTATTGCCGGGGATTTTAACCATGCTGAATTAAAGACAATGTTCCCTATGTTCTATCAGCATGTGAAATGTGCCACCAGCGGAGATAAGACATTAGATAAGGTTTACTCCTACATAAAACATGGCTACAGAGCCATGCTCTGCCACGTCTTCGCCCCGCCTCCCCCCTGGAAATGCTGGCTGGTGTTCAGTTTTGCTACACTTTTTGCGGGGTGAATGTGAAAACGAAAATGCATTTGCATTTTCGCTTTAGTTATGTCACAGAATGAGCGATGTTAAAGAAGAAAACGAAAAAGCATTTTAAAGGAGTGACATTTAATATTATTTTTGAATTATTTGATTCGGTTACATTTTGAAAATGAAAAAGCATTTCTGTTCATCCGTTTTAATGATCAAATTAGACATTTCTAAATGAATATTGCTGCACATTTACTAGTGAACGTTTTGAAAATGAAATGTCAAATACCATTTTCATTATCATTTTAATTAAGTGACAGAATAAGCTGTGTTGAAGAAGAAAGAAAAAAGCATTTTGACGGATTGCTTTTTCATTTTGATTTTGAGTCAACAAATGCAGCTTCATTTTGAAAATGAAAAATGCATTTCTGGTTTTGACTTTTATTTTTTATTATGCTCCAGAAAAACTTCCATATTTCTTTGCCGTTGCATTTTATTATTACAAACATTACAACCATTCATGGTTGTTAATGAATGTTATTTGTGCACAGTATCCATTATTCCTCTCTTCTGACCCCCCCTTGGAACATTTTATGATCAACGTTTTTAATCTCTGCTCCAGTTATCAGCACAAGTGTGCAATCCGTGATCACACACAAGCATTCTTACACGCGTGAGAACGGAAAACAATCGGAAACGGTCAACCAGAGGTTTTATTAACGCGCCAGATCAAAAGATTAGCATGCCCTGTGCCACTGCAAGCTTGCAAGAGTCCTTTTACACAGGGATTTAGCCCCTGAGGTTGACCAGGAGATTGGCTGTACATGAGGCCGAAAACAGAGTCAGGGGGTGCAAGCAGGTCAGGCCCACACAGTTTCACCTGCTGCCCACAAGACTGTGGACTCTAACTGCAGCAAAGAATATATGAATGCATCGAAATATTCTGTGCATTTATCAAGTAAGAAAAAGAGAAACATATTGCAAACATAATTCAGATGTGATTTTCCATCCCTAACCTTTTCAAACTCAGTGAACCAAACGTGCGAATTTATCCCCCTTAGGTAATGAGAGATCGGCCAATGAGCAGAGATGGCACCTGTCACCACACTGTGAGGCGGTGGGAGCCGGCTGTGATTTCCACTCAACATATCACAGCCACTTCACTATTAACCTGTGAGAAAGCTATAAAATCAAAGCTTCTCACTCATTAAAGTCCATCACATCCTCAACACAAACATGTCATAAAAGCAGCTGTTCTTGGAGTCAGTTATTGTTCTCTGTCACTGACACCACCTGATCAGTCCAGACAAAGAGCCTGCTGGTTGTCATGCCCTCTGGGGTGCACAGTACATATATATTTTTTTAAAGTTGTGAATCAATGAATCCCTGCATATTTAAAGATAAACCCAGAGGAACCATGCATTTCCTGAATAAGTCTGTGTGCTCTATAGAAGGCCTTAAATCTGGCAGACTTACAGATCAAGGACACCATCTTTGTATCAGAGGACTCCATTCATCCTCCTAAATGCCGACTAAAGTTTAACTTTTCAGTTTGTCTCAAAAGAGATGAGTGCGTGCACATGCGTCACTGCTTTGCAATGCCAACAAGTTTAGCATCATCAGCAGCAGCAGCATCAGCAGCAGGGAAAGTGTCTGTCTGCGCCTTACCCGCGAGGTGCCAGTCTCTCTAACAACTCCAAATGTCTTCACGCAGCTCTGCCCTCCACGGATGTGCTGCCTCCTCCTCTGTCTGTCTGTCTGTCTGTCTGTCCCGCTGCTCGTCTCACCGCCTTTCCTCCCGGCTGTCTCACTGTCATGTGCTTCCCACTAGATTGTCCTAGTAATCCTTGCAAAAGTGGGATGTGAAGTGTTCGGTTCCGCCTCCTGCACGCACAGCCGGACTCAAACGAACTAAGTGTTCTCTCTCTTCAAGCCAGAGCGCGCATGGGGCGCGAGAAGATTGGCACGCGCATTTGTACCGATGCCCAGCACTGAATAGACGTCGCCCGATGGCCAAAAACCATATATTTATCCACCCCCTTTCTATTTATTTTAACAAATAAAAAATGGAGCCCATGCTCTTGTTTAATGCGTTTTATTGGTTGTGTGCTGCAGGTTCGTTTTTGTTTCGAGTCGCGCGCTGTAATCCAGAGAGCGCGAGCGTCAAGGACTCCGCGCGAACCGCGCATTTATTTAATCTGTGCACCAACGTCCCCTTTAATTGCTCGCCAAAAAAATGAAAGTACTTATTTAACACGATCCAATTGGAGTGTCCTCTCCTGACACGCAATCAGCGACGTAAACAGCAGGCAAGGCCATGTGCCACCGCCGCCGCTGCTTACGCACGCACGACGGCAGCGCGCGCTCCATTTCTAGGTCATAGCGCGTTTTGATGTCACACTGCTCCAGGGATGTCTCTTTTTTATTTATTTTTTGTTTAGCCTCTCTCCTCCTGCTGGTGTTCACTAATGAGGATGCTCGCACCTTCTTTGGTAAAGCCAGAGCAGATTATTCCTGATATTTTAGGATGCTAAATATACAAACTCTGATGCTTTTTTAAGGATTCTAACCGGCATTCACTTTTGTAACACAGATTCTGTCCTGTCAGACTTAAATCATCATTCAGCCTGTCAGCTCTGCTTCCAGGCGGATCCAGCAGGTTTGGCTCCTCAGTGCAGGGAGACAGAGATGCTGCAGGTCACTGAAGAAGTTCAGTCTCCCACTGCATGATTTCTGTTTTCATGTCGATTCGTGGACTTTAAGGTTAAAGACATATTTACCTCAGCCTCATCTGTCCTGCAGCTTTAACCCCTGTGCTATCTTAGATGACCCCACCCTTACATTGGCGTGTTCTCCCTACCATGACAAAGGTGGATAAAGGTTGAGAGGATTTCATGTAATCCATGGACACCAGTGAAGATCACAAATCATTGAAGAAAAAAGGTCTAGTGGGTCTAGATGACCCAACTCCCAATGGTAAAGTGCCTAGGATAGCACAAGGGTTACAGCCGTATGTATAGAGGACTGACTGGTGACCTCTGCCAATGCACAGCATGAGGGAATCATAATAACCAGGCATGAAGACATTGTTAAGTAAAAGAGAAACCTATTGATGACAGTCGTTAACACAACACTTTTGTCCTTTATAGACTAAATAACAGAAGTAACAGGACTGAAACTGGTCACTCAGGTTTCAAATTGACAAGATGAACCTCAGTGTGAACTTAATATCTGAGCAGATAAAAGATCAAATAAAAGCTGAAGGTTCTGATCCATAATGTTTCCAGAGTTTTAGGTTTAACTGGATGTTGTACATCTGACAGAACTGCAAACTGTTATTCGGCACATGTTTGTCTATTATTTAAATATTGGAGGGCGAGTTCATGAATTAAAGCTTCTAATAAGTAAAACTCATTTTAAAATGCACTTTGATCTAAAAAAAACAATCTTAGGATGATTAAGAGGTTTACAAGAATCCTTTATGAGCGACAAATGTATCGAAGTTTATTTTATTTATTTAGAACCTTTCCTACTAATGCGACTCAAAATGCTTTACATAAAACATTTTCCTGTTTTATAATCCAAAAACAAAATAAAAGATCAATACACACATAAAAATATAAAACACACAATGCTCCAATCACACGCACACATAACATTATAAATAAAGCATAAGATGATTTACTAATTAGTTGCAAAGTCAAAATCTGTAGAAAGCTATATCAAATGTAATAGAAGTCACTAAAAAGAATCATCTTTCTGCTATTAAAGCGCATTCCAAATTATAATGCAAATTATATTTTTCTAAACACTCAATGCAAATGTCAGTCAACATGATTTTCAAGTCACTAACCATTAGAGTCGATATTAAATGTTACTGAGCAAACCTCCTAAAGTTAACAGTATTTTCAAAGTCACTCTTCCACATTTTTACACACAACAGAGTTCCACAACATTTTCTAGATTCTAAAGAACTGAAAATGGTCATTTGTTAAATGTGTTGCTTTAGGAGGTCATATTAACTGAAATCAAAAGTTATTCCAATCAAAAACATCTCAATAGGTCAAGTTCCATTTGAACATAGGAGCCCTTATTTTGGAGCAGCTTCACATTTCTTGCATCCGTTGTACTTGTGAGTTTTCTGAGAGTTTCTGCTAGAATTTCTTTGCAGGATGTCAGAATAGCCTCCCAGAGCTGCTGTTTGGATGTGAACTGCTTCGGTGCAGATTCTCAGCCATCCAAGTTCTAAAAAAAATTAAACTGGAGAAAATTTCAGGTTTGAAGACGTTTCGCCTCTCATCTTCAGTACCGTCCGGCTGGTGTTGGACAGAACCGGGTTCTGTCTAACCCGACCCTAGAAATATCCTGTTTATCCTCCTGGCTGGAGTTTCATTCCTTTCACAGCCAACAAAGTCCCCTAACAACCGAGTCAGTTGACCCCCGTCACCTTTCCTGGGTCACACCTCTGGGTAACAATGCCTAATGTCACGCTGAGAGTGTTTGTGCAGGGATTTTAAATAGATGACAGGTTGTGAAAGTTGAGTCCATCCATCCCTGAGACACAATATCATCCAGGAGTTTAACTGAAAAACTACGAGTGTCATCTTTTTAACACTTAAATACAATTTGCATAATAATGTGGAACACACTGTGGATTGGGCATTTCATGCAGCTGTTTTAAATTGCTGCTGTTTATGTTTGTTATCGTTAAAAGATGTTTACCAGTGAACCCAATGACAAAAACACAGAGCTTTTGTTTGTTTGTTTCATAAAACAGGGTGTGTCCTATTAATATTATGAAAAAAGCTTCTTTTACTTAAAAAAAATGTGATAATTTTAAACATATTCACCCAACAGTAGCAGGGATAGGCTCCAGCAACTCTGCAACCCTGAAAGGCAGTCAGCATGTTTGGAAAACAGATGGATGGATGTTATCATGATGATATTGTGTGCACATTATGACTGACAGGTAAATTCCAAAACATATTGCAGCATCTTTTCAGTTTTTCAATAGTTTTCATCAGCTGTTTATATCTGACCCTGTGTCTCACCGTTTGGTTTCATGTCTTTTTCATCTCTTATTTCTTAACTTTTAATGTTTATCACACATTTTAAAATGTTTTCTTTATAGACCCAATGGAGAAAAAAAAATCTTCGTTCAGTCCAGACAGTCTGTCTTTGTTTGTGAAGTGTGGAAGCTGAGGCGTCTCCCTTCCTCACTACCATAAAACTGCTTTGACCACTGACCTAGCATTCTGCAAAAAGAAAAACCATAAAAGCATCAAACTCGGGACATGAAACGGTTTGATTCCAACTTTCCTTTTTTAAAATTTATGAAGAAGTTTCTGCTGTTGAAAAGCACCAGTCAATAATTAAGGCTGTGCTCCCACATGCAGTCTTTTAACTTTGCATTCATTCACAGAGTAGAACATCCCTCCAAACAGCTTGGAACAAATTCCTGAAAACAATGGAGCTTTGTGACTTCAGAGAAATCGGGCAAAAGTGCAACAATGAGAAAGCTTAATGGACGTAAACACATCATTAAAGTGAGAAGTTTCAGGGCAGTTTTTACACACATAAAAGATAAACATGGACAAAATGATTTCAATCAGATGGATTTCTCTCACCTCTTCTATACCTTCCTGAACCCCTCTGCCATTACCCCACATGTGCAATTAGGTGAAACAGGCAGAGAAACGACTCATCACAGACCACTAAACCCTTTCTGCTGGTTTTGCTGAGCACTGTTGGAAGATGCTGCAGTCAAAGTTAATTAAGGTCACCCGACTGGTGCATTCATCATGAGGGAATAGATGGCAGCCATCGTGTGAGTACCACTGTGATGTGGCTCAAAGACTCCGAAATAGTGATGCTGCATGTGGAAATGATGTGGTTATGCAATTACCTGAGCGCTTCTTTCAGTGAGAGGCCTCTTCACGGACTGAAGGCATTCTAGTGCAGGCTGGATGCTGCCTGCAGGGCAAAAGGACAGGATTATTCATACAGTGTTTAAAATGGTTACATTTTGGACGACAGTGACCAGACATGACAGAGGCTCAAGGGCACAGAGGCTTGAGTCCGTTTCTAGGTGATAAAAACCACTGGTTGGGCATGGTCATTGTTTTAATCTTTGTATTTACATTAAAGCTAAAGATTCAGATCTGAAACAGACCAATCATTTACTTTTTGAAGGCTGCAAAAAGTAAAATATTTTTCCATAAACATGGCAAATGAACAAACAGCTGAAAGGCCTTGTTATTGGAAAATGGTGCTAACCATCGTGCTGCCATGCACAGCAGTAATTAAGAGAAACTCCTTTTTATTCACCATCTGTGACAACATTTAATTTAACTTCTTCCTGAAAGTGTTCATTTGTTTTCCTCCAATGCATCTAACCCTCTCTGCTTTAGAAACTGCTGAAATGAAAGAATTTTCCTCACAGGGCCTGGCTGTCCGCTTGGCTGTAATGTCTGTCTTTTTGTCCCTCTGTCTGTCTGTCCCTTCATCTGACTGCCTGCTTGTCTCTCTGTCTGTCCATACATCCATCCCTCTGTCCTTCAACCGTCCCTTCGTACTTCCAACCCCCCGTCGGTCTGTCTGTCTGTCTGTCCATCCATCCATTATCTGTCCCTCCATACACTCATACCTCCATCTGCCTGTCTGTTCAGCTTGGCTGTATGTCTGTCTGTCCGTCCGTCTGCCTTTCCCTCAGTCTTTCCGTCCATCCGTCTGCCTGCTTGTCGGCCTGTTCCTCCATTTGTCTCTGTCTGCCTGCCCGCTTCTCTGTCAGTCCTTCTGTCCCTCTGTCAACCCGTCCGTTTGTCCCTCTATACATCCGTTCCTCTGTCCGTCCTTCCAACCGTCCATTTATCCTTCCATACTTTCGTCCCTCTGTACGTCCGTCTGTCTAAATTTGAAGGTAGAAGTCCGTTCTCTAAAATAACTGACTGCAGGAGACGTTGCTTCCAACTGTACTTTTAGAAATTAGGGAGAAGCATGGAAGGATTGTGTCCTGTTAGGAAGAGAAAATGGAATAACTTCTGGATGTACTGATCGACTTCTTTTGGAAATCTTCTGAATAGTCTGAAAGAAAAGAACTATTTTACATCAGCTTTACAAAAGGTGTTTTAATTGTTTTGTAGAGAAAAGAGAGAAATTCTATGGTTACATTTTATGTATGATTATTTTTTTTGTCAAAACAAAGAGACAAAAGTCCCTGAAATATGAAACAAAATCATTTTTCTCTGAAGACATTTTGTACCGCAGTTTTTAACACTATCAAATTAAAATAAATAAAAATCCCAGAGATTGTAAATGATTGCCTGCAGAACAGAAACTCCAAAGAGTTGCAGAAGCATTTATCAAGAGGAGACATCTGTCATACCAGAGGATTTACATTGTTTGTTGTTCTGTCCAGACTTCAATCATCTGAGAAAGTTCACAGCGTCCCCTCTCCTACACATACAAACACAGACTTGGGCCACCTGCCCATCTGCTATAAAAGAGGCTGTTTTGAAGTGTGCACGTGCACACATGCACTCACATGCACTCACAGGTGCACATAACTTTGCAGTCATCCTGGACATTATTCGCCTCTGCAGGAGGAATTTCCCAAAGAGACGCTCCAGCTGAAACTTTGAGGCCCAAACCCAGAAGAAGGTCAGTGTGCGAAAGGGCGGAAGCCGCAAAGATAATATTGTTGTGGTGCTGCACTCTCTCCCTCCCTGTTGTCTGCTTTTGTCTTTGTGCGAACGTTCTGAGGAGGTCTTTGAGGATTGACTAAAGCCAAAGACTAACCTCCAGAGTCAAGTCCAGATTTATAAATCAGAAGATCGTGTCTTACTTCCTGCTTTTAGCACCTTTCACTTCATTCCTTTCAGGGTCACAGTGTTGCTGGAGCCTTTCCCAGTTATCATTGGGTTCACCTAGGACAGGTCACCTGTCAACCACACTAAGGTACAGTGTAACCCTTGTGCTATCCTAGGCACTTTAACATTGGGAGTTGGGTCATCTAGACCCACTGGACAGTGCGTCAAAACTTTTTTCTTCAATGATTTGTGATCTTCATTGGTGTCCATTGATTACATGAAATCTTTCCACCTTTATCCACCTTTGTCATGTTAGGAAGAACACGTCAATGCAAGGGGGGTCATCTAAGATAGCACAAGGGTTAAGTGATACAAATTAACCTATGAAGCACATTTTTGGACGGTGGGAGGAAGCTGGAGAAAACCCACATATGCACCATGTGAACATGCAAAGTCCACCCAGCAAGGATTCAAACCAGGGCCTTCATGCTACGAGGCCAGAACGCTAACCACCGTGTGTGCGCCCCGTTTCCCACTTCTACCAGACTAATTTAGTCTACTGAATTTGCACCGCAGAAATATCTTTCCAATGGTCAAATCCTGTAATTACAATAAAGACAGAAAAATAGCCAGAATCTGTCATGGTGCCTCTGTCAGACTCCTCCCCCTCCCCTCTCTGCTTGGCTCCTGATGCGACTCAGCTGCGACCACTTACCTCATCACCTGCCTGCCTACTTAAGGAGCTCCAGGATCAGCATTCCTCGCCAGTCCGTTGCCCCTGATGGTGGTTAACAATATCATCACGTTCTTTGCCCTTGTTTTAAGACTGTGCCTAAAATCATACTCTTACCTGTCTCCAGGAATTCATTGCCACGAGTGGTCGCCTGCGTCAGCAGCCTTTCCGGAACACAGCCTTGTCATTGCCTCCTGTCAAGCCACGAGCCTCTGCCATTCCTTCAATCCACCACGAGCCTCTGCCGAGCCTTCAGCCCATCATGAGCGGCGGTCACAGCCACCAGTGACGTCACGAGCGGACGTAAACCCTCCATCTTCGTCGTGGGTCCTCCCCGAAGTCTGCCACTACACTAAAGGAAACCCTCTAACCAAGTCCTGAATATTAAACCTTTCCAAACCATTACAGTATTCACCTGCGTCTTACTCTGGGTTCCAGCGTCTGGGTCCGTTTAGTTCTGTTAGCCATGACAGAATCCCCCTTATCATTTTATTTCAGATGGGTAGTTGTGATGTGGGTTGCTGGTTAGGCCACTTCATTTAAATGATTAAATGAAGACATTTTTGAGGAATTATTTTGATCTTGTTTATTCTACAGAGAGTTCCATGCCCCCAACCTCTGTCAACGTCTCTGTTGTCCACAGCTTCTGACACTTTCACCAGCAGGAGTGAGGCTCCCAGCCCCGTGGAAACACCATCTCTGATTGTACCCAGCGTCAAACTCCGAAGCCCCAATTCAACTGAAACAGCCTCTGAATTCACACATTGTGTCGAGGACGCGGCTCTCTGTCTGCATCAAGAACTCGCCGCTGCTGCTGGCAAAACTAAGCTGGAAACCTCCACAAAAAATAACCAGAGAGCCACCTGTCACCTCTGCCTTGATTTCCAGGCCCAATAGAACAGCTCCAGCCTTTTTTGGGTGGATTTTAATTTAATTAGCTATAAAGCTAGTTTTCCAATAAGGACAAAACTACCAAGTATTGTCTATTTTGCCACTTGATTATCTCTAAAACCACAGAAAGACAAAGGAACTGAGTTGAAGGATCATCCGAAGTCATTGGGAGACAATTAAATAAAAACAACTTGTATGAAATACTTCTAAAGTGCTGATGTTTGGTCCTTTGGGTTTTGAATGCAGGTTTCTCTGTTTGGACAGCTGGCCTGCAGTTTTACAGTGACTTAGCTGCATGAGACAAACATTTCAGCAGTGTGGGTCCCGGTCTGAAGAGTGTTTGTTCTGAGTTTAGTCTCAGATGTATTTCTGTTTTGATCCCTGCAGAAACAATCACAAACATTAAGGATGAAGACAAACACAACTTTGAACAATATGTACTTTGGATTAGTGAGATAAATCAAAAACAATGTTAAAAAACAAATATGAAAACCCCATTTAGATTTTGTAGAAATAAATGTTACCTGATTATAATATTCTTCCAATGGAATAGCTGAACCAGTTCACAAAAACATTCACTCTTCACTTATATGAATGACTAAAACACTAAAGATGTAGTCTGTGACATGAGTTTTTTTTTTTTTTATTGGTAAAAACAAATTTGGTAAAATAATTTAATGGAAGACTTGGTTTAAATTTTCCTGTTGGCTGCTTCATTCAAGGGTTGCAACAACAAAAGATCCCACCATGTGTGCACTTGTGGTTTGGCTCTTACAGTGGAGGGTCTTTCTGAGCATCTACCCAAACTTGGGACCTGCTCATGGAAATATTGGAAAGGGCCTCCTTGTGGTATTCACATGCAAGCCAGGACCAACCCAGTCTAACCCTCCCATAAAGGCCATGTCACATAGCCTCTTTGTACATTTTGCACATTTTCCGTGCATGAAATTTCTGTCTTTTGTGACACATGCATGATATACAGTCCATAATTCAAAAGTGTTTCTTGTGTTTGTCATTTGTCACTGTAGATGACCGTGGAGGATTTCGGCCAACAGGTCTTTACATGAATTCGGTTTTGAACTGTTCAAAATTTTTGATGGGTTGAGAATTCCGCAGTTTATGCATGTTTTATGCATATTGTATGTAATTATTGCGTCAATTTTACGCAATTGTGCTTGATTTTTGCAAGATGAACATGCAAATTAGTGGCTTTCCACAACCGTTCCCCGTACATCCAACAGACTTTTCTCGCATGTACCACTGATGTATAACTTTCATATGACGTACACGGCGTACATATCACGTTCAAATTGTGTAATTGACAGACGAATCACCAATGAATGCATAAAGACAGCACAATAATCACACACGGTTCAAGTTCTTCATTGATTTACATGTACTTTGTGTAGTTTATTTGTACTTTTTCCATTTTAACGTTGTTCATTTAAGATACATCTGGGAAGATTTTACGTAAAGACCACAACTTTTTTCACTTTTGCTCATGTAGATTGCCGTATGACTAATTTTCATTGATGATTTTTTCACAAAATGTACGTAGTGGCTCAGATAAGTCCGGGGCGGTGTGGCCGTCGGTAAGACGGTAGAATGAAATCAACAGATTCTATCAGAACACTTCTGTGGTTTCTTGATGACACTTCAAATCGTTGTAATAAATCGCTAAATCTTTCTCACAAGGTACATTTCTCTGGAACCTGTTCATCTTGTCATAAACCCCACAACGGGGTGGACAATAGGAATGCTGTTACTGAAATGGTTTTCACCTCATATTACTAAAAACATTCCTAAAACCGATGTGGATCAGTTCGGACAGGAAATAGGATTTTGGAACCAATTACATTTTTTTTGTCGTTGTTGTGATTATTATTATATTACTGTTGTTGTTCTTGCTGTTATTTTGTGTGATGTAGAAGGAACAAACATCATTTTCTTTTGCCTGACTCCATTTGGGAGTATAGCTCATTTTATTTTGAAATACCTTGCAGGGAAATTGGCATTACCAATGACCAAAAAGCAATAAACTATATTTCAAACTGCCATTGCTTGAAAAAAAACATTTAATTCTTTATTTCATCCAATCAGACACAGCTTTGGTGAGTGTGTACAAAGCAAACATTATCTGAATTAAAAGTCTGTCACAAAAGCACGAGTGGTTGCAAACTACCTTCATCTCTACATGAAATGATCAGTATTCAAAGTGACGACCACTTCGATTATCAGCAGTCAAAGCAATGCTGTCCTTCCCTCATTACTTATCTTAACGTTGCAGTCTGATCAGAGAACCAAAACAGATTTATTCCATTAGAAACTTTGAAAACTGTCAGTGCTGAATACGTTTCTACGTATTCCTGTCCATCTCAGAGATCTGCAGTGATCTTTTACTAACTTTGTAAGTACTCTGACATGGGCAGTGGACTCTAATACACCACATCATCAGATGTGCATGTTCACATTTGAGAATGACCCTAAATTCTCTAAAGCAGATTTAAACCAATAAGGCAAATAAAGACTTTGGGATCATTTCACGAGGGAAAACTTTTACTGCAAGAAAATGTTAATGCTTTATCAGTTTCTAAGCTAAGTGCATGAGAACGTATTGAAGGGAGTTATGGAGGAAAACCTGCCTGCTGGGACACAGAACGTTCATTTATGTCTGAAGTCAGTTTTATAATGCATCATTAGAATCACAAACATGATTTTAAATAAAAGCATGTCAAAAGTGGCACAAAGACTGTATTCAATATCTACATGAATGATATTGCTTTTATTTCCACCACTACTCTTTACTGAGGGATTGTGTTCAAAAAATGCTTTTTTGTTTTTCACATTTTTATGCAATCTTTTTGTTCAATCCATGAAATAAAAGCTGAAAGTCTGCACTTCAATGGCATCTGAGTTGTTTGATTTAAAATTCCCTGTGGTAATGTACAGAAACTAAATGAGAGAGAATGTGTCTCTGTCCAAATATTTATGGTCCTGACTGTAAGTTATCTTTAAAATTAAACTAAACCAATTACATGCTTTTTACTGGAAGTAAAAAATAGAATAAGGACCTTATAGAAATCCATATGAACAACGTTAATATAACAAGAGTCACTAAAGTTTGTTTCTTAGGTGTATGGATGGATGACAAATTGGGGTGGAAAGAACATATGCAAAGAATTCCTAAATCCCTTGGCATGATTTTCAATGGTCATCCTCTGGTTTATCTAGTATGTTTACTAGAATTATATTATAGTCTAGTCTACGCTTACTTAACTTTTATTGGCTACTTATTCAAAATCATGTTACTGCAAAAAAGTTTGTGAAAATTGCAATTTTTCTTCAAATGGAATACACACAGTGCACCTTTTTAATTAAAAATTAAGGATACTAAACATTAATTTACACCAGACCATTTGTTTAAAGTGCACTTTACAATACCAGATGGCCTTCACACATACAGTAAATAATTACGTCACCTTCAATCCCCAAATTCACCACCATTCAACAAAACAGGCTCCTAAGTATTCATTGTGTGTGGGGTCATGTGTCGTATGTGCTGATGGAGGGGAGTAGAAAGGGTGAAGGGTGGGTTGGGTTTTTATTGTAATATTGTGTATGTTTTTATTTTAAAAGCTTCAAGTTGTGCATGGTATGAGAAGTGCTTTTTCATAGATAAAGTTTGTTTGATTTGATTCACTGCAAACTCCTTGTCCATTTACAAAATCAAGAGTGCTGGCCAAATATTAAATATTCTATGAAAATTGTTTATTTTTTATTCCTTGATCTTTTTCTCCTTAAGTCTTTGTCCTTTGCCTATCAGGGGGTGGTCTCAACATAAGTCTTTGGGACTTTTTCCACTTCCATGGACGCTTTACGTCCCAGTTTACCTTCAGTTTTATTATCTTGACCTATGTTATGCAGCTATTTGTGTGCTAAATAAATAAATACATAAATAAATGCAATGTATTAAGCAAATCTGAACAATACCAATGTTTCTCTTCTTTGTTCATTTAGATCATCAGACACACATTTAAGCCTCTTCCTTAAGCATCTCTGTAGCAGCTGACTGCTTTATACAAAGTGGCAAAGGGAGCAGATTCTGGTGAGCTAAACTGAGGGGGCATTCACAAGTGTTTCTGTGAGGAGTTCATCTTGTGCTGCAGTGTTAATCAACAGGCAGATCAGAGCTGTCATTCTGCCTCTACGAGCTTCTTTAATCTTCTCCGTTGAGTTTCATGTGTGAGCAGACAGCCAAGATAAGATTTGATATCCTCTTTGCCGGTCATGTGGTCTAAACACAATCTTGCGTGTCGACTCCTCCAGAAACCCCGATAATAATATTGAATGTTTACGTTTTCTAGCAGATTCTCGTTGCTGGACTATAAATACGTATATGTGTTTCTTGCAGCAGGTGATCAAGAACAAGGATGGAAATATGTAGACAGATTCCACAAGTGTGATGGAAAGATGGAAGGAGAAGAGGTGATGAATGAGGAAAGTGTTAGAGACCACAGAGAAGAAGACGTGGATGTCTTAAAGCAGGAAGTAGCAGAAATCAAGAAGGATGAAGTGAGGAAGAAATTGAAGTGGAAGCAGACTGAGCTCAGAAGTGAACAAAAAAGCATAGAAAGACAACCATAGATAAAGTTTTTGCTTTGAGGATGTTTCTGGAGGAGATCAGAAAGGGCCGGAAGGAGCTGCGTTTGTAGATCTGGAGAAAGTTTATGACAGAGTCCAGAGAGAGGAGCTGAGGAAGTCTGGAGTGACAGAGAAGAACGTTGAAGTAGTTGATTGATTTGTTCTGTAGGTGGGACAGGGGAGTTCAAGGTAGAGGTGGGACTGCAACAACCATCAGCTTCTTGTTCGCTGTGGTGATGGACAGACTGACAGATGGTTAGACGGGAGTCTCTGTGGATAATGATGTTTGCGGATGACATTGTGATCTGTAGTGAGAGCAGAGAGGAGGTGGAGGAATGTCTACACAGGTGGATGTTTATTCAAGAAAAGAGAGGAATAAAGGTCGGTTGTAGCAAAACAGAGTATCTATGAGTGGATGGGAGGAACTGAAGTGGAAAGGTGAGGCTACAGGGAGCAGAGGTGGAGAGGGTCAACAGTCCAGAACAACAGAGAGCGTGGAAAAGAGGTGGAGATGTGTGTACAAGAAGGTTTGAACAGGTGGAGGAAGGTTTCAGGTGTGATGTGTGACTAAAGAGTGTCATCAAGAATGAAAGGAAAGGTCTGGAGGACTGTGGTGAGAGCAGCCAGGTTGTTGGTTAAGAGACTCTGATGCTGAGACAGGAGGCAGAGCTGGTTCTCTTTGAGGGAGACCAGGATGGATCAGGAATGAATCCATCAGAGGAACAGATCATGGTAGATGTTCTGAAGATAAAGCAGCCGGAGATGATTTGAAAGGAACAGTGATGATGTTGGTAGAAGGATGCTGAGGTTGGAGCTACCAGGAAAGAGGAGGTTCATGGATGAACCTCATATGTATGAGGATGGTTGGTGTAAGTGAGGAGACGGTTGGATGGAGGCAAATGATTTGTTGTAGCGACCCCTAAAGGGAGCAGCTGAAATAAAAAACAAGGATTATAAATATCTGTGGTCTTAATCTCCTCTTTGCCTGACAGTCTACTGATGACAACTGCTGTGTGTCCTGAGACAGGAGGGAGGGGAGACTGTTGATCTGATTAGGAGTTTACACAATAACCCAATTTTTATATTTGATGTGAACTAAGTAAAAGTCATTTTAAAATGTAAAGAGGAATACCCTGTTTAAAAAAAATAGATGGGATGAGATTTTTCACAGAGAAAGACAAATGGTGCACCAAGCAGGCACCTGCTGATCTGTGCCACATAAAACAAGCCCACGTCAAAATGAAACATTCACTCAGACAATGAAAGTTCAGAACGGCTTTTATTGAGCAGCTGAAGCCAGCAGATCTGTACATATGTAGCCGTTAGTGTGGTTGACTGGCAGAGGGTAGTGTAGTTTATAAATAGTCCACTGTTTTCTCAGAAAAGTAGACAGAAAAAAGGGCTTATGGGTGACCAATGAGGACAATTTTAACATTAAACGCACACAATTTAAAAAGCTTCATTTTACAATTACACTCTGTGACAAAATATGCAGCTATTAACAAAAAATAATTCCAAAAACATAATGACTGAAGTTCTTTTTTACATAGAGGAAATACTTTTTCACAGTTCTGAATGCATTTTCTTCATCTTTTAGGTTCACTTTATCTCTGTGAAGCGTGCAAACATGGCCTTGCGAACAGCATCCTTGTAGGTGTCAGACGGAGACAGCTCATAGGAGCTTCCTTTGCTTCCTAAGCCGGTGCCCTTTGCTCTTAATGAAGCCTGTGGGGAGACGTGAAGGCCATTGTTAGGAGAGACAGGCAGGCGTGTGACACTGCTAATTACACGAGGAAAATAGTGAAGGAGGCCTGGATGGACGGCGTGTGTTGACTCACCGCGATGGGAGTCGTGATGCCCTGTTGGTGGCGCCCCAAACCCCTGCCTTCCTGCCAGCCCATTGCCTGTAACATTTTACTCCCAATGTTGTCGCTCGTCAAGCCATCTTTAGTGGGCTGTTCGTAGTTTCTGTTGATTAGAAATGACAGGATAAGATCAAAGCTCTCAGATGACGCTCGCAGTGACACTCCCCAGTTTTAACTCACACAACTGGAGCCGAAGCTTGATAGAATTTCCTTTTTGGTGCAGGAGGTTCAGTGACGCCGTATTTCTCCCTTCTTTCTGCAGCTCGGTCTCTGTATTTCAGCTGTGGACGAAAACCTTCATTACTCACATTCCTGCAGTGATAAAAATGCACAACAAGTCGTGGTTCTGTGCCTCGTACCTCCGCCTCTTTTCTCTCCAAATCCTCCAGCTCTGTTTCTGACAGTTTTGACCTTTTCTGAATGTCCAGGTTTTGCTGAGACAAAAGAAAATTTTACAGCAGACAACAAAAAACTATCATGAAAAGCCAGATAAATTACAGTTTTCCAGTTACCCCTCAAGATCACTATCATCACTATCAAATCTTGAAATAAGATCAATAAAAAGAGAGAGGGCCTTTCAGTGACTGAAAAGGTCCTCAAAGCCTCAAAGCGGCCAGAGATCGTAATAACCCTTATGCTATCCTATGACCCCCCCTTACATTGACGTGTTCTCCCTACCATGACAAAGGTGGATAAAGGTGGAAAGATTTCATGTAATCCATGGACACCAGTGAAGATCACAAATCATTGAAGAATCATTGAAGAAAAAAGGTTCAGAGCACTGTCTAGTGGGTCTAGATTGGGAGTGGGGTCATCTAGACCCCACAAGATAGGACAGGGGTTAACCAAGAGATCCAGTCAACTATAAGCACTGTTTGGAGTCAAACGTGAGGCAATCATTCTAACAAATCATTTTTGGTTTGTAACCTTTATATCGGGCATGTCCAAAGTCTGTCCAATGGGCACATTTTTACCAGCCTGCAGGCTCCTTTGATAAAATCAATGATATGCGGCCGCCAGCACCTTCTAAGAACTGTGTGGACAATTTCTTGATTGGGATTGGCTCAATTCCGTCATCAGCCTTTGTAAACTTGAGGCAACACTGTGGTGGGACCCTTCTGTGACCCCTTCTAGCTCATATCTAAAACATGGACTGTAATGAAATGGACAGGTTTGTGTCTGTACTCAACACCAATGTTTTGTAGCTGTGAATAAGATTAATATTTGTGTTCACAAGATTCACATTTAGAGGTTTACAGTGAGCATTTAATAGAGAAAAATGTATAACGAATTTATATGAACCCATTTTTGATGACCCTTTTTTTCCAGACATACTTTTCTTTCTTTAGTTCTGGCTTTCAAATCAGTAATTCAGTCATTTTGGTAACAACGTATTCAGATATAATTCTGTTCTATGTGAAGAAATGAAAAGTATCCCATAGCTAAAATATTTTATTATATAATCATTTGCATGTATTGTTATTATAAGGGTTCAAAGAATGCAGGCCGATAATGGTTCGCCCTTTTTTTACTTCACCAAATCTGACCTTCTATGCAAAAAGTTCAAACATCCCTGCTTTAAATGATTAAATAGAGCTATTTGAAAGAAATGTATGCAACTAAATTTCTGCAATCCGGAGCTGTTGGACATCACAGGCATGTCTTTTGCATGAGGCGGATGGCAGGGTGCAGAATATTAATAGCTACTTGCACACTTGCTGCCTGCTGTTTCATATCCTCACCTTGTGGAGGTCAGAGAGCTGCTGGTGACGCAGCAGAGCCTCTTTGGTGGGGAACTGCCGGCGACACAGCAGGCAGAGCAGCTTCTTCCAGTCTGTCAGTTTCTCCTCCTCATCTGCTAATCTTTCCATACCGCTCTCCTCTCGGTCACTTTCCCCGACACGAACAGGACCTGCATCGCTCTGAACATTCACGGCGCACACAATGTCTCATAGATCACCCATAAACGTGGAGCATTGAGGCAAAAGGCATCAAACCTTTGTTGAAGCGTCCAGTTCAGGGATCTTGACATCTTCCCTGATGAGATCAGAAACCTCAAAACCTCCAGTCTGTCGTAAAAAGAACAAATAATTTACTTTGTGAAAGGAAAACTTGGATCTTAAATCCAATTTAAAGAACGACAGCCACAAGATATCTTAAAAAAAAACAAGGATATTTGAAATAAAAAGGAATTTAAACATCACGAAATAATATCATTTTGGTTAAAGACCCACTCTGATGAAAATGGGGCTTTTGGTCTCTTAAACAACTTCTTGTGGCGTTTTTCTCATGATGGAGGACACATATAAAGAAATTAATCTCAATATTGTTGTTAATCAAGAGCAGACGAAAAAAAAATGCTGTTGATTTGTGACGTAGGAGCTCTCTACTCCAGGGGGTCGCTCCGCCCCAATAGTCCCGCCCACAACTCAGAGGTGAATTTCTAATGAAATGCTGCCGCTCTGCAGAAACTTTGTCCTAGAAAACGACACAGGCTTTAGATTTTGGCTAAAAACGGCATCATCCTAATAAAAAAGGACCACGGGGAACACTTTTTAAATCAAGTGATGATCGGAGTGGGACTTTAAGTCTCAGTGATTTTTCCGTCTTTATACCTTGTCGACTTTCCTCTCAAAGAGGGAGAAAGCTGCATCTGCAGCCAAAGACTCTTTTCTGTCCTCCTCCCCACAGGATCCAAAGGTTTGGTTGTTGTTCCTTACATTTTCTTTCTGTTTATTTAAGCTTTTCGCCCAGCGCTCCATGTCCTTTGCAATCTACAAAGCAGCACAAGCAGCTTTACGCAGCAGTTTAAGCCGTGTGAATGACCTCTTGAATGGGAATCTACCTGCTGTGCAGACTTATTCTTGAACTTCTGTTTTTTCTCTTTTGGCTCTTTGGCGGCCGTGGTGGAGGAACCAGCTGAGCCGTTAGCGTTCGACTCGGCGTTTGCGACAGGTTCTGATGGAGCAGGAGCATATGTCTGCGTCTCGCTGTCCCAGTACAGGTACTGCTGAGTCTCGCAGTCGTAGTAATACTGTTGATAAGACACCAAATAAAACGATCAAAACCAAGGACTTTGCACAAAATGATGCCTAAAAATGTCCTGCACGCACCTGACTAGATGAGTCATAATACAGGCCGGTGTGTGGATTGTAGTAGTAACCTGATGACTCATCATACTGGTATGCAGAAGGGTCTGGAACAGCTAAAATACAGTTAAAATTCCCATGTTAGCCGGTATGACACCAACATTCAAAGAAACCATTTGAAGAAAGTCAAACCGCTCTCACCTACTGTGTTTACGGTGGGTCCAGCACAGACTGCTGTGTCAACACTGGCGGATGCTGGAGTCACCGGCGATGCAGAACAAACGCCAGCAGCCTGTTGAGATGCCTGGAGTTGCAGCATAAGCTGATGGGTCAGGAATAAAAACACTAATCATCTTTAGTCCCAGTTGGAGGAGCTCAGAGAGGCTTCATCTGCGGACCTGTAGAGCCGGCTGGTACACATGAGCAGTCTGGGGTACGATCACACCTGCAGCAGCGGGGATTATTGTCTTGACTGCTGGAGCCGCTGGAGACAGATTCAAATGACAAAGTCAGAAATGTCAGCACACGGTTCTGTAAATACGTTTGAGATGCCAAAGTACCTCCTAGTAAACCATCTCCAGCAACAGGAACAGGCGGATGAGGCCACACGTGATCAGCTGTTCTCTGAAAAGGGAATAATTCAATAAATAAATAAAGCCACGGTGCTTTTTGAAGACAATGTTGGGACAAACTGACCTGTGTCTGCTCTGCATGTCCCTCAGGGAGACTGGCACTGGCTCGAGAGCTCTGAGGCAGCTAAAAGAAACAGTAACGGCAAATGTCATCAGTGAAGCCATTACAAAAAACACACACGATAGACATGGAACGTGTTTGTGTGACCCTGATAGCTTCAAGCTTTTCATTTCTGACTGAGAAGAGTCTTGATGTTCCACTTAGAAGTCCTTCTGCACCAAGACAATGTGCAAAAAGAAGTTTATTTTGAGAGTGGATAGATACCACAAATATCAGCTTGTTCTGGTCTCTGTGCCTTATTTTCCATGTCTTTTTGGTTGTTTACATTTTAAGGGTAAACACAAAAGAGATGACATCAACGTGCATGCAGTTACTTCAGCAGTAACGCAGAGGGAAGCACTTAAAGCCGCGTACCTGACTGGACGACCACTGAGCGGCTGCGATGGCTGTGCTGGCCACAGACAGAGCGTTGGCTCTGATAACGTCAGTCTGAACCGAATCTCTGGACAGAACAAAAAACTTTATTTTGAAATCCCCGTGGAGCCAAAATGAGCTCCTACAACATTCCCGCTCAACACAAGCCCCATGACGTTTGCTGAGGAATGAAACGGCAGAAGTGATGACTCACTTCCGAGCGCTCTTGGCAAAATCCACTCCAACAGTTTTTCCATCCAGCTTCAGAGGCGGTTGGAGGCTTTGAAGAATGGTGAGCAGCTGAGAAGCTTCCTTTAAGAAGAATGAAGATGCTCTGTCAGCGGAAACCCACCGGCTGCATAAGTCCTAGCTTTTGTCGGCATACCAAGGGAGTGGAGAGCTGCACAAAGGCAAAGCCTCTATTCTGCCCCGTTTGTTTGTCTTTGATCAGGCGGACATTGCTAGTCGACAGGTTAGCAAAGGGCGCCAAGATAGTCAGAATTCCTTCGACTGTGGACGTAGGGGCGATGTTCCTCAGAATGATGGCTGTGAAGATGAGGAGAGGTCCATTTAAATGCAGGTTTCGTGTATCTGAGCAGTGAAACATGTCAGACTCACTGTCTCCGGGAATTTCTCCTGCTTGTTGGGGTTCTATATTCAGACCATTTCCACCAGGTGATTCTCCTAAAACCACCAATAAAAAAGGGTGAACATGACTGTGACCAAGTGGCATTAAGCCGTTAAAAGCACCAAATTCTGGCCCAAAAAAAGGATCTCACCGGTTTTGCAGGTTCCGCACCTATAACACTTCACCCTCTTGCGAAAATTGTACAGACCACACTGTAATAATCAATGAATGGCATTTACTATTGCAACGAAACACAAAATATATGGCACTATGGTTCAGAGAGACGTTCCACTCACAGAATTGCAGAGCCAGTTTTCGAACTTTTGTCTTCTGTTGCTGTACTGCACTGCAACACTTTTCCCCTGGATCAGCAGCTTCTCCTGTGGAGTCAGAAGCCGGGCGTTACCTCCGAGTTCAACAGGCTTCAACCACAGGAGCTGGTTAGATCCCATCTAAAGGGTAGGGGAGGCTGGAAGGAGCAGGCAACGCAGCTCGGTTTGCTTAGATGGGATGTCTCCAGAAGTAAGACAGGAACAGAGAGGAGTTGAGGTGGTTAAGATGCGGCTGTTGGTGAGGGAGCAGCTTCATACGAGTGACAGTCAGTGTTTGGGACCGGGGTGCTGCCAGCTCGTCCCCGTTCTTAAACGGAGATGAGACACCGCCGGGGCGGCTGAGCTGGAGCAGAATGTGTCATGAAACAGCTGGGAAATCAGTCCTCCGCAAAGTTGAAGGACTGTTTGTGAACAGGAAGTACACTCTTCATAAGGAAAAGGCAGGCTAATTAGTTGACTTAAAGCAACATCATGCTAGCCTGGCGTGCCAGATGGTTTGTTACATGAAACCATCTGGTGAGCCGCTGATGAAAGAGTTTTATAAAGTTCTAATTAAAAAAGATGTGAGACAGTGTCATGAACTGAAAAGACTTAAGCGTTGTTGTTTTTGCTGAAGAACACTGTGAGAAATAATATATGCATCTAAAAAAAAAATCTATCTTCTCCAAAGGATTTGAGTCAGATTTTCAAATCCCAAAAGATGCTGACAAATGGTTCAAAAGAAAAAAACAAATCTGCCGGGGGCGAGTTATCAGGGAAAGAAGGTGAACGAGTAATGCGTAAAGCACAGCAGTGACGCACAAACTGCTCAAATACAGTGTTTGGACACACCTGACAGACGACCACCGCGATGACAGATGATCCAAACATACATTGATACTAAAGATGAGCTTAAGCAGAACCATGAAACCCCTCCCACTTCAAAACTCTTAATCACAAACACGCCGACGGTGGGTTTTGCACTATCCAATCATAAGATGACGCTTAAGACTGTGGTCAAGGTTTGACTAAAGCCCTGATTCAGAAATCTAAGCCAGAAGCCTTCTATTTAGAGACCCACTCTGATGAAATTTGTCTTTTTTCAGATTATACTTAAAAAGAAGAAGCTTCTTGACTTTTTTAAAATTCAAATCTTTATAAAATCAGGCTCAGCCAAAAAAAGCTGTTTGCGCCGTAGAAAATACGCTGGGCTGGCCACAAGCTCCCTGCTCTGATCCGTAATGGGGAGAGGAAAGGGGGGCGGGCTTGCTCCCACCCAAAACTTGGCGAACTTCAAATGAACTCCTGCTGCTCCGCACAAACTTTGTCCTAGAAAACGACAGGCTTTTGGATTTTGGCTGAAACGGCATCATCCTAATAAAAAGACCACTGGCAACGCTTTGAAAATAGATCACAAGATGGTCATAGTAGGACTTTAAAGTCATGTTTTTTCACCTTTGAACTCAACCTAAAAAAAAAAAAAATCACGATTTCAGGGAGGAAATTCAGACTTTACTGACTTTTCTGCCATTTCCCCCCGTTATTATTTCTTCAAGAATCTTATTTCATGAGTCATAAAAACCTCCATCACTTTAGGAATAATCACTGAAAGATAATGACTGAAAACGCAAGCTGGTACAAAGTTCCTGTGTTGTAAATAAATTATAAATAATTATAAACGACTTATTTTTATTTTAGTGGTTTTTTTTGCAATGCCAAAACAATAAATGCCTCAGCATTCATTATGATATAGAAATGACAATTTTTCTTTTCTGATGTCACAACAAAACCGACAGCACTGCCATGCCTCTGGTTAATTTGGGCTCTAATCTCCAAAAATGATTCTAAACTTGGTGATTATTGAAGCAACCTGATTGGTCTCCATCCATCGGGTAGAGTCTTGCAAGTGATAAAACTCCACGAAGGCGAAACCTCGGCTTATACCTAGAGACAGCATTCAAATATAGACGGAGGTGTGTTAGTCAGAATGCTTTGATGGAACAGTCAAACTCACAGTGGGCTGGTACAGTCCAGATCAACGAGACACTCAGCTAAAGAGGGTGGAGGAAGTGGAGCCTGTCGTCTGTCTAACACAGCTTTGCAGGACTTTAAAAATGGGAAATGTGCAGTTATCCTCCTACCTGACTGAGTAAAGCAAACAGACTTTTACAGAACATCCTCTACGTATTTATCAGACTTTAGGGTGAAATAATGGAAGTGAGTTGGCTTACGAGAGAGAACCGGGTCAACGGAGAAGGGCGCCTCCTCTGAACAGTCACACTCACCTGCCCTTTTCTTCATCAGGCGGATGTCTACAGGCTGGGGGCCCTCCAGCTGCTCCAGCGCCTTGCCAATCTGCAGATACAAAGCATTTCAAATCCAAAACTGTCACACCGTTTAATTATAGGACAACTTTAAAGTAGTTACAACTCAGAGTCTTACTTCATTTATCTGTCTTATAATGATTAATGATGGCTGAGGATTTCAGACAGACAGACAGACAGACAGACAGACAGACAGACAGACAGACAGACTCATGGTCCAATCAGTAAAAAGGAGTACACAGACCCACTACAGTAAAAATACAGTGTCAAAAATACACAAGTTGAGGTAAAGTATGTAGGTAATAAAAAATAAATAAATTAAAAAGGATAAGAATAAACACCAAGATAAAAAGATTACATATACATTCCACACACCACTCCATACACACACACACACACACCTTTTGTTGACCGCTTTGTTGATGACACAATTACCGGATGCTTCAACATGGCTTTAAGAAATGCTAGCCCTTTACATTCATGCTAATTCCTCAAATGCCAATAGTCATGAATGGGCATAACAAATACACAAAAAACAAATCATCTTCAAAACATACAGAAAATTGTGCGCATCAGTGGAAATGTATCCCGTTTGCTCAAAGCGGAACACGTAGCCTCTACATCGGATAACTGACCAGGATGATGGTCAGAGGCTTAATTGTTTCCAGAGTGGTTTATAGAAGCAGTATAAAGCAGATATTCTTATCTTCTGCTGCACAACAGTGTCCAGTTGCTGTTCAAAGTTGTTAAAGTATAGAACTGCAATATAAATATATAATTGAAAGTAAATCTGCTGCAGCGGGAGGATCTTATTTGACACAAAGTGTATTTTATTTTGAAAGGAACTTGTGTGTGCTGCTTTGTGCTGTTTTCATGAATAACAAATACAGCACTGTTGCAATTCAATTGTTGTAATATGAATAAACTAGGTCTGCACGAAAAATCACAAATTCATCACTATCGCAATATCAAGCTGTGCAATACGCATATCGCAAAATATGGCGAAAATAGCTATCAATTAATTTACGGTATGTTGACTGTTGCATTAAAATGAAAGGATGTATTTAAATGTTTTGCTATTTGTTCATGTATCACAAGTTATATCGTCATCGCAATATTGAACACTAATGTTGCAAATTGCTGAGTTTTCCTCATGTCTTGCAGCCCTATCTAAAGGCTAGAAAATGTCTCTAAATGGTGACGTGGACTTGGAAGAAACTGGAGCAAATGACTCTTTTAGTGTCAAAGGTTGCAGGCCCCTGCTATACATCATAATACTTACATCCTCCTCAGTCACGCTGGGGGGGAGACCCCTCAGCATGATTGTATTGCTCTCCTCCATTTCCATTTTGCCGTCCTGCTCAGGAAAATCGCCATCATACTCATCATCGGATTGGTCACTGCTTTGGCGTTTCCGTTTTCTCTGTTGCAGTCAACAAAAGACAGTGCAATGGTTGCAAATCACGTTTCAAAATCAGCAACTCGTGTTTTCTTTCTCTTTGGTGTTGTACCTCTGGACTCTCTCCTTCTCTGGGTTCATCACAGAGCTCTCTGGGTCTGTCGTCCATACTGCTTCCCTCCTTCTCCCTGGACCACTCTGGATCATCTCCCCTCCCGTCTGAGCCGTACCTTCCACTGCGTTCGCCGCGGCTCAGCCTGAAACACAAGGCAGACAATGACACAGAAGAAGAAGAAGCAAATCCACACATTTTAGGAGCATCCTACCCTCTGTCAGTTCCCATGGTGCAGAGGAAACTGCTGATCTATGAGTGACGTCATTCACAGCATCACCGGGCAGAGGACAAACCCGCTGTTTTAATGCGCAGGAACGAGCAAAACACACTTTTAAAGCCGCGCGTGATGCCAAAATGAGATTCTCCTTCCTAACATTAACAAATTAGAAGGACATAGAAAAAATGTCGATTCAAGAAAAAAAACACAGACCGAGATTTTTTGTTAAGTGACATATTTACAATCAAATTCCTTCTAATAAACCTTGCAAATAAATGAAAAAAATAAAATGACTTACTGATGTCGATGACCTTTTAGGAGGCTTGACAGCTCGCTTATAGAAGACGGGCGTCTTCTCTGTGATGTCGATTGAATGAAACTGTGAGGTAGTTGCTGCCACCTGCTGGTCAGGAGGACGAACAGCTGTGAGTCCATAATAAAAATAGACTTTTGACAACTTGCACTGCTGTATTCATTTTTAGACTTTTGCATATGCTATTGGGGACATAACTGCCCATAATGTGCATTCATGTTTTGGAGGTTAATATAGTTTGTATTTTGTGTGGAAAGTTGGTGGAGCTGGCCAGTGACCGAGACAAGGCTCAGGTGTGAAGTTCGCTTAAGATTTGACGTTCGACAATATTCTTACTTTACGCTTTCCAAAATGAATTTGGATTCTTTTTTTTTTTTTACAGAAGATATTGTGGATTATTCTGTTTGAACGAAATTCTGATAAAATGGTTGTAATGTTTCAGAGCAACAAATAAAAGCCTTTCACAAAATTAGTTATTGTGTTTGAATTTTTTTAGGACACTTGTCCTGTTTTCCTTTATCTCATTTAATTATCATGGAATATGTTTTGAATTAATATATTTTAAAGCTTTTTTTTATAGAATTCCAATAGACTGTAAACTAGAACCAGATAACCTAGAGCAAAAGTCCACTTGAAGATAATTTTATCAAATATACTTGAGCATAAATATAATAAGACAATAGGAAGTTTACTAAATGAATGATTCAAACTAAATAGGCAATTTTAAAGAAATATATAATATCAGCTTAATTAGTTAGTTCAACTGAATCCCTATTAGCATAGACTAAGTATACTTATAGTACACTTACTTTTTTCAAAGGGATAGTAAAGAAAAGGGTTTTTTGGACTGATTATATGAGAACAAACACCAGTGTTTTTTTACATAGAAAAAAGGACATTTTGTATGAATTATGAACAGGGATCAAAATTACATTATGATCAAAAAAAAATTATTTGTTTATGTTTATATATTGATAATATTTGTATTATGTATTATTACCATGTAAATAAAAAACAAAAGAAATAAGTAATTGTTTTATTAGTAGTCGCTGAAAACATCCACTGCTTAAATAGCTTTTAGTTTCCTTTTCTTTGTTTGTTTTAAAGAAAAAGTTGTAAACTCTGAAGTTTTCCCGTTTTTCGGTTTGTTCCTGGTTTCAGGAAGCGGTCATCCAACCTGACACTGACTTCACCTCGATGCCGCAGCTAGGCAGAAACCTGCTGTCATCCCGCAGCGAGCGCGACGCCATGGCTACAGCGGCGGTTTAGAGCGGACAGACGGTAGAGCCACAGCATTTTCACTACCTCTCCCCGTGAATGTCTTCGGTTTGTCTGGACACGGAGAAAGCCTCTGGAGGTGGTGGCGCCGCGGACGCTCTTCAGCTTCTGTGATCCGGACATCAGGAAAACGGTTAGCTAGCTAGCTAGCTGACGCCATTAGCGTTAGCGCCTTCTCAGTGATTGTAGCTGGTTGGTAGAAACTCTTTTTTACATTGTACTTATGACATGTCCCCGTGTGACCTTCAGCGTGTGAGACCTGGTTTGTGTCATTCCCAGCGTGGCTATTCATTGACGTGTACAGCTAGCACCGAGGACCCAGTGACTGCTGCTGCAGCCTTAACATTAAGCTAACCAGACCAGTCGTGTCGGTGACTCGGATTGATCTTTCTGCTTTCTTTGATCCTTCTTCCAGGTGACATGGCGGAACCGGAGCTCCTGTTGGACTCTAACATCAGACTGTGGGTCGTGCTGCCCATCGTCTTCATCACTTTTCTTGTCGGGGTCATTCGCCATTATGTGTCCATTCTGCTGCAGAGCGACAAAAAGTTGACGTTAGAGCAAGTTTCTGACAGGTGAGGTGCGCCACGTGTTTCTGAGGCGGTCTGGTGTCTGTCCTGCCCTTACTGACGTGCTGCTGTGTGTCCACATCCAGCCAGGTTCTGATCCGGAGTAGAATCCTCAGGGAGAATGGAAAATACATTCCTAAGCAGGTAGGCCACTGACCCCCTCCCCACAAAACTACAAAACCTGTGTGTTGGCTTTTCTGCATCTGACAAGCCTTTGTGCAAAACCATCCAACCTCATAAGAGGAAGTAAACACATGGACTAAAAATATGCTTGAACGTTTATTGAAAATGAATAGAAGTGTTTTATAACAGAACATTTACATTTTTTAACGCCTGTTTCACCAATGGGTTGATGTCCATCAGGGACAAACACAAAATGCTGCGTTCATGTGGTGTAGGAATGATCGGAAGAATGACCGTCTGACTCGGAAAACCCAAAAACGTCAGAAAAACAACAAACTTCCAACACCACATTGATGCAGAATAACTTCCTGCACCTTGACGAACGTTCATTTCTTTGGGGTGTTTACCATCATCTAAGGGGGAAACTCCAGAATTACACAGAAAATAAAAGAATCAGAGGAGTTACCACTATAAGTATTTTCAGTTTGAGGAGAATCAGAATCAGAATAGCTTTATTTGCCAAGTACAGCGCATGTACAGGGAATTTGACTTGGTTGCTTGTGCTCTCGTGCAAACTAGCAAGGTAAAAAAGGATAAATAATAAAAGATAAATAATAAAGAGAAGGTAGATGTAAGGTAGCTGTATGAATAAATAAACATAACTAAAGGAATGGATTAAATTAAAAAAGTCCAAAAAAATGCAGCAGCAGTAATTCCAGTTTGACATTTGTGGTTGTACAGTGACCCTGAGAATTCCCCCCCCCCCCCCCCTTTTTTCCAAAAGGTTTCCTTAATTCGTGAGAAAGCCTCTTGGAGAATTTGTAAAAAGTCTTCTAAAACCAATTACTTGTTTACCTACTTTTGATGGAATGTACTTTCTAAATTTGGAATTTTTTCTTGTAAATTTTCTATTAGTGTTTTCTACTGAAATTCTTACTCTGACATCCAAAAAAATTCTAAAACCTTATAATATAAGGGGGCTGATATTATATTTTCAAAATGGTAGGTTACAATTTAATCAAAAAATTTTTAAGCAAATTTGCAGAAACTTTAAAATCGTCTCACGAGATTTTTTTTTCTGTTAGTCTTTTCTGATGAGGAAGTTCTTCTTCAATAATCAAGAGGATGGATTTTTTAAGAAGACCAAAAGAAAAGTTGTCCCACCTTCTCCCATGACAGGTACGTCCGCCGACCTAACGTTTAGGATGTCAGGAAGTGATGCGGCTAAACGTAAACGCATCCGATTTACAGAGTGGAGTCTTCACTCTTAAAGCTGATGGAATGAACTGAAGGTGTTGTTCGATGCCTTTCCTCATTTGTTTACAGATCCCAGCATGCTGACAGACATGATGAAAGGCAACGTCACCAATGTGCTTCCCATGATCCTCATTGGCGGCTGGATCAACTGGACTTTCTCTGGATTTGTTACAAGTAATAATTTTGCACACTTGTCTTTATTTATTTATACTAGGGCTGCAGGATATGAGGACAACACACGATTTGCGATATTGATGATTAATATTATGATGACGATATAACTTGCGATACCTGAACAAACAGCAAAACAACTAAATACGTAATTTCCATTTAACTGTAACAGTTTAATTTAAATAGGAGTCAACACAACTTAAATTGTACTCCAAATGACCCTCGTCTACATAGGAGGTGAGCATCTAACACAACAGGGCTTCATCCGATTTGTCAACAATGTAAAGGGATTTATTAGATTTGTTAAATACTACAAGCTGCCATAAGATTGTTTTAGCACATTTAAGGTAACCATTTACTTTTGGAGCCCCACTGGAGGCAGGAAGGGTGACGTGTTTAGCCCAAGGACACAACATCAGTTGACTGGGGGGAGCGGGGATCGAACCGCTGACCCTTCGATCATTGGACAACCTGCTCAACCAACAATACATTTGTGATTTATTGTGCAGGCCTAATATATACATGTTATAGTCTAACTTTAAGCAGATAAAATATTGTCAAGACTCTGCTTTGTGCTTCTCCCCACAGCAAAGGTTCCCTTTCCCCTCACGTTGCGCTTTAAGCCCATGCTGCAGCAGGGAATAGAGCTGCTCTCTTTGGATGCTTCCTGGTAAATTCCTATTCCAAGATTTACCAACATTGTAAAAAAAGGAAAATGTCCTGAATTCAGTGCTGTTTTTTGTTGTTGTGTGTTTGTATTCCTGATCTAGGGTGAGCTCTGCTTCCTGGTATTTTCTGAACGTCTTTGGTCTTCGCAGCATGTATTCCTTAATTTTGGGCCAAGATAACGGTAAGAGTACTGAGGTTGTTGTAAAGCGGCTCATTGTTGGCCGCTCTGGCTGCTGACGGGAAGGGATTCCATCTCCACAGGTGCAGACCAGTCCAGGATCATGCAGGAGCAGATGAGCGGCGCGGCCATGGCCATGCCTGCAGACACAAACAAAGCTTTTAAAGTGAGTACTCGGAGAACTTCTGGAATACAAGACTGTGATGGGATGGATTGGTCATGCATCTTTGTCCCCCAGGCTGAATGGGAGGCACTAGAATTGACCGACCACCAGTGGGCGCTGGAGAGTGTTGAGGAGGATCTCATGAGCAGAGAGTTGGACTTGGATGGGATGTTCAGCAAGGAGCTGCCCACTGGGATCTTCTGAGGGAGCTGCTGTCATACTGAAGAGCCTTTTGGTCATTGCATGGGGTTTGTTTTTGCTGAAGTCCATAAAAGCAGGACAAATTTCTTTAAGTTATGCAATGTTTACAGGTTTATTGTCATTGTCCTTTGTGTTTATTTAACAGTTCATTTCTTCTTGTACCATTTTACCACTCCATTGTAGATTATAAATCATTTAGTTTCTGCTTCCAAGGGTAAAAAGCAGGGTAGGGACCAGACCACAATGCTTAGGTGTGTTTAGGTATGTTAACAGTTCTGTTGTATAAATCATGTTTTGTATGTGATGCATTCAGTTTTGGTTAGAAGGTTTTATCTGTTGCAGCTCACACAAACCCATTTCTCTTTACTGTGAAAAAAGCGTTTCAGTAAAACATCTAAAGCTGGTAAGACGGGAGATTTTTGCCTCCGTCAGCAACATCAGATAATATGTGGAGACGAGACGTCTTCTATTTATAAATCCTCGATCTCCTCATCACCAAGTTAGTTGTACAGTCCATTTTGTCGGGAAATATTTGTCATTCATTTCAAAATTCCTGTCTATCATTCTAAAAGCTTTTAATTTTTTTTAGTTACTGTCACTGTGTGAATTTTTTTTCTTACCGGTGAAAACAAAATAAAGTTCTTCAGAATCCGCATCAAATGTCTGCACCTCATTTAATCCTTTTTGTCAAGATAAAAGTTCTACTTTCAGGTAAACCTATTATCTCTCCTTATGCTGGGAATTAAATCAATCCATACTTATTTACAAACATGCCCTGAAGAAAACGCATAGATGCCAATCATGGGATTCATGAGATGTTAATGATCAAAGCCATACTGGAAACGCTTTGTGGCTGCAGGCAGACAAACACTGGAGAGATCAGGAAATTGGGTTGTCACAGACAAAAGCTAAAATGTTGGGTTTTCAGCTAAGGTTTTCGGTGGTGCCTTCAATAAATAACACTGCTGGTTTGGATTTGACTATGTAAACATCACAACTCATAGTCTGCATTTGGCAAATAGAACATCATTACATTTAAGGAAAGCAGAAGGAAACAGGAAGAACTTACCAACTACTGGTCCTCCCATTTCTTTTTTTTCCCAAACAACCAAAGATGAATGCTTTCAAACATAAAATGTATTTCTACGGTATCAATCTGTTGAACTGAATGTAACCTCAGTATTATTATTATTATGTGATCATAACTTGTATTTTGTGCCATCTCATCCAGCATGTCAGAGGGAGAGGGAGGTTTGTTATTCGGGCCGCCTATGGGCGGAAGAACGCTCCTGGTTCCCCAGGCGCTCGTGCTTGTCATAGCGCGTGCACTCTACCGGTACATCAGTTGCATGATGGCCGAAGGAGGCGGACCCGAGTCGGGTAGCGCGGCGGACTCCGACTCGGAGCCGGTAACCGCACAGATACCGACCCCTTCATCCGAAAGTCAGAAGCAAACCATCGGATCACTTTTGAAAACACCTTTGAAAAAGGGCGACGAGTGGTAAGAATGCCGAACCTTTAGCACCTGACTCGGTTAGCTCTGCTAGCTTACGAGAAACAGGAAGTGCAGACATGCTAAGGTTAGCATCGAGCACTTCAACGACAGGATGAAACGGAAAGCGGTTAGCAGGCGAATGTTCACGCGATTAGCATGCTAGCTGCTAATAAGTCAAGATTTACCATTTCGGTACAACGTACTGTCGTCGGACTGAAAAAGCTGAATCCTAGTCTTTGAAAGGTTTCCCTGCCCATGTTCTTCTGTATTTTGTACTTGAATTCTGACATGTTTTGGGGAGTATTGAAGCTAGCCGATCATGATGATCTGGCTGTTGTTGTGTTCGGGGTAGGCCTCTGATTGACTCCCATTCTACTTAAACTTAAAGCACTTTGTTAGTTGGCAAGTAAATTTCAACTGGGACATGAGAAAGAACGCCACGTCCTGTTAGTAGTGACATTTCTGCTGTAGCTCCTTCGAGCTTCTTTGTAATATTAATTAGTTTATTAGCTAAAAATGCTATTAGGGCGGACTGAGTTAGGAAGGCACTGCATCAGATATTATCTTCTTGGCTTCAAGTAATTATGTAACATGGTAAGCCAGCAAATTCTTAGTCTGTGGGTGTAGTTATTATTCTTTGTAGTTTGTTTTGTTAATCATGAGATAAGTCAGAGAAAGCCTATTAACCTAAGGGGATTCTTTACATTAGATTAGGTCAAACTGGCTTTCTGTTACTATATATGTAAGCTTAGGTACTTTGTTGTTTCTTAATGTTCCAAGTAAGAACTTGAAGTACAGTGTCTACCCACCAATTTGCTCCCTAATGTTTTTTCTATCCAGATAAACTAAAGTGAAATAAAACAACTGCAGGATTAAAGACAAACTATTCCGAATGCCTAGATGTGATGAAGTGCTATAGATGTTTTTCTTAACCGGTCACCTTTGTCGTTTAGGTTTCTTATAGACAGTCGGTGGTTCAAACAGTGGAAAAAGTATGTGGGATTTGACAGTTGGGATATGTACAACGTTGGCGAACGCAGCCTCTATCCAGGACCAATTGATAACTCGGGGCTGTTCTCAGGTAAACCTGCTTCTTGTAAAAACATAAACATCTGTTGGTTTTCATTTTTACTTCATTCGTGACAGATAAAAGTTGTACTCGTGTTTTCTCTTTAAAGACCAAGAGACCCAAGCTCTTAAAGAGCACCTCATAGATGAGCTGGACTATGTTTTAGTGCCCACTGAGGCGTGGAATAAGCTTGTCAGCTGGTATGGCTGTCTGGAAGGCCAAAGAGCCATCGTCAGGAAGGTAATGCTGTAGAAATGGGGCTGTATTATAATGCTGAATGTGTTGACAGCTCTTCCAAATGTCTCCTTTTTCCCTAGGTGGTTGAGCATGGCATGTTTGTTAAGCACTGTAAAGTGGAAGTCTATTTGCTGGAGCTCAACTTGTGTGAGAATGACAACATGGACAACGTTGTAACACGCCATTTTAGCAAAGCAGATACTATAGGTGAGGTCATCACAATTTTGACTGTAGCCACGGGTAAGCAGCGTCTCCCCTCACTGTTTATCATGCTTTTTATGTTTTCAGACACTATAGAGAAGGAGATGCGGACGTTGTTTGAAATCCCATCAGAGAAAGAGACCAGACTCTGGAACAAATACATGAGCAACACCTATGAGCAACTGAACAAGCCAGACAGCACTGTACAGGATGCCGGGCTCTTTCAGGGACAGGTAAGGAAAACCAGCAGGATTTAAGTCACACATGTGACTGCTACGCCTGTTTAATGGGGGGGTAAAAAACCAAACACTAATTCCTTCAGGAACAATATAGTGTGATGATGAAGCAGCGTGACAGGATGAAGGAGAGTTGCTTTAATGTGGCGAAGATGCTTTGTTTACATATCTGCACTGCAGCGCTGCTACCACGCTTTCTCACGCGGAAATAAACTAACGCTGATCGCCACGATGTCAGCCTTTTTTCGATCAGGTCGCTAAACTAGAATCCATTGCTGGGAGGTCCTGCAGGCCCACTTTGGTTGATGCTAAGTGCATTATCCTATTAGCCGCTGTGCAGCTGCACTGCTTCACTCGTTCTTATCGGAGTCCGCTACAAAGCACCACAATCCGCGTTACCATGTTGATATGGGCAGCAACATGGCTCAGAGCTTCAGTTCGGTATCCATCCCAAGTAAAAACTAAGTAGTTCATGTCTCATAACAACGTAACAAGCTGCCTCCAGCTGCGGTCTTCCTGTTTTGTGCAGAGTAGAGCTGCTCAAAGAGGCTCCGTGTGCTCTGCTGCCAACTAGCGGTCGGAGGGTGAAGTGGAAAACAAGAGTCAGGCACTAAAGCAGGGGTGGCGAACAAGTTTGTCACCAAGAGCCGAATTTTTTCACTGTGAGAGTCAAAGAGCCACACCACACACTGACCTGCCAAAACGTACACACACAAGCAATTAAAGCCGTATTATTTTCCATAACACACTCCTCTCCCTACAACAGAACAGCAAGTATTGTACTGGTGTTTATTTCAAGGAAAGTGTCCACCCTCAATACACACATCAGTGCAGCTTAGCCAGAGTTAACACAGAGACTACCCTAGAAGTCAGATACCTCTCTCTCATTTCGTACACACACACTCTCTCTCTCTTCATCTCACTCTTTTGTCTGCCTCTCTCTGACACACACAACCACACAGTGACAGGCGGTGAGGTTGATGCTGGAGTGGCACTGACTCCTCTGAAATCAGATTTACGATGATAAAACTGAATATTTCACCATTTATCCATCAGCATTTAACTGGTAATTCTTTGTATCTCAACATTCCTCTTTCAATGACCCTTAAACCAACAAATACACAAACATCTGGACAGAGCATCCTTCTGGTGTCTAAGTCATTCATATTCACAATAAACACATTAAATACATTACATTTCAGTTGTGTGCAACTTAAATTAATTTTGACCTTCATTAGAATATCTTGCTTTTATATGTTTTTTTAATTTAAAATTGAATGACTGACATCTGCATCAAAGGCAAATAATCTATTTAATATTAATACATTGCAATGAGTCAGTTCGTACTTAAGAGGAATGATCCAGCAAGTTCTGAGTTAAATTTAACTGGCTGCATTATTCACGTCTCTCCTTCATACTCATTTTTAGGAACCTGTAACTTTATTTCACACTCATTCAGCCAAACGGCATGCAGCTCAAATCTGCTAACAGCTACCTGGCTCATGGTTTTACACTGAAAATTTCCCACTTCCCATGACTCTTAGGGGCTGAAGGTATGTGTGCGGGGTGGGCGGATTGGGCGGTTTTTCGCTGGGTCTGGCGGTTTTCTCATGACTTTTGGGCTGGAAAACTGTGTCACTATCTGGCAACACTGATCAGCTCCTTTACGTGAGTGTCGGTCAGAACGGATCGATGTCTGTTCTCCTAATTATAACAGGGCCTTCTTTCAAAGAGATTTCTGCTCAATTATCTCCGGTTCTCTTGCTGCCTCATCAGTGACAAGCGGGGATCTCAGGGAGTCAGTCTCTGCATTAAAGGATCTATGAGAAAGTGTTCTGCGGTCGTTTCTGTCCAGTTGCGCAAGCAGCGTCACGTTCTGCGCTTCATTCATTCTGATTGCAGCTTTCTGCTGTGAGCGCCACAAAGAAGGTTAGTGAGATGGTGGCCGTTTTGAATGTGCACTTTGAAAAGCTTCAACTTATTAATGAAGGAGACAATTTGTGTCAGATGATCAGGAAGAGTTTTTAATTTTCTCCGGGACACGTTTTGTTCCTTTCTGCCATGACCAATCTACTGCTTCCTAAAGCTCATAATGATAAATATCGTGACTTTCCATTCTGTTCAGTAAAAAAGAAAGAATCTTCCCGTTCTTCCCGACACGTCCTGTGTTTATCTTTATACTCTGAATTTCACCATTTTGACCATGAGGGTAACAGTCTGCACGCACATCCAATCTATATCTGTGTTCCGACGGTGGGCGTAACCCGCGCAAATGATTGGCGGTCACGTATGTGTCGGGAGCAGCATCGAACACACACACACACACACTGCCAAATCACTTTTATTATTAATTATTATTTATTTTTAATACCCTCTGATGGTTTGAACATGGTTTAAGAGGGAAAAAAATATGAAATGAGGCACAGTATATAGAAAATATGATGAGACGCAAAGAGCCGCACGCTCATTGGCCAAGAGCCGCATGCGGCTCGCGAGCCGCGTGTTCGCCACCCCTGCACTAAAGGATGTTCAGATATAATTACATAATAATCGTCCTGGCAGCATTTTGAATTGACACAAGTATCGCCAAATTAACTATCGTGATATATTGCCGAATCAATTTTTTCTAACACCCCTAGTCCTGAAGTGCAACATTTGACTGAGTCCGTTGGAAGAGGTTGGACATAAAGTTGTTGCATCTGTCCTGCTGCACTGCATTGTATGCATTTTTTATTGTGTGGTTCTGCAAGCATTGATGGCCGTGGTTTGAATCCCGTCTTGGACCTTCCTGTGTGGAGTTTGCATGTTCTCCTCAAGCATGTGTGGGTTTTCTCCGGCTTCCTCCCATAGTCCAAAAACATGCTTCATAGGACAAATCACCAGGTGTGTGAGAGTGAGTGTGTGGCCTGCGACAGACCGGCAATCCGTCCAGGGTGTACCGGCCTTCGCCCAACGTTAGCAGAGACAATTCCGGCAGCCCGAAAGGGATAAAGTGGGTTAAGTGGATGGATGATGGTCTTGGAGAACAGAAAAAGGGTTTCTTCTTTGGTTCACATAACTTTGAAGTAGAGTCGAACACGTTTTCACATCATGCCTTAAACGTTAATTGTGTTGGTGTAAAATTCTTTTGCATTCTCAGTATTTAATGTTTAAAAAAAGTCTTGTGCGACAATAAGTTTATGAAGCCCTGCATATTTTCACACAGGTGCTTGTGATCGAGCGCAAAAATGAGGACGGCACTTGGCCCAGACAGGCTTCACACCCCAAGTGAGTAAACGGCCCCTGTTTTAGTTGGTGAAGACAAATGTGTTTCATCCAGCTGTACGTGCTTGAATGTGCAGAGACATTGGTAGTGATTTTGGAATCTAGAAAGTTAGAATTTGTTTTTGTTTTGATGGTTAGATCCAGTACAACGCCATCCAGAAATTTCTCTACCTCCCCAAAGCTGTCTTCAAATTCGTCCATGAGTATATCACCAACTGCAACCAATGGAGACAGCAGCTGTAGCCCTGGATACACTCAAAACAACAGCAGCACTGCCTCTAGCAACAGGTACCACACCCCTTCTTCACTTCACTTATCTTCAGTTGCAAAGTTTAGGAATATTTGTACATTTTGTTACCAATTTCTAAGCCAGCTAGTATGAGATGTCTGAAGTCATGTAGCTATTTGATCGTATGATAACCATCCATAATTATTTTACTTGTTTGTATTTATTTGGAAGGTTTTATTGGTTAACGTTTTAGTTACGTTGCCATCAGGGTTCACTCTTTAGAAAAAGAACTGGTAAAGCTGTTTTTGATGTTTGAAAAGTATTTGCTTTTATTAAATATTTACTAAATATTTCATCCCAAAAAATAATGAAAGGCAAGCATTATTTATGCTCTGTTTTATGTGATCATTTTTCCCTTTATTTGTATGAATGAACTTTAGATTTTTTTACAGAGTTTTAAATGTATTTGGTTAAAACTGGAGCATATTCATTCCTATAAAACATTGAATCAGGAAATCTGAGAAGTGCCAGAGTTTGAGCCTGCTAGTCTTTTATTTTTATTAACTTTGTGAGGTTTTTGTAACCTTCGGGGAACAAGAGTAACAGATCGTTTCTCCACACAGGTTGGGTAGCTACAACTCGTATAACTCGTACAGCTACAGAGAATCCCAAGCACAGCCTGGCCTTTGCGGTCTCAGTAATTTGGGGAACACATGCTTCATGAACTCTGCTCTCCAGGTATTTAAAAACTGAAATAAAAAACCTATTAAACCAACGTCTTTTAATTAAAAAATGTTAAAGCAATAGCATTGTTTGAAACCTCTTGAGTAATTATTATTAACTTGTTCTGAACTTCCCCTCTGCCTCCAGTGCCTGAGCAATGCACCTCCCCTGACAGAGTACTTCCTGGATGACCAGTACGAGGCAGAGATTAACCGTGAGAATCCGCTGGGAATGAGGGGCGAGATCGCCGAGGCCTACGCAGACCTCGTAAAGCAGATGTGGATGAGCCGCAGCAGTTATGTGGCACCACGGACGTTTAAAGTGAGTTTTTTTAAGCAGCTATTTCAGGGAATGATGTCGAAAGGGCAAAAATGATTTTGAAGTCACCGTTGTGGTTTGTTCTCCTCTCCAGACGCAGGTTGGGCGATTTGCTCCTCAGTTTTCAGGGTACCAGCAGCAAGACTCCCAAGAGTTGCTGGCCTTTTTGCTGGACGGACTCCATGAAGATCTGAACCGTGTCAAAAAGAAGCCTTACCTCGCCCTAAGAGATGCCGAGGGTCGTGAAGACGAGGTGAAACTTTCAATACTCACATGATGGTTTTTTTCTGGGGTTGTAACGACCTCATCTAGATGAGCTTTGATGTTGATTGAAGATGGTTATCCACACAAGTTATCCTGGATGGTGTCAGTAACAACCAATTGGTGTTGGCAGATGTTGTCGTCCTCAGTGCAGTGTTTACAGAAATGGGTGATGAAAGTGCTCCAGAATTATTCTGTTTGTGTGTCACCTGTTGCCCCCCACAGAATACGGCTTATTCTTCTTTGACACCTTTACCTGAAGGAGAACGGCTTTCTGTCATCAAAACCATTTGTTTCCCTCTGAGTCTTTTTAATGCACAATGTTTGTAATTAAGGGACGTCCTTTACAATTAAAGCCGGATTTAGAATCTGAGCCTACTGACATCTAGAATTATGTCTTCGTTAAAGTATCTTCATCATTTTTTGCAGCTTAACTCCTTTTATAATTTTCCATCTATTTTAACCTTTCAACTATTAAAAAGTTCAGCTCTTTCAGCTTTTTCCAGCTTTGACTGTTGATCCTTTAAATCCTTGAACTTTTCAAGATATTCCAGGACTTTTGCCTCCATTGAAATCCACGGGGAATCCTTGGTGCAGAGGCTCCCTGGTTCGAGACCCGGCGCTGGCATTTTTCACAAATTATCTTTTTTATTATTGTGCTGTTTTCACTTGATTTATGGTCAACTTTGATCATTTCTTTCTTTCTTTAAATTATTTTGTGCCGATTCTTACCCTTTAAGTTTCATTTTCATCCAGCAATATAGCATCAACTCTGCATCTTCTTCTGGAAATGCAGCTCCTTCTAGTTTTCAAATTGTTCTCTCAAAAACCACTTTGGCCTCATGTGAACCCTCATTTGAAGATGGCTTCTTTTGACCTCTTTGCTGCCCTTGATCTGTTGTTCAAAAGTCCTCCTAAACTTTATTTCCCTCCTCATCATCCTCAGTGTTCAAAAGCTCTGGTGTAAGAAATAATACGAATGGATTTCTATCAAACGGAAGTGGAAAGCTCGTGACATTAACCGTTGTAAACACTTTGTTTTGGTTTCATTCTGCCTTTTCATGTGTTGCATGTCGAGTTTTAGTGTTGCATTCAAGATGCATTTCACTGTCTTCTGCCTCCTGAATGGCTGATCTTGTTGAACAACTTCTGTACAGATATGCGGCACGTGCAGCTCGCTGGAGTTACATTCATCTTCATGGAGATCAGACTTTACTTTACATTTGATTATTCTGGACTTATTTCTCTGTGAATGTTTGAGCTTTGAAACGAGAGAGAAAAGTGTGAGTGTTCATTTCTCAGAAAGGTGTATATCGTGTGGTGACGAGTTTTACAGCCTTAAAACATCTCTAATTCTTCTTTGTGTATTTCACCTACTGCAGGGTTTTTACAGAGCATATTCCCGCTGATAATCGATGGAACAATGAACTGTATTTTGCACTGATCTAGCCTCATATACCGTAAATTTTGGGTTACAAAGCGCACCCGATTACAAGCCGCATCCACCTATTTTCACGTGCTTGATTATTTTTTTTCATACACAAGTCGCATCAGAATACAAGCCACTGCCTCGACAAAGCGCATCTTGACTCCCAGAGTGAGCATGTCTCATAACCACACTGTGGGCAGGTACTGCCTTGACTCCAGCTCATGTATCCAAGTACACCCACATCTGAAACAGCATGGACCTCTATTCTGTTCACAAGTTCCTCAGTTATGGGTTTATTTATTTGATTTTTTTAATTTATTTTTTTACTTATTGACAAACTAGGTATCATACATAAAATTACTAACAGTAACCATATAATCAACATCACATCCCTCAGTTATGATGAGGAAATTTACATCCACGATCCCCCATTTCCCATCAGTCTTAGGGGCTAAAGGCGGGGCCAACGCCCGGCTCGCCACACTGTTGTACGTGTTTAAGAATGTGCAAGTAGCAGCAGTGCATGGAGGGGTGAAAAGGAACAGCTCTCCTTCCGGTTGTGTCGCGGCAGCATTATGGTACTAACAGGGCTGGTTAAAAAAACACCAGTAAAATAGCGCGCGCCTCAGCGCGGCGCGTTCGTCAGAAGCTTCCTTTCACAACAAACACTTGTTGCTCCGCGCTCGCCAAGCGGGCTCCTTGCCTCCCCTTCCTATCCGAAAAGCTCACACGGCGGCTGTGAGCTTTTCAATGCAAAATTCCTCTCAGTCAGAAACCGTAAAAACGACCACATGGATTTGTGTTTCCCGTCGTGTCCCGACAAAATAAAGGCTGATGTTATTCACACATATTTACGTGCAGCCAGCCGAGTCACTATGACTCAGAGGTAAATACACTTCTGAGCATGCGCTGTTCTCTCCGTCACGCAGCTGACCGGCATTTCCATTTACTGATGGGGGATTTTTTTCACGCTGCTTTTAACGATTGCTTTTAACTTGAAAGGTTCATCATATTGTAGCAGCGATCACGTGCACGTTGGGTCTAATGGCACCAAAGGATTCTGGGATGCGGCCGGGCATGCATGTTTCTTTTTGTTGAACCATGACTGAAGTGTCTAAGACCTGAAGTCAGGTCCATGCTGTTTGACTGCTTGAAGGCGTGTTAAAAAAAAATTTGTGCTTGGTGTTGGATGGCGAACACAATACCATTCACCTAGCCCAAATGTACGTTCATGTCGGCCGCCAATTAAATCCATAAATTAGCCGCGTCAGGGCTGTAAGCGCAGGAAAAAAGTAGCGGCTTGTAGTCCGGAAATTACGGTAAATGTTTCCTCTGGCCAGCACCAGATAGAGGGTTCAGCTCTAACCACATGAAAAATGGTTATTTGTGTGACTCCGTTGGGTTGAAGTGTCTCCTCAGGAAATGTTCTTGTGTTTGTCTTTGGTCTAACATCTTGTTGGTAGGAAAATAGTGGTATCTTTGCAACTTCAAAATGTGAGGTCCTTTTCTTTAAGCTCCGATCTAATTCCTGACCTTGTTCTCATAAACCTTTGGTTATTAATGCCATCCAGACCGTGTCATCAACCACACTGGCCTCCACCACAGAGAGTCTTGCTGCAGCAATTTGGGAATCAAGCTCCAACTTCTCCTTTTTCTTCTGTCTCTTTTTGCAGTCCGAGTTTCTCCTCTTGAGTCTCCAACTCCTCCTTATGTTTAAGATGAAATGTTTTCCACTCATGCCGCTTTCTCCACTTTTGCTGTCAGAGAGAGGAAAGCTGGAGACAAATGCAGCACAACTGCTTCACTTACATCGGACCAATGTCACATCATGGTGCTGTGATTTGTCATCATCATCTTCAACATCAGATTTAACATTCTTACCCATCACAAAATTATTTCAATCTTTAATTTTATTTTTTATAAAACCATTTTTTCCGCCAGACATTTCTAACTGAAGCCATCCTTGTTTTCCTCGCTCATCTTCAGGAAAATGAGGAAGCAGTGTGTTGAGAGCTTCAGCAGGACTTTGACGCGACCTTTTGAACATTTTGAAGTCTTTGTCGATCACATGAATGTTTTTTTTCTCCTCTCTCTGTCCTGTTGAAGCCTTTCTGATTGCTGTCAGAGCTGGATCTTATCGTTCCTCTAGATTCCGGTTCAGCAGGAACATCTTGAATGTTTGTGTCATTAGTTTCCACAGCAGCCCTTTGAGTTTTCTTTATTTCTCACCAAACAACAACCCTCCGCATTAATCCAAAGTCACCGTCCATATGGGGAGAAATTACCATGAACTGCACTCGATGGCAGATGTATAATGGTGCCAGAGAGGCCATTTATGTCCACCTGGTGCGTCTGTGGTGGGAATGTATTGTTAGCAGACCTGAGAAGGTTTATTCTGGGACATTCATCTTCCATTTCTACCCACTAAATTAAAATATGATGCAACAATTGGATATGTTTTAGTTTGGAAAGTCTTCACTCTTATGGAACCAAAGGAACAATTTCCACTTTGTGTTGTTCTCCTCTGATTTCACACTTTGTCTGTAGATCAGAAACTTATTAATGTCTATTTTCCATTGTTGTGGAATTGCAGATTGTTGCCAAGGAAGCCTGGAAAAACCACCGCTTGCGCAACGACTCTGTAATAGTTGATATTTTCCACGGACTCTTTAAATCCACGTTGGTGTGTCCGGTGTGCTCCAAGGTGTCGGTCACCTTTGACCCGTTCTGCTACCTCACATTGCCTCTGCCTATGAAGAAGGACCGGACCATGGAGGTGTTCCTGGTTCGGTCAGATCCTCAGTCCAAACCTACTCAAGTGAGTTCTGGTTATTCCAAAGCCTTTCTGTACTGGGAGTCGGGGAGAATCCTGTGCGAGTTGTGTCAGACTGACGTTTGTTCGTCTCTCAGTATCGAGCGGTCGTCCCCAAACTGGGCACTGTGGCAGACCTTTGCAGTGCCTTGTCCAAACTCTGTGGAATCCCTCCGGAAAATGTTGGTATCATTCTTTTTTATTGCAACAATAGTCTGATCTTTTTTGTTGATTTGAGCTGAGAAAATGTTTTGCTGAGTAGACCACTCTGTCACCCCCTTAGATGGTTGTGGCTGACGTTTACAATCATAGGTTCCACAAAATTTACAGACGAGACGACGGCCTCAACCAAATCATGGAAAAGGACGACATATTTGTGTAAGTCCTGCCGGTTGGTGAGAGGTTGCAAGCGGCTGATGCTGTTGGCTCCTCGTTGAAATGGGATGCGTTTGCTCGCTGCAGGTACGAGGTGCAGGAGGAGGACAGTGAACGGATGAACTTGCCTGTATACTTAAGGGAGCGCCAGTCCAAGCATGCTGCAAGTTCCAGTAGCACCTTGCTGTTTGGCCAGCCTTTACTCATCACCGTTCCCAGACACAACCTCACAGCAGACGTCTTATACGACAAGATACTGGAGAGGATTGGGTAAGAAGGAATTGTGTGGGTGCTGAGAAACAATTCCACACAATAATGCAAGCTGTTTGTTAGTTTATTGTATCCTGTTCTTTGATGTAGGCGCTATGTAAAGCCTTCCCAGAGTCCCAACAGTGAAAGTAAGGCATCAGCCTCTGCAACTGTGACCAACTGCAACCAAGCCCCCGAAAGCTCCACGGCATCTTGTCTGGGTGGGTGCAGCAGCCCCTTGTCGGACGGAGCCTCCTGCAGTGCCGGCTCCAGCAATGACAGCAACCATTCAGGGAGCGGCAACAAAGCCAACGGGGTCTATGATGGTGAGGACCGGACGGAAGGACACGGCTGTCTCACAAATGGACACCCTAGTGACATGTCTGTGTCTGTGCAGGTGAAGAGGAGGCCATGGACCACCAGGTGAGTCCTGAACCTGAGAATGGTCTGTCTGAAGAAGAGGAGGAAACATCTGACTTGGAAAATGGCTCAAAGGGCCAGAAGACAAAGCTATTCACTTTCAGCGTAGTCAACTTTTACGGAACAGCCAACATCAGCTCGCTACCTTGTGAAGGAAATGTCCTCAAACTCAATCGTTAGTGCTGATGTTTCACGCTTCAAATGAAATGGGCAGTTCAGCTTTTTTAAAATGCGGTTTGTCAACAGCATCTCCTGTTTCTTGTCCATGCAGCTCATTCCACCGTAGCCATCGACTGGGACGGGGAGTCAAAGAAGCTGTTCTACGACGAGCAGGAAGCAGAGGTCAGGGCCTTGATAGCATTCAAATAGCCACATGCAAACGGTCTATTTATAGCTGTGTACATGTTGTGTGTAGGCCTATGAAAAGCACGAGAGCATGCTGCAGCCCCAGAAAAAGAAAACCACCGTGGCTTTGAGGGATTGCATTGAGCTCTTCACCACCATGGAGACGCTGGGAGAACACGACCCCTGGTGAGAACTCTTCAGCATCAAAAAGTTCCAGATTTTTCTACTGCCTTCAGCAGCTAATCTGTTTTTTATACATAGGTATTGTCCAACGTGTAAGAAACACCAACAAGCCACAAAAAAGTTTGACCTGTGGTCTTTGCCTCGCATTCTGGTCGTCCATCTGAAGCGTTTCTCCTACAACCGATGCTGGAGGGACAAGCTGGACACGGTGGTGGACTTTCCTATTAGGTACGGTGGGAAAACTCAAGACTCCCTCTCAGGTTGCATTCAAACCAAACGCGATTTGCCGGTTCAACACTCAATTACCCCCCCCCCCCCCCCCATTGTTTGTCTGAGTCAACTGGAATCAAAAGACGTCTAACTCTATATAAAGAAGAAAATCAGGTCATAGTTACTGTTTAGTCCAATGATTGGGACATTTCTAGTTATGACTGGTTAAATAATATTTTGTCAACATACAGTAAATGGTAAACATTTAGCTTTAAAACTACCTACAGATTTATGAAAAATCCATTGGGTAATTATAGAACCCAACATGATGGAAGGAAATAAAAAAAAACCTTCATACATGCAGGCTCAGAATGAACCCACTTTAACTCAAACGCTCCAGTTACCTGGTTAAAGAACATTTAGAAAATGTTTAGGCTGCCACAAATGACTGTTAGAGTAATGACTAAGTTATTTGTCCCGTTAATGTCGTATGGCAGCAGGCTGTAAGAACATCACAGCTCATTCAACATTTATGAACAAATTCTACAACCAAACCTTAATGTAACAGCAGACACACGAGTCATGTCGCGCCAAGGGTTACCACTAATGTTAGAAGTAAAGGTAGAGCAAAGGTTTTAGAAGAAAATCAAAGCAAATAGAAATGTCAGTTGCAAGATTTAGGCTTACTTCAGTTTTGGTCAAAAAACCACAAATAAAAACTAATGTTTTGGTTGTTGTCGTGGCGGGAAGCGCTAGAAAACATCCATCCCTCTCTGAGGACAAACCCTTTTCTCTGCCTCGCTTCTCTTCTTCTTCTTCTTCTTCTTCTACCAGATGACTTTGACGTTTTGTGTCCATCTCTGGCGTTTTGCTGCTCGACAATAACATTCCCTACTGAACCAGTTTTCACCTTAATGACCTCATCGTTTTGTGTTCCCTATTTTATTTCACCTTTTCACCTTAATCTGATCTATTGGTTTATCTCAAACATTAATTGGAAGTGATACACCAAAAAAATCCCACAGATGAATGAAACTCAATTCAGAAATTAATGAAAATGATTTAATTAAAGAAAAAAAACAATGTACAAAAATGTAAGAAGAAAATAACTGATTACTCATAATCATGAAATGAACTTTTTGCAGTGATGCATACAATATATATGTATGTATTTAGGCCCATTTCCATTAATTAAATATAGTAATCATTAACTAAAGTAACCTTTGATTTCTTGCTTGAAAGGGAGTGGGAAGAAGAAGCACATTTCTGTAATCTCACCCCTACTGAGTTATGTCATATGATGGTTTTCATAATCTGGTTCTGATCAGACTACATGCACATTTTTTCTCAATGATTATCCTCAGAAATGAAATTTCCTTTCAAAATAAGGCACCCTGTGTGGCATAGATCATCATGAAAATAAAACCAGTTTATTTGATCATTTTTGGTTCATCTCAGTCAGAAATTCATACATTCAGGGACTCTTATTGTATTTTTCAAACCATATGGTGAGTTTAAAATCCTTAAATTGGTTCCAAAATAGAAAATCTGCTTCATAATCTGGTGCGCCTTAATTCTTGTGCTTGCTGACCTCAGATTGGTTTGTGGTACATGGCGCTCAGAAGTCTGACCGTGTTTAGGTAAGGCCTTTGATAAACTAGCAGAGATTGATGGATTCTTTTACAGCAGTGTTTTTCAACCAGTGTGCCGTAAAATGTGCCGTGGGAAATTGCCCTCATTAACTGATCTAAAAACATTTCCCATCTCCAGGATATCAGCTCTTTGTTCATCCAAACAGGTCCTGATAAAACACTGAGTAGTTAGGAATATTAAAGATCATAAAATACTTTTTTCTTTGTGTTTGTTGGATTCTATTAAAGACATTTTGATAAGAATGACGGTACCATGATTTAGCTGCAGCTATAACTGTGTAAGGAAAAGTCCCGCCCCTTTAACTGTCTCCATCAATCATTCTTGAAGGCTTAATCACATGTCATCAGTCTGACCAATCAGAAGTGGTTAAAGTCTTCACTTCCTTCTTCAGATTCTGCTCATAAAGTCTCTCAGTTCTTACAAAAATACCAGCTAAAGCTCGTCTTTAGCGGTGTAACTTTCCACAGAATCCGGTGTCAGACGGTGGAACAATTGAACAAAACAATGAAGCTCAGTGAAGAAAGTCTTTCGGCCCTTTTTCGGCAGTTTTCACACTACATCTCCCATGATGCATTGGGTTAAAGGGACGGTGCAAAATGAGTCGTCCTTGTGAAACATCTTGAAACCACAACAAACAGTTTCTAAATTTTTCTAATTTAAATTTTATTTTATCTCTTAGAAAAAAACAGCCGCAACTTCCTGCTTTTTCTGCCACAATTATCCCAAAAATCCAAGTGAGATTGCAGGGGGGGGGCTGTCGATCAATACACAGACCATGAATTTCTGCTTCTTCTTTTTTTGGGATGCTGGTGTGCCGGGGGATTTTTGTCAAGGTTAAAGTGTGCCGTGGCTCAAAAAAGGTTGAAAAACAATGCTTTACAAGACTGTGTCATAGGAGTGATGCATACTTTCCTTTCACTGTGGAAAAAAGTTTGAGTTAGTTTACTTCTTACTATTCCGTTCCTTTTTGAAATGAAAACGTATTTTCCTTTCTTCAACCAGAGGTTGTTCTACAACTTGCAGACGCCTCCACTAGAGGGAGCTATGTAGAGTTCACCTGAACCAGAAATCTCTCACGGAAACGCATCTTTCCAGAACTGTGCTTCATTGTGGGTTCTTGTGCAACACTTCAGAGAACAGATAATGCTGTGATCTCTTTGCTTCTATTATTTTATGTCCGTTTGAAAGAGCCTTTCACGCCGCTCCCCCCACCCCTCCCCCCACCCCCCGCGTTTGCTCAACACAAAACATCCTCAGTTGTAAAAGAGGAACTTAACTACATGACCAGGAAACGAGATCAGAGTGACTCCAAACCTCGCTCAGTCCTACTCTTCCTCATTAACTATATGAGTTTTGGTTTCAGGCTAACTGTCTGTTTTCTTTCTTTTTCAGAGATCTAAACATGTCCGAGTTTGTTAGTGACCCAAAGGCGAGCCCCTACATCTATGACCTCATTGCTGTGTCCAACCACTATGGAGGAATGGGAGGAGGCCACTGTGAGTCCCTGTTTATACTCCAGCTGAATGAAAAACACACGAGGCAGTTTACACCCGTGAAACAGCAAAGAAACTTTATCACAGAAAGTAGCCGCCATGGTAGAAACCTCAAACTTTCTTCACTTCTGAGGGACCGTTGTGTTTCCTCAGCGTCTGTTTCTTTATCTAGTTAAGATCTTCCTTTCTTCCATCATAAATGAGTACCCTGAACCAAAGTCTAACCTTTGTGTGAACAGACACCGCCTACGCCAAGAATAAACTGGACGGGAAGTGGTATTATTTTGACGACAGCAGCGTCTCCTCGGCCACAGACGACCAGATTGTGGTGCGTTCCTCTTTAAATTGGTGTTTGGGGAGGGCAGGCCTCGGCCCTGCTGGTGTTGAATGTCCATGTTGAGTAACTGTATCCCTCCTGTTGGTCTGCAGACTAAAGCGGCCTACGTGCTCTTCTATCAGCGCAGAGATGAGGACGCTCCCTCCAAAAGTCCGCCTTCGGCGTCGTTGGGAGCATCTCCGGAGGCCGCCGCCGCCGACGACCGCATGGACACAAACTGAGAGGCTCAAAGGGAGACGGACACGCACGGGGCGAACAGACACGTGGACGCGCACACCGTGCTTCTGTAGTGACGGACGGCTCCACAGACTTTTTATCAACCCCACCCTCTGCTTGAATCTGTCTTGTGATTTTTGGCTAAAGCCAACAGCCTGAAAGGAGCGGACGGTCTGCTGATTTATAGTTTTACTAGTTCCAAACTAAGAGGAATGTAGATCCTCTCACTGGATGATCATATTGTTAAAGTGCCCTCATATGTATAGATAAAAGGTTTGTTTCCCACAAAAATATTCTGAGATACTTAGAGAAAAAAGCCAAATGCACATTGTTTGAACCAAAGCGTTCGGAGATATTTATGTGAAAAATAAAGCAGAAATCAGCCAGATGCTGGCGCTGTGCCTAGATTGTCCTTGCTACGTGAAATGCAATCCTTTTCTAAAGGGAAGTGTGCGCTCAAAAGGAAATGAGTGACTCCTGTGACCTGGGGCCGAACTGTGGTTCAGCGGGACGCTCGGGAGGGGCTCAGACCGCTTCTGCAGGTGTCCTGCAGGAGCCGTTTTTGATCAGAATGAGAGAAAAACTGCAGAAAACTAGCAGGCGAGCAGGCAGGCGCCTTCCAGTGTCTAAAGGTAAATATCAACCTGCTGTTTGCAGACGCCACAGAACTGGACGCTGTGGCCCACAGCATCCAAGGATGTGACATGGGACACCTTCAGATCTCAGCTTGGTTTCTATGCACACATGGTCTGCTGCTTAGTTCTGTCCAATAATGTACAGAGAAGCCATCTTCAAAACACTGGCTAGGACAAAACAAACTAGGATGAACCGATGCTTTATTGATGAAACCTCGACTCGCTCCTTGACACGAGCAACTATCTGCTCATCTGATCTCAACTAAACAAGATCTTGACAGGAACAAACATTTGCATGATTTACAAACTGTTTAACTTTTTCTCTGAAATGCATAGAAAAAACTAAATCAAATCATGTTCATTATTTATAATGAAGGCAGTTTCCAGTTAAAATGTCAACTTTCTTTCTTCTGTTTGTTTTTAATTGAGAAACATCTCAGTTAATGTTGCAATAAAGACCTGAAGCCTCAACCAAGTTGGTTTGCTTGTGTACTTTAGAATTTGAAATGTGGTTGAGCCTAAAGGAGGCCGTGCCGTCAGCGCAGATTGCATATCAGCTCCTTACCAAAGAGGCGATTCTGTTCAAACACTGCCTCCATTGTTGGATCGTCTTTACCAGCAGGTGAAGCAACCGAAAAAAACACCCAGTCATGCTGACTTCACAGGCTGGATTAGTGTTGGCACCAACCCAGAGGAGACGAGCATGTGGTGGGAATGACTGGTTTACCTGCTGATGACAGTTATCCCGTCCCAGGACTCATTCAGGCAGCACAACATTTGGTCACAAACATTTATTGGTCCTCAAAAAAACCACCACAACTGTGCTTTACATGCAGCCAATGCAGCTGAAAACGTTTGAACCTTTCCATGTCATCAGACGCCCTCCTCACTCGCTTTCAGAGGATGTCTTCATGTAGTAAAGGAACAAAGCAGCCATCGAATGCAGGGAAGCACAGGTGGAGTTGGAGGGAGGGAGGGACACCCCCTCTGGACGGCTTGAAGGTGTTACTTCGTTTGGCTGAGGAGCTTCTTGATGTCTCCTTCCACGTCGCTGGTGAGGAACCTCCTGCTGTACCGCTTGAACGGCGTCCCGTCCGGCCCCACCAGGAACTTCTCAAAGTTCCAGGCCACGTCGTTCCTGCACACCGGGCTCCAGATGATGAACTTGGGGTCGGTCATCAGGGGAGCGGGGTCGTCGCTGGGGGTGGGGAGCTGCTCCCTCAGAAAGGCAAACAGAGGGTGGGCATCCTTCCCGTTCACATCCACCTTCTCCAAGAGCTGGAACTTTGGCTCGAAGCCATTCCCGGGACGGACGTGCTTCAGGGACAGCAGGATTTCTTCATTCTTGCAGTTCTCCTGTGGGTCGATCATTAACAGTTTATGAATGTGCCGCCTTTCATCTCGTTTGTGAATGCGAGGACCATGATCCACACAAACTTTCAGCATGTTTTTGGTCTCATCAATCACCCATGAGATAGCGAATAATTCATAAAGTCTAACCTGGAACAAAAATCCCCCCCAAAACAAGTCTTCAAAACAGTTCGTAGAAAACACGTTCATTCATAATTCTAGGCATTATTACTGTCGCGTGAACAAAGTGTTTTGGTTGAATACATTTGCATGATGATGTTCAGGCTGGATAACTTGCAAGTTCATGACAAAATGCACATTATGATGTGTCTACATTAGGAAAACATGACGGTTGACGCTGCTGCCGGCTTACCTGATGGCCGAACTGATTACAGGGAACTCCCAGGATCACGAGCCCCTTGCTGGCGTAGCGCTCGTGGAGCTCGTTCATCTGGGTGTAATCCCTGGTGGTCGTACCTCAGAGAGACGCCACATTCTCAATGAGGACAACTTTCCCCTGCAAGACCGAGAAGTTGAATATTTCTCCGGATAACAGTTTAGCGGTGAGGCTGTAGAACTTGGAAGCCATTGTCCTTGATCTTGACCGCCGAAAAGTTGTGTTTCTCCGCCTCCTCAGTCACTCTATAAATACCGAAGATCACATGACGACTGTCAAGATAGTTCCCCCCATCGTTCACTCTGCGCATGCGTTCTCAAATTTAAATTTAAAAGAGCGTTAAGTGTTCTTATGCTGTAAATCAACACATTGTTTTTTCTTTTGGTTATTAAAGCAGATTATAAAGAGATAGATTTGTCTGTCTCATTGACTGAAATCATTGTTACCAAAATGTAATGTTGTAAATAGTTATGCTAATGTCATGCACAACTTACTTTCGGGATTTTCTTTATTAATTACATTTTAAATGTATATAGTAAATATTTTAAACACACGCGGAATATAAAGCCATCTTTTTAAGTAGTAAAAGTAAGTTTTTGGACGAGACGAAGAAAGCATCATGTAGACATCTTGTTTAATAATACTCTTTGATCCATTAAACATGTTTGTTACTTATGTTCATCAGCGTAGAGCGGCAAAATGTTTCATCAGTAGTTTTGCAAACACCCCGCCCATCAGTGCTCAACCGTTACATAAAACAAGCGCACTTGATATTAAGCTAGTTCCAACCGTTCCAATCAAATAAAACTCTAAAAGTGGTTATCCCTCTTGTATAAATAACGATTATTATTATTATTAATTAACTGTAAAATGTGAAATTTAAAACGAGGACATTTTGTGTTGTGAAAGAGTTCTTCGTGCATTTTCTCAACAGGAAGTGGGAAGTTCCGATGTGACGTAGAAGTCGCGCGCTTTGGCGCGGAAGTTTGTTTGGATCTTCTGTCCGCTGGTCGCCTGTGGATTGTTTCGCTGTAAAAACACAACAGAAAAAGTACGTTTTTGATGCTTTAGTTATTCCTTAACCCTATAATAAGACGAAATTAAACCCACGCGCACGATAGACTGTTTGTGCTACAGTTGGTGGTGTGTGAATTTAGCTACAGCTGACTGTGTGTCTTAGTTGTTTATCTGTGACAGAGTCGGAGGCCGTATTTATGCGCAGCTTTCACACCTTTCATGCTTGTTTGTTTTTTATTAGATGATGAGGAGAAAACGTCGCTCATCTCTGGACAAGGAAGAACCGTTGTCTACAGCTGCCAGTGAGTCGTAGAATGTGGTTTTATAATCGGGTCAGTCACGTGACGCGTGAGTCATCACACTGGCACACAGCTGGAACCAGCAGAGATGCACACAGCTGGAGTGAGGATACCTAATCTCGACGTGGATCGGTTCTACCGGGCCCCTCCAAAGTGAATCCCAGAAGCAGACAGAGTGCTCTGATTCAGAGAAAAAGAAATTCTAGAACTGAAGGTTCAGCTCACCCACGTGGACCCAGAGCCACTGATGACGTCACGGTTTTGGTCAGAGAAGATCTGGAGATCTGTGCAGTCTCAGCCTGTAAACGAGAGCCTGCTGATCTGTCAGACGAGGGAAATCTTGACCCCTAGTCCTCACAATGCAAAAGGCTTTTCCAAGTCTCACTCTGACCATCTGGTCTTTAATTAGGATGATGCCGCTTTTAGCCCAAACCCCCAAAAACCTGTGTTGTTTTTTAGGACATAGTTTCTGCAGAGCGGCAGGAGTTCATTAGAAATTCAGCTCTTAGGGGCGTGGTTTGAGCAACGACATGTGAAGACGTTTAGCCTTGTGGCTCCGCAGAAATACCCGATCTTTCGGTTAAATAATAAACATCTAACGTCCTGAACCGATCCACCATCTCCAGAAACGCTCTCTTAGACCGAACTGAAGACGTTCATTTGTGATGTCTGGATCAAGAAATACAAAAAAGTCAGAGACTGCCAAAGCTACCGAGAGCAGCCCCGGGTCAACGGATATGGCTAAGCTAATGGATGCTATCACGAACTCGGAGAAAACAGTACTGGCTAAGATTGCTTCGCTGGACACGAAAATTGAATCTAAATGCCAAATGCTGAACGAAAATATGGAGTCGCTCCGACGGGATTTCAAAGATCAACTTGAAGGTCTGAGAAGCGAATTCAGTGCTAAGCTAAGTCCACTGGAGGCTAGCGTTGCTGACAATCGGGCCCAGATAGCTAGCTTGGAAAATGCTACAAACAACTACTCCGACAGAGTGGTGAACATGGAAGAAGAAATGTGCCGCTTAAAAGCTACTGTGACAACCCTGACGGAGAAGACAGAGGACCTGGAGGGAAGGCAACGCCGCTGCAATATTCGCATTCTCGGGGTAAAGGAGCAGTTTGAAGTTGGCACGCGGCCTGTTGACTCGGTGGCTAAGCTACTTCAGGATGTTTTGGGCATGGATTCGGCCCCCACGCTGGACAGAGCGCACCGCGGCCTGCAGTCCACCCCGGCTAAAGGAAAGCAACCCCGGCCACTTATAGTGAAGTTTCACTATTATCAAGAAAAGCTGGATGTGCTTCGCAGAGCAGCTAGGAAAGAGTCTTTGGAGTATGATGGCAACAAGATCCTTATTTTTCCCGATCTCCCAGCCACAGTGGCAAAGAGAAGAGGAGCCTTTAAAGAGGTTAAAGAGCTGCTGCGAGGATGCCAGGGCGTGAAATATGGGATGCTGTACCCTGCGAGGCTGAGAATTTCTTCAAGCTTGGGTGAGAAAATATTCCTGGACCCCGCTGCAGCCAAAGACTACACCCAGAAACATCTGGTGCACAACAACCAGCAGGAAGACTGAGACAAATGAAGGAGAGTGTTCTGGAGAGGGAGGTTTGTTACATTTTAGTTTAGATTCTGTTAGATGGGAATATTTTGTATCCTAGGTATTTTCTGTTATGAGCATTGTGGTTGGTGAGTATAGTGGTTGGACAGGTTTACATGGTACACCAGCTCATTGGGGGGGAGGGGGGAGATTCGGGTTTAATGTGTTTAGTCTGTGTAGGTTGTTGTTGTTGTTTTTTTTTGTTTTGTTTGTTTTTTTTGTTTTTGTTTTCTTGTTGCAGCTCCAAATATATACCTCATCCTTGTGTGGGTGTGCACCCTTATGAGAAGATGAAACCTAAGTAGACATGGCTGCCCGTATTAATCTAAGACAAACAGTGGGGCCCAACTCAGTGACATTTCTTACATGGAACGTTAAGGGGCTTAATAATCTGGTCAAACGGAGGAGAGTCTTTACACATTTGCTGAATTTCCAACCAGATATAGTCTTTCTCCAGGAAACACATCTGCGTGCCGCTGATGCTCATAAGTTATCTCATAGCTCTTTTTCACAGACATACCACTCTGCTTTTGACACAAAGGCAAGAGGGGTTGCCATACTTATTAAAAAAAACCTTTCCTTTGTCTGTACAAATGTGATTCAGGATGCTAATGGTCGTTTTGTTATTGTTGCTGGTAAATTGTATAACACCCCAGTTCTTTTGGTTAATGTCTATGCCCCTAATTGGGATAACCCACAATTTTTCACAAGCTTGATTGCAAAGTTAACGGGTTTAGACACTCATCACCTCATCATGGGTGGGGATCTAAACTTAGTTCTTGATCCGATTCTTGACAGATCAAGCACACGTCAGTCAGCAGCGACACCTAAATCAGTTTCTGTTCTCAACACATTCATTCAAAATTATGGTGTCTCTGACCCGCTGCGTATTACTGAGCCATCAGCAAAACATTACTCTTTCTTTTCTCCGGTACATCATTCATACTCAAGGATCGATTACTTTTTGGTGGATAATATTTTTACTTCTCGGATCAATAATTGTAAATATCATGCTATTGTTATTTCGGACCATGCTCCTGTGCAATTGGACCTTTCATTTCCCACGGCTCATGCCCCGCAACAACGGGTGTGGAGATTTGACTCAACCTTGTTATCAGATGAAGAATTTTGTAAATATATTTCCTCACACATTGATCTTTTTTTGGAAATAAACGACACACCTGATGTTTCTAAAACTCTAATATGGGAGTCTCTTAAAGCATATTTACGCGGGCAAATAATCTCTTTTACAGCTCAGAAGAACAAAAAGTGTGGTGAGAGACTTAGGGAATTAACCGAGCTCATAGCAAATCTAGACGTGCAATACGCCAGCAACCCAACACCTGATTTATATAAACAAAAGCTTTTGCTACAATCTGAATTTGAAACATTATCAATTAAAGCAACAGAGAAGTTACTGCTCAGAACAAGGCAAAAGGTATACGAGCATGGGGAAAAAGCAAGCAGATTGCTCTCCCACCAGCTGCGACAATCAATTTCTAATCATTCAATAACAGAGATTAAAACAGACTCAACTCAAGTAGTGACAGACCCCAAACAAATTAATACAACTTTCAAGAACTATTATCAAAATCTCTATGCCAGTCAAAGTACATGTAATTCCGATGAAATTGAGGCTTTTTTGGAAAAACTAAATATTCCTTCGATGGAATCAGATCAACAACAGACACTTGAGAGACATATTTCTGTGGCTGAAATATTGATGGCAATTGGTTCATTACAGAATGGCAAAGCTCCAGGTCCTGATGGATTTCCATCAGACTTTTACAAGGTCTTTGCTAACAAACTTGCCCCTCTACTCTGCATGGTGTTTGCAGAAATCCATGCAACTTCTAAACTGCCTCAAACATTATCCCAAGCCACGATTTCAGTAATCTTAAAAAAAGGCAGGGACCCCCAGAAGTGCGAATCATATCGACCAATTAGTCTACTTAATGTGGACTACAAGATTTTAACTAAAGTCCTAGCGCTTCGCCTGGAGAAAATAGCCCCCAGTGTTATTCACGAAGACCAGACAGGTTTTATTGCTGGCCGCCAGTCATATTTTAACACCAGGCGTTTGTTTAATATTTTATATTCCGACCACTCTGTTGATGTTCCAGAACTAATTGTCTCACTCGATGCTGAGAAGGCCTTCGACTGCGTGGAGTGGAGATATCTGCTGGCTGTACTGCGCAAGTTTGGCTTTGGCTCAGGGTTCATATCCTGGATTAAAACTTTGTATTCAATGCCCCTCTCATCTGTTCGCACCAATAGTACCGTCTCTGAATATTTTGCCTTGCATAGAGGCACCCGTCAGGGATGCCCGTTGAGCCCACTACTTTTTGATTTTGCAATAGAGCCGCTGGCAATAGCCCTACGAACTGACAAGGGAATTACTGGGATCAGTCGGGGTGGGGAGGTACATAAAACTTCATTGTATGCTGACGACTTACTTTTATACATCGCAAACCCAGAGGAGTCTATTCCGAGGATGTTAGAACTACTTAGCTCCTTTGGATCTCTATCAGGGTACAAACTGAATTTAGGAAAAAGTATCCTTTTTCCCATTAACCAACTGGCAAGAGACTGGGATTATTCAAAATTTCCACTTACAGTAGAAAAAAAATCATTTGCTTATCTTGGAATTAAAATTACAAATAATTATAATACTCTTTTTAGATACAACTTTTCCTCACTTTTGGAGAAAACAAAGGCAGATCTGGCCAGATGGTCAGCTTTACCAGTTTCTTTAGCGGGGCGAATAAACACGATCAAAATGGCAGTTCTGCCTAAATTTATGTATTTTTTCCAGATGATTCCCCTTTTTCTCCCTAAGGTATTCTTTACAAAGTTAGATGGACTCATATCTTCATTTATATGGAATAAAAAATGCCCAAGAATACGTAGGTCCAAATTGCAACGTTCTAAATCTGAAGGTGGTTTTGGCTTGCCAAATTTTAAATATTATTACTGGTCAGCAAATATTGTAAAACTTTCAATTTGGCTCCGCACTTTTAAAGAAAACAGAGGACCCCTCTGGTCCATTATGGAACTCACCGCTGATCTCCCCGCATCACCAGTGTCATTTATGTGTGCCTCGTTGCCAATCACTAAAAAAATGAGCTTCAGAAACCCAGTGATTATAAACACTCTTAAGATCTGGTTCCAATGCCGTCGCCACTTTGGGTTTCAGCGGACTCTCATTTATTCACCAATCTCCTCCAATCCATTTTTCCAACCTGCCCTAAATGATTTTGGTTTTAAAACATGGCAGAGAAAAGGAATAGTTCTTTTTACTGATTTATTTGTTGATGGTTCATTTATGTCTTTTGAAAGCATCTGTAAAAATTTTGATATCCCCAAGTCTCATTTTTTTAGATACTTACAGGTCCGTAGTTTTGCAGGGAAACACTTCACCACTTATCCAATACAACCACTCCCCAGTACTCTCGAAAACTGCTTGCAGTCTCAACCCACCACCAGAGGTCAGATCTCGCAAATATATAATCAACTACATCACATTGACCCTACATCGCTAAGTCAGTTGAAACACTCCTGGGAGCAAGACCTGAATTCTGAGATTCCAGAGGAAATCTGGAACACAAGTATTACCCTCATACATTCAACATCTATCTGCATTAGACACAGTTTGACACAATTCAAAGTTTTTCATCGCTCATACTTAACGAAGGCTAAGCTGGCAAGGATATACAACAGCAGTGACGATCGATGCCCAAGATGTAACCATTCACCTGCTACGACGAGTCACATGTTCTGGTCATGCACTGCCCTAGATAGGCTATGGGACTCTGTTTTTAAAACATTTTCATATTTGTGTGGGAGGAAAATTGATCCCAATCCATTCACAACAGTGTTTGGTGCTCTCCCGAACACAGAGGGACTAAACTCATATCAAACGAACGCAATAGCTTTTCTATCTCTCCTGGCACGTAGACTAATTCTAGTGAAGTGGAAGGATGAACGGCCCCCTTCCTTTGTCCAATGGGTGAGAGAAGCCATGATGTGTTTACAAATGGAATACCTCAGGTATAACATACAGGGCTCAACAGGCAAATATTATAAAATGTGGGCACCTTTCATAACATATATTGAGGGTCTGCCATTTACATGAGGTAAGGGGTTTTAAAGAATATATCAGTGGTTTTAAGAGGGAGCTGCAGTGTATGTGTATATAAATGTGTTTTGGTTTTTTTTTTTTTTTTTTTTTTTTTTTTGTTTTGATGTTGTTTATTACCCTATAAGGGTATGTTTGGTCTATTTTAGTTGTCTCCTATTTGGGTTTCTGTCGGTGTTGTCTGTTTTATAAAAATTTGACTAAGGGAATCTATAAGTAAGCTGTGTTTCACATGCCACTGGTTGGCAGGTTTTATGTTACTCTCATTTGTATAGGCCTGTATATGTACGTATATATGTATATACTTGGTTCTTAGTTATTTAATCTTCTACGACTGTACAGTTTTAAAGCTGTTTTTTATATGTATGTGTGTTTCTATAAAAAATTGAAAATCTTTAAATAAAGTGTTCAAAAAAAAGAAATTCAGCTCTTAGCTGCGCACAGAGTAAGCGCCAACAGTTTATACAGTTTAGATCCAGATTCCAGCTCAGGTGAGGAAAACAAAGGCGTTCTTGGATCTGTTTGTCTGCATCAGATCAGAGCGGATCAGGGTGCTTGTGTGCCCCCCCCCAGCGTCTGTTTTACATCACATTACCATCTTTTTCCAATTGGATTTCTTTCATTTGCTCCTGATTCACAACGATTTGAATAAAGAAACCTGGAAAAATGCCATTTTAGTCGTAGTTTTCTTTACACCTGTCCTCCATCATCAGAAAAACGCCTCAAGGACAATAAAAAACAAACACAATTTTCATCAGAGCAGACGCGGGTCTAATTTAAGTTAAAGGACTCCGGTCTTTCCGATAGTGAAGCTTCAGCTGAAAGTAGAAACGTCTTGGGCCAGAAATCACAGCAAAAACACTGAATCCCTTCCATTTTCAATTCCAACGTGAACAGATTTAAATACTTCATCAACAAAAAGGAGATGTTAACAATAAACTATGAAAAGAAAGATTAAAGCAAACAGAAATTCACTAAAACAATACCAATCTAATTGTTCCGTATTATTTAAAATGGTGCAAACAGAAGTGAATTGAACCCCATAAAGTACCTCTGCTGCCAGCTAAGTATGGATATTTACTTTGTACTTTTGTATTACCAACTATTTTGGACACTTTTTCGGTTTATGCATAAACATTTTAGGATGACATCACACACCTCATGTTTACTTTTTGTCTTATCTATTCTCAAGACACTAACAGACTAATAAGCAGGTAACATACATAAAATGGTTACTTTGATTTAACACTAGAACGCCCAGGATTTTTCACTCCCCCTGCAGCGTCCAGAGCACAGCCAAATGGCTGGGTGGCTCGAAATGACTAATTCAACAGCCTTCAATTAGCCACCTTTCATTTGTAAATGCAGCACCAACTACCTGATCATCTGGATGAAGACATGTCCTAGCTAACCACATTCTTTAGTCAGATCAGGGTGGGGGAGGTTTTTCTGCTTCAAAAGAGCCTCCAAGCTCTGACAAACTTTGACTCCCAGTTTGTCAACTGAAAATCCAAGAAGCCTTAATTTGACTACCCTGAGCAGACATTGAAAATTATCCTGGAGCAAATCAACCCATTTGACTCTGAGGGAGAAGAGATAGTCCTTTAGCTGGACTCAGACTGATATTTCTTTTGATAAGATTTCATGAACATCTTGTTCTCATTTGCTGATTCTAGCAGTTGTCTATCCATTTATTTTCTGTGCCTGCTCATCATGGTCAGGATCACAGGGGTCTGCTGGAGCACATCCCAGCTAGTCACAAGCAACTGGGGAGGGGTACACCCTGGATGGGTTACCAATCCATTGCAGGGCCACATAGATAAATAACCAGGCACACTCACATACACACCTATGAGAAATTTAGTCATTTCATTTAACCACATGTTTCTTGGACCGGGGAGGCAAAGGAGGCCTATTTGACATGTTTTGGAATTTATAGTTTCAACTACAATTCAACAAAAAAAATTAAAATAAACAAGTGAAACAACATATATCTTTACATTGCTGAAGGTTTTCATTGCTCAGATCTCAGAAATCAGATCACAGATGAGGTGATTCATTGCCATCAGAAAAGAGAGGACGACAGAGAGGAGACACACTGTGCCAACAGAAAAAGCAAAATATGCCACGATGTGGCATTCAGAAAAGGTTGGGAGGCCTCTCCATCACAACACAATTGAATGTTACACTGCTGAGGAAGAGCCTACTGCTTTGGTCAGAAGTACGGTGTCGACTCGCTTACAGAGTTTCCTGTGTTTCCTCACTCTGAACATGCTTCAGACTATTCGGGACTGTGTTGTTCAGCATGAACGTCAGACAGAAGATGACAGCTGGTTTACGGCCCTCCCTGAACTATTGGGGTTCATTGCCATCCTCCTTGTGAGGGGGGGATAAAACTTCCATCCATGCAAAACGCAGGATGCAAGATCGTTGGCAAAAATGGGAAATCCACTGATCTAAAAAAACTATGGTCAGAAACCACTTCAAAGATATCATGCGGCATTTACACTTTGATGTCAAGGGCACGCGCATGGAACAAGTTGGGACTGACAGGTTTCCTGCAATCTCCAATGTTTGTGGGTTTGTTGTTGCCAACTGCATCAAACTTTCAACCCAGGCAAAATTCACTGGGAGCTTCCAGAATCAGTAAAAAACCTCGCACAGGTACATGCGGGAGCTGAGAAGGCGAAAAAGGAATACCGTGTTTGGTGACAAGCTCCCATACCTGGCAAAGGGAAACGGGCAATATGCCAGGTGAATAGTCAGTACAAGAACAATAATGCCAGAGTGCGCTTTGTTGATTGCTACAAGTATACCATGTGGCAAATGCAGAAAGGAGATTGTGGGGCAGTACCAAGTATGCGCAGACAAGTAGTGGGTTGAAGATATGACTTTGACCACATGATTTCTTTGCTTGAACATTTCAGTATTATGTCGGTAAAGAAGTGTCTCTTGTGCATGAACGATAAATCTCAGCCAAAAAGAAAAACCAAACTGTGGTGACCTCTTACTAGAAGTGACAGAGGTGAGGGGAAATAGTGAAAACTTGCGCAGCAACTTGGCTTCTCCTTTTTGCATGCCAAAAGAACAACCTAATGGCTGTGCTGTTCATGTGCAAACTATGTTGAAGGCTGCTCTTTGGGCATGTAAATTTTAACTAATCCAGCCACTTGGCTGTCCCTTGGACATTGTAGGTAGAAAAGCCAAATGGCTGCCCTACGGGCGTTCTAGTGTTAAAGAACAACCAAACATCTTTTCCATTCCACCAGGAGAAAATTTGGTTTGCCTTTATAAAGTAAAGTTTTCTCTTTCAACCGAGCAGAAGTGGAGCTTTATTTTATAAACTAGAAATGCTTGACAAGCAAAACAAGAAACCAAGAAAATGGATTAATTAATTCCATATCATATTTTCTAAATAAGAATAGAAAAATGTGTTGTTTTCTCAAAGGTTGTGTCTCTGCTTCATTTGATGACGTTACGTCTTGTTTTCTCTAGAGCCAAAAAAGGGCCGCAGCGCTGGTCGACAAGCCAAAGAGGCTGTTGCCGTGGAGACAAATGAAAGTGTGTTTGCTGTCTTTGTAAGAAAGGCAGGGGTCACCTTAAAACACGACGCTCAGTCCAATGAAATTGGTAAATACACTCTCCGGTCCAGCAGGTTGATAACCCAAGTCAGTGCCTCACTCCTCCTCCTCCTCCTCCTCTTCCTCTGTCCTCCAGCTGTTGATCAGGTGGTTTTCCAGAAGCGAATTCAGCAGCAGCTGCAGAGGAGTCCTCAGTTCCCCGCGGTGAGTACGCCGCCTGCAACTCTCCTTTAAACACCAACCTTCCTCACACGGGACTGTTCCGTAGATCATACAGGAGTTCATCACCGGCTTGGAGGCACACATGGAAAATCCTGACACGCTGAGGGTCTGCCTCCTTCCATGCGTCCCCCAAACGTCTGACGGACACATCAGGTGAGCTTTCAAACACAAACGGGGTTCCTGCAGGGTCTTAAAAAGGGGAATTGGATCATTTGGAAATAAGGCCTTAAGAAGCATTTTACAAAAGTCCTAAACTTTGATATCTTAGAAGTGGTGCAATTGAAACCTTTTTCTGTATGACCCTTCTGGTCTAAAGTTTTATCATGTAAGTAAACGTACCATCATGCTGGATGCAAACCGCTGATGTTAATAGAAAGAACAAGAAGAATTACCCACTTTAGCCTTACAGCTCCGTGCTAAATACAAGGCGCTAAGAAGAAGCTAGTTGTGACAAAGGCTGAAAGGACGCCGGTACCACCCGGTACTGGTACCGGTAGAAGATCTGCCGGGGGTCGGCCCAGCTCTCTGCTGCTTTAACACCTATTCAAAAGCAGCTGCGGGCTCAAACTGCCGCTAAAACTGTGAGTCGGGCGGCTCTTCATCTCTTCATTTTAGCGTCTCTGTGGTTTTTAGTGTCTCATCATCACGTTGCTCTGTTCTTTCACCCTATCCACTAATTCTGTCACTTTCCCGAACAAACACGACTTACAGGGTACTTCAGACTTGGTGTGCTTGTCGCTCAATTCTTTCCCAATCAAGGAGGCAGATTTCTTGCAGCTCTCTGTTGTGATTGACAGTTCCAGATAAAAACCCAATGCAATGATAGAAATAAAATGTCAATTATATTTGAATAAAGAACAATGCAGGGAAGATTGTTCAGGAGGAAGATGCCGGTGAGGATGAAGAAGTAGCAGCTGAAATGAGTGGAGGAGAAGAAGAAAATCAGAAAGGAGGAGGAGGAGGTGCACTTTCTTCATTCATTAACTCCTTTAGTACGATAATCAGTTTAAAGAGTTTTCTTCTACAAAGCCCCATCAACAGTTGTTTTATTCTCACCTGCATTTCTCTGCATTAGGGCTGTAACCATTCGTTTGAATCACGATTCATATCATAAAATATGGGTGACGATGCGATTCATAGTCTATAACGATCCGATTCTCTGAGCTAAAATGGATCCAGGGCGTCTTTATCGCAAACTTCAACCAGTGAGACTCAGAGAGAAACACCTGGAACTGAATAGGGACGTTTTCCAGATAGCGTGAGTTTCTTCAATGAACAATGAAGTAAACAAGAATCAGTGTTGGGTAAATTACTTTTAAAGAGTAATTGATTACTTTATTTACAGGATGAAATAGCAATTACATGACTTTACTCATACTCCAATTAAAAGGCTAAACAAAGGCAGTCAGGTTTTTTGTAGCCTTGCCTCATTACTTCCACCTCATGAACACGAGAAGATGGACATTATGTCGCGGCCCACATATAGACCGGTTGCTCACTGGCTCTGGGGCAGTGGAAAGCAGTTCATCTCCAGGACACAACGTGCAGCTAACTGTCCTGCTTTTTTTAGTCTAGTTTTTAGTCTCCAACTCTGCATTAGCGTGCAGGCGTCACACGTTTTTTTTAGATTAGAATCCGAACTGTTTCCTTTAAGCAAGAGGCAAAGTCAGAACCAACTGTTTATGTGAGTAATGAGGGATTCTGTACTCTAGTAATTGTAATTTGAACCGTAATTCATGATCTCACTCCGTCACTGACACGGTTTGCTCTGATATTCAAGGATTTGGTTTTGTCTTTGTCCATAGGGCTGGGAATCCGGCAGATCAATTGCTTTTCATTTTTCATAATGCAAGGTCTTAAAAGGTCTTAAAAAGTCCTAAACTGGACCTGAAGACGTGTGAAGGGGACGTTCATGGCTTTCAGTGCAGCTCTTGTCACCACAGCGACTCGTGTTTTTCTTCCAGCTCCTTCCAGGAGAGCTTGCTGCGGATGTTGCTGGGCGTTGAGATGCTACAGGTCTGTGATTTACTCCCACGTTTTCCAAACCTTACATTTCTCCACCAGAACTATTCAGAAGGGTTTTTGCTCCGCTCTCCTTGCAGACTTTGATCATTAACATTTTGCTTGAGAAAGTCCCAGAGTTCATGCTTGACAGGTCAGGAAGTCCTCTGATAACTTTAGGGTTTCTTTGTTGTTGTTGTGGAGGATTTATCTACGTTTCCGCTGTACTTCTCAGCACTGGTGATGGAGGCCTCAGCTTTCCCAGAATGATCATTAACCAGCTGAAGTGGCTGGACAGAATCCTGGATGCTAAGGTAATCGACCTGCACTGATGTCACCCCTCTCCTGCTGATCACGCCCAGATGTTTTGGTCATGCCCAGTGCTTGGATCACCTTGGTCAGATCTATTTGACACATTATGGAGATTCCCCCAACCCCTGACATGCTGAAGCGAGTCGTTGCATTCACCACCCTATTAACACGCAGGCTGATCCTGCTGAACTGGAAGCCCCCCCGTCCCCCTTCCTATGTCCACTGGGTCCCTGAGGTGTTCTACAATCTCAAACTTGAGAAGCTAAGGTGCTCACTTCCAGATTGAAGCACATGGACTCATTTCCTCACAATCTGGAGGCTGACTGAGCGCTGGTGTAACGAATGGTTAAGGCTGTTACCCTGGTTTTCTCAATTATTTTACTATCATTATTATTTTTTTGTATTAGATACTTTCTTATTTCTAAATGACTAAGTGGCTTACTCATCCCACTTGTTTGTTTGTTTGTTTGTGTCTGCCCTGGCCTTTTGGGGGTTGTTTAAGGGGGTGGGTGGGGCTGACATTCGACTGTCTTTTTTTTTGTTTTTTTTGTTCTGACATCTCATTTTACACTCGTATGTCTGTTGAAATGTAAAGTGTTCAACAAACAAAGTTCTAAAAAAATAACAAATAAACCTGCTCTGAGGTGGACGTTGAAGGGCGTTTTCTCTCTCGTTCCGGTTTCCTCCTGCAGGGATTGTCGCTGAAACTCATGGAGCTTGTGTCAGTAGCGCCTGTAGAGGTTCAGCGGGACGTCATCACAAGTTTACCAGAGATACTAGATGACTCCCAGCACAACGATGTCGGCAGAGAGCTCAAGTGAGTATCGCTCTCTGACCACCCAGGATTCAAGCGGAGGTTTAAAAGTCCTTCTTTCTTCTATTTTCAAAGCATTCTCCTTAAATTGAGATGATGTAATTTTTAGACAAAATCCAAAAAACCCGTGTCGTTTTCTAGGACGTAGTTTCTCCAGAGCGGCAGGAGTTCATCAGAAATTCACCTCAGGGTTGTTGGAGGGGCCGTGCTGTGGCGTAAGCCCGCCCCCTTCCCCCTCCCTGTTGCTGAGAGCTCTCTGGTTACACGCCCTCCCACTAGCCTACAGCCCCTCACACACCCAGCCCAACATTGGCGGAGCAACAAAAATGGCGAGCAGTGTTGGAGCTATCCAGCCGTAGCGTTTGGGAACCAGATTCAGCTCAGAGGAGCTTCTGGGCCGCTCAGCGTATTTCCTACATCACAAAAACGATCTTTTTCAAACGGAATTTTTTCATTTCATCCAGATTCAGAACAATCTGTGTAAAGAAATACTCAGAAATGTAATTTTCTGTTTATGCAAGTGTACTCCATCCTCAGAAAAGCAGCACTAGAACATGTCAAAACACCAAAAAGGCCATTTTCACCGGAGTGGTTTCTCTTTTTCTGTGAAGTTGTTTGTTGCTGGAACGCACTCAGCTGACCGTCCCCATCCTGGATGCCCTCTCCAGCCTCAACCTCAGTTCTTCATTACTAACAGAGGTAGAATTTCCGCCTTGCTGGGCCCGCATGAACGCCGGCGTCCGTGCCCGCGCTGTGACCTGTAACTGTTGGCTGTTTCAGGTGCGGACTGCTGTCATGGCAACGATGGCTGCTGTGCAGCTGGAGGACCTTCCCGTCGTGGTCAAGTTCATTTTGCACTCCGTCTCATCCTCGGACGCATACGAGGTGAGGTACTCGGTCAGCGAATGTATGATTTCCCTCCTTAGGCGTTGTCTCTGCAGAACTGTTTTGTGTTTGGTAGGTGGTGTGCAGTCTGCGGAAAAACCTGCAGCTGGAGCAGTGCGTTCTTCCTGCTGCGCTTCAGGCTTCTCAGACTCTGCTGAAGTCTAAAAGAGCTGCAGTGTGAGATGCAACTCCAGCTCAGCTGCTCCCTCTGAAGGAGATGAGAGATGGCTTCATTAGTTCTTTTGCTGTTTTCCATCAGGTCTGCTCCGGCGGCAGCAGCAGCAGTGAGCAGCAGCCAGGACAGCATCAGTCTGGTTCTGGACGGCATCAAGTCAGCTGTGCGCTTCCAGAAAACCATTGCAGAGGCTTGGCTTAAGGTTGGATAGTAATCCGGACCGTCCATTTTTTTTAAAACAAATAAATTGTTGTTGTTTTTTTTACGATTGTGAAGAAAAAACAAAACAAATAAAATATGATTTAATAATTCTAACTTCTTTAGGCCTCAAATAAAACAGAATTTTGTAAGTAATTTTTTAAAATCAAAAATGGAATTTCTTACATAAAAAATCTTGTTTTAATTTATTTGAAATTTTTATGTATATGTTTAACATTTGTTTGTTGAGTTTATTAATTTAGAGAAGCACTGACCTCAAATTCTTTATAAGGTCACATTTTAAAGGGAAAATGTCTAAAGCTTCATGTTTTTCTATGGATTTTTATTAATGTTTTTTACTTCTGTGTTTTAAACAATTTCTGATTTTTGCCTAATTTTACTTTTAATATGTTCTCATATCAGGCAATAGAGTCTGTAGAGGAGGAGGAGGAGCACAAGGTGAGTTCATAGCAGTTGTTTCTGCTCTGATGCGTATGTATATGAAGGTTTCCCAGGCATCAGAGACGCTTTGTCATGCTTTCACGTGCATGTATGATCAGTAGCAGCTCCAGTTTGGATGAATGTGATCGTCTCTGCACCAGGTCATCGATCTGCTGGTGCTCTTCATCCTCCACTCCACCAACGCCAACCAGAGCCGCAGGGGGGCGGAGAGGATGCTGAAGCTCAAAGTGAGGTCCGGCCTCATCCAGGAGCCGCTGCTGCAGAGGACCTTCAGGGACTACGTCCAGGTGCTGCACGCCTCCATCGGAGCAGCAGCGCGGCGGGACGGCTCTTTTACTCTCCTCTGGTGACGTTGCAGGTGCTGCGAGGATACTTCTCCTCCATTCTGGCTCTCGCTCAGAGTTTGCTGCGTTCCCCCGACCCCGGCCTGGTGGCGTTTGGTGGACACATGTACCGATGCTCTTTCACCGCGTTTGATTCGTACTGCCAGCAGGTGCCGTCACGTGTGACCTCAGACCCTGTTTCGTTAGGCAGAAGCCCGTCTTTTCATCGTTTCTGTGGTTTCCTGTAGGAAGTCGTGGGCTCCCTGGTGACCCATGTGTGCAGTGGTGCGGGTGGAGAGGTGGACATGGCTCTGGAGCTGCTCTGTGGCCTGGTGACAGAGAAACCCTCAGAAATGGCCCTGTATGCCGTTTTTGTCAAGGTACGGATGTGACGCTGGAGCAGCACGTCGGTTTTGCTTTAGTTTTGACTGACAGGTGTTTGGACAGGGAATCTTGGACTACATGGACAACCTGACGTCTCAGCAGATCCGAAAACTTTTCCAGCTTCTAAGCAGACTGGCGTTCGGGCAGCAGCAGCAGCAGCAAGGCTCTCACATCCAGGTAGGCTGTTGCACACTCATCCACAGCAGCTCAGTTTCAGCTCCTTGATCACCTTCTGTCATGGTAACCCTAACCCCCCTCCCTCCAGGATGACATGCACATTGTGATCCGCAAGCAGCTGTCCAGCACTGTGCCCAAGTACAAGCGGATCGGCATCATTGGTGCAGTCATGATTATAGGCAGCATGGGAGCCAGGTAACAGATATTTACCGCACACAGAAATGTCTGTGGGCGTGTCCAAAGTCCAGGGCTGCGTCCTTCAATGGCCGCGGCCTTCCCGGGCGACGTCGGCCGGGTCCTACGTCGAGCGGGTAGGCCATGTTAATGTCTGTTATCCGTTACATCCCGTCGTGAAGCAACCGTGAGTCCCGAACAGAGAGGAGTAGTAAACCAGGCACGGGGCTCAAAAATTCCCTGGCTTATTATTATATCCAAACTTCACAGCCCGCCATTGTTGTCAGAAAATCTCAATGGCCCGGATGCACCAGACCAATCCTTGAAATCAAGAAAAAGAAGGCCGTGTTCGTTCGGCTGCGTTTGAACAGCCTTCAAACGCAGCCCAGGATGAACACAGCCCTCCGATGTGGACAGAGCCATATTTTTGTGTTTGTTCTCTCATGTCAGAGTCAGTGTGTCTTCACCATAATCTCCCCTCAATCACAGGTCTGAAGGGACGGACTCGCAGCACGGCTCGCTGTCCCAGGAGACGCTCAGACAGGTATACGTCCCACCATAACACCTGTACCAAATTCAAAAAAAATAATCCTTCTAAATCATCATTATTTGTTTTAGTGTGATGCAGAAAATTACATCTGTGGCCCAAACCTTTTGATTTTACTGAAGGATTCTATTATTTGCAGAACAACTAAATCTTTCAAAATCACATGGCAACCCTGGAAAAGTTTCCTTCTCAAAACATGTAAAGAAATTGAATAGAATATGTTTTTCCCTTGTTATAAAGGACAACATTTCTGGTGGAACTTGTAGAATTTGTTCTGAATGAATACTTATTTTAAGGTATATTTCTCTGATAATTGAAAATACTTATGTCCTAAGTGGGCATGTATAGCTCATAAAAGAGTTTTTTATCTTTAAACTAGATGTATATACTCATTTACTCCCAGAAAAATCTGATTTGAAGCGCTACAACAGTCCAACTGTCCTTTTGTTCTAGACCGTAATCATGTTAAAGTAAAACTAGAGTCAAACATTTTAAGATCATTAGTCTTTAAAACTACATTTACTTTCAAACTTCTGTCCCAGTGTTGTTAAAGTCCAACGCCTGTCATCTTTTGATCGATTTTCAAAGCCTTCCCGGGCTTTCAATCATGATTATGCCGGACAAGGTTTGTGCAGCGTGGAAGTTGTTCATCAAAGAAGGAAATGTGGGGATTTTTGTGCCATCATTCCAAGCGGCAACACTCACTGTTTGGAGCGTAAAACCTTTTGTGAGCTCAAAACATTCATTTGCACTTAAAACAGAATAATGCTCTTTAAAATCAAAAATATGTACAAACAAAACAAGTTTACTCAAGAGAAATTCTTTCTATTCTGCATTCGAAACAGAGCAGGACACCACATTGCAAACGTGCCACAAAAGTTTCAAGAGTAAAATAATTTTTCAGCGCACACAATATTTAGTGTTGCACTCGGAACAAGGAGACTGTTGATGCGGAAGTAAGCCTCTGCTGATGTCCCATCATCCCTTTGATAACACTCTCTCCTGCTAGCTTACAGCCCCAAAATATAACCATTTTCATTGAGGTGGGTCTATAAATGCATTTTTACCGTGTTAAGATTCAAATCCAACTTTCTTGAGTTGGTTTCTTGAAACGAGACCATTATCTTTTTACAAATGACATTTCTGCTTAAAAAGATTATGTATAATGAAACAAAAAACACGTTCTGTTAGAGATATTGCTTGAAATAAAATGTTTTTAGGATCAAATGACTCACCAAGATGTTCGTGAAGTCGTTACATTTTATTGAAAAGTTGTGTTAGTTTTGACATATCAAGTTAATTAAATATTTAAACTGAAAAGCGGTGAGAGTTTGTGGTTTTGCAGTGTGAACTTTAGTCTTTAGTAAGGAAGGTTCTGCTAACTTTTCTAATAAAAAAAAAGTCCTTTATTTGATTTTCATGGGTGTTTTCTTCTCACTTCCAAGCACCGATAAAGAAACGGCGTCCGCTGAATCAGCAGTTTTCCTCAGGTTTTCACACAGACCCAAGCAGCTTTAGCTGTGCAGCAGCAGAACACGTCAAAGGCGTTTACAGAGGGGCAGACGAAATGAACCGCAGACTGTCACACAAATGCAGCAACGAAGAGCAAACTCTGGATCTAAACATGAACACAAATCCACATAAAGTGTTAAGTAAGGGTTAACGGCCATCCAAGTGTGCAGCATCAGAATGAACACACTTTGCAGAAGCAACCATCCGACGCAAAGAAACCCGCTTATACCATGGCCACTTACAAAAGAAATACATATTTAAATAGTTTTTAGGCAAGGCAAGTTTATTTGTATCGCACAATAAGTACACAAAGTCATTCAAAGAGCTTCACAAACAGGAAAATGCATTAAAATCACAATACATAACAGTGCAAAGATTAAAAACATACATATTCATTCTAAAATTTACTTTAAAAGAGAGGGAAGAGAAAAGAAAAGGAAAAGAGGTGAGGATAAGGACCCTTCAGGTACACACACGGCTAAACAGGAATGTTTTGAGTCTGGGTTTGAACCGTAACACAGTAGAGGCCGGTCTCACAACCTCAAGGAGACTGTTCCAGCTTCTAGCTGCATAAGACTGAAACGCTGATTCACCTTGTTGTCCTCAGAGTCCAAGATGGTTCATGTGGAGAGACTTGTAAACAAGCAGAGCTGCTTTAAAGTCTATTCTTTGAGCTACAGGAAGCCAGTGCAGAGACCTGAGCACAGCACCGATTTACTCTTTTACAGCTGGTTTGGGGAGCAGGCCGTTACAGTAACCTAACCTACTGGAGACAAATGCATGAGGAAAGAAAGCATCAGTTCAGAGAAAGATCTCCTCTTACCGCCTGTTTTTGTCCAGATGATGAAGCTAAAGGTTGTTTTGAAGTAGCCAGCGCAGTGATACAGGAACTTCTTTGTTAGGTGTTCATTTTCCCGGAGCGTTATCATTTTTTAATGCACACCCAGCAGCCAATCAGAATCAAGCATTCATAAGAGTATTTATTGTCTAGTTGATGTTTTATGTGAAGGATTTTGTGATGTTTTGACTGAGGCTCAAGTCAATGTCCACCAACTAATCTAGATTTCTAACAGAAAAGGCAGAAAATCCATGTGTATGTTTATTGTTTGTGCAGTCTGTGAAGGAAACCTCCTCCGGCATGTGGAGCATCCTCCTCCACTCATCGGATCAGAGTTTTCCCATCACTCTCCCTTCTGCTGAAGCCGCTTCTCGCTCATGGGTTAAAGGAGAAACTCTCCTTTCAGTTTCTGCGCTCCTCCTCTGTGTTCCTGCTGCAGGTGACGGCGCTGATGGAGCTGGTGAAGTCCAGCAGTGAGAGCTCTCCTGAAGCTGCAGCTCTGTACTACGACGAACTGGCCAACCTGATCTGGAGCTCCACTCTGGACCCTCAGGTGCAGGTGAGCTGCAGAGGTTGCTGTTCTTCCTCAGTGACTCTTCACTTGTGACTCCCTCATTGGGGGAAAAAACAAACCTTCTAAAACGATCTCCCCCTGACAGGAAATGATGGGAAGTCGGGTCCTGGATGATTTCCAAGAGGATTTTGTGGTGGACCTTGGGCCGGATATAACTGGGTTAGTGCTGAAGGACTGGGTGGGTCGTAGCACTGGTCCCCCCCAAAAAAGACAGCCTACACTTTCCCTGTTTCATTTATATTCTGGTTCGGAAGGAGGTTTTGACTCCTGGATTCTCCCCAGCACATCCGTTGTAGGTACCATAACCATTCAGCCTGCAACAACCGTTCGGGGTCCTTCGACTATTGTGATTGGCTGTCTGTTGGTCCGATGACGTGTCAGATAGTGATTGGTCTGGAAAAATTACTATACTACCATAGAATAAGATATTATGCGGTCCATTGTAAACAAGCAGAGCTCCGATATAGAGCGAGATCATCTTCTAAAGGTGCTTTTATTATTGTTATGATTATTATTAAGCCCATTAGCAGCCGAACAGACTGCGGTCAGAACCCTTCTCCGGACCGAACACTATAACAAAGCACCTTCTCCACCTGCAAACACGAAGCTACGAGACTCCAGCTGCTCTGATCAGAGCGACGATTCACTCGTGTGGAGCAGCAGGTTCATTCTAACAGACACAGATCTTTTTACTAAGTGGGTTGTGGCAAAATCTGTCTATAAACATTACAAAGAATAATGTCAGACACAACGTATGAGGAAAAAGAACTTTAGGTTACAAAGGGAAACGTGAAATGAAAATATGTAGATCCCGAGCAGATCTCCACGCCACCTAGTTTGTCCAAGTGGGGGTTATCGTAGTGTTATCCTGTTATCCTTAGTTTAAAGGACCCCAAACGGGTATTGCAGGCCGAATGGTTACGGTACCTACACCGGCTCACGCTTGACACGTGTCGAAAGTCCATCTGCTCCTTTCTTAAGGCGGCTGCACCAACCGCTAAATTTAAACCCCCAAGCTAGCAAAGTTGACAAAAAACAAACTTATTTGGAAAGTTTCTTTATGCAGAAAGTAACCTTTGACTTCAAAGGACAAAGAAAGCTGCATCTAACACCAAAAAACTCCAAATATGGATTTACTGCAGTAGTTGCTGTCTAATGTTACAGGATGCTGCTTGAACAGTGGATTATATTTCAGTGAATGTTTTTATTTTTTATTTATCCGTTGCGTGTTCAAAGTGGGACGAGGCTGAAGTCGGCGTCTGATTCTTTACTATTTTTAGCTTCTACTTTGACAGTTATGGATAAAGGGAAAATATATTTCACGCCCTAATGGTTCCTACGCCAAATGTAGTGTCCAGATAAAGTTTAAATCGGCCGCAGACGTTTTACAGAAGATTAGGATGAAGTTAAAAAGCTAAAAAGCTAAAAAGAAAAACCCAGATGCCAACGTCATCCTCGCACAGATACATGAAACCAGCCTGTAACCTGAAGAAGGTTGGCGTCCACTGGGTTAAAGGTCATGGACTTTCATCCTGATACTGATACTAGTGATTCTCTCGTCTGTTTGCTTTAGTTCTTTCCTTTTGCCGCCTCGTGTGATGTATAACCTGGATGACGATGAGAGTCAAGGAGGCATCGCTATCAACCTGCTGCCCCTACTGGCCAAAGACACACAAAGCAGAGGAGATGAGCTGACCCACGACAAGAAGCCGCTGAAGTCAGTGACCTTCAAACCATTTCTGATGTTTCCCGGCTGGTTTTTACACTTTGTGTTGAACTTCTGCGCGTCTTTGATGGCTGACAGCCTGAGCGTTTCTTCCTCTCTTGACAGGAGGGTTTCTCCTCTGTGTTTGTCTCCGTTCTTTCGCCTCCTGAGGCTCTGCGAGGAGAAGCGGCACCAGGGAGACCTGGAGGAGATTGATGCCCTCCTGGGTGAGGAGAACAAGAAGGTTTGCGTTTCTTCTTGTTGATGTCTGTGGCTTGAAAGCGCTCGGTCTTTGTGTTTTGGGGTTTGCTGCGTGAGCAGGCTGCCCCCTGATCCTGGCAGACATGGACGTCGTGGAGAAAGTTGAGAGCCTGTCTAAGGCGGAGAGGGACTTCCTCTGCGCTCTGCTCTTCCACGCCATCAACTGGTTCAGAGAGGTAACTGCAGGTCGCCGTCAAGCATTCGGTTCATTACAGCCAGCAGGACTGAGGCCGGCTCCTCCCACAGGTTGTGAATGCCTTCTGTAAGCAAACAGAAACGGAGATGAAGATGAAAGTCATGACTCGACTGCAGAACATCACGTACCTGCAGTCGCTGCTGGAAAAGGCTTTGGCAGGTCTCTTTTCGGCCCAGAACCCAAACCTACCTGCTTCATTAAAGACGTACCTTTCCTGATAACCCTCCTATGTTGAGCAGAAACGCCTGGCTTTGTTCCTCCCGTTTCCAACTTCGATGGAGAAAGCTCCGACAGGCTGGCTCTCTCCTCGGCTGTTCCTGCACTCAAGCCAAAGAAAGGTGGTTGGATCTGACCAATCTATGAATCACGCCATGGTTGTGTAGAGCCTTAGAACATGGATTCTTTTGCAGATTATTCTAAAAGTCACTTCTGTTTTAGACGGTGCGGGAAAGAAGAGGAAAGCTGCTGCGAGGCGTTCCTCTGAAGGCAGTTCTCAGCCTGCAGAGGCGGCTGAAGCGGATGAAACCCAGCAGGTAAAGAAGCCCCCACACCCGCCACACCTCCACCCAGTGCAAACACATAGCTGAAAGAAAGCACCATCCTGTCTGTGCCGAAGGAGCATCCTGAAAAGGAGAAAGACAAAGACGTCTCGCCGGGGGTCAGTCTGTCTGTCTTCAGGCCCTTTTTCAGAGAGCTGGACTTGGAGGTTCTGAGTGTTTTGCAGTCCGGCTTGCTGTCTCGCTCCCTGCTGGACTCGGAGCTTCACACTAAGGTAGAGTTAAACCCATCAGAGTTCCGCTTGAGGTTGGTGAGTCCATCTAAACAGCGACACATGTGTTACCGAGGTGCGGGAAGAGGTTCTGCTGGGCCCCGCCGAGCTGGTTTTCCTGCTGGAGGATCTGCTTCACAAACTGGAGTTCAGGCTAACAGCCGCCCCCACCAAGAGGGCTCCATTCCTGAAGGTACAAACCATCCGCTCTCAGCTGATGTCAAAGGACCTTTACCATTCCCTTTCCACCCAATTTGACTCACACCTCCATTTTTGTGTTTTACAAAACAACTACTTTTTAATTTGCCGATAAGAAACTAAAAGTGAAGAAAAGCCTTTCAGTGTGTTCATACTGAGCCTGGTGTGATAAAACAATAAAATACTAAAAAAATTAAACACAAAAAATGTAAATGTAAACATACTGGTGTGCAGCAGGGATGCAGAGATTCACTTGTCCCACGATTTGGTTCAATGTTGGACCATGCGGTACGGTTTTGAACCGAGAATTGTGGCGTCCATGATTTTAACTGTCAACTCTGTCCTTGCAGTCATTTAAAGATGCATTCTGTAAATAACGCTCTCGTCCAGACAAGGGCCGACAGAAGCGTCGGCTTCTCCCACCTGCAGCAGCGGAGCTCCAAAGATATTGCGTCCTACTGCGTCCAGCTGCTGCCCGCCCTCTGCACTCACCTGGAGAACTGCCACAACCATTTCCAGGTACAAAGCCACCGGCTGGGATGGAAACCGTGAACTCTTTTCAAATCTCTGACCACGACTGCTGTGTGTTCGCAGGCTCTGCTGTCGAAAAACGATGGCTGTGTTGATGCGGCCGCCGCAGACCTGCAGGAGCATCGGTTGATGTCTAGAAGCTACGAGCTGCTCCTGCAGGTCCTGAACACCGTCTTCAGCTGGTGAGGCTGAGCAGAGTGACGTCTGAAGAAACCTGTGAGAGACCCACTCCGATGACAATGCCCTTTGAGATGTTCTAGTGGTTTTTTTCTGTTGATGAAAGCGTTAGGCTTGAAATGACGTTTCATTTCTTTATCCAAATGGCTGCACATCGAGCAAGCAGACATAAAAATGTTGTTTGCCAACGATCGTATTTGTGACGTTGTAAAAAAAAAAACACGCTGGGCGGGCCACAAGCTCGTCTGATGCTGACAAACAGATCCACCAACGTCTTTGTTTTCTCCAGAATATTTGGAATCTGGATCTAAACTGTACGGCTGGGCAGCGCTGATGCTCCATTTGTGTTGCACCGCTAACAAAGGGTGGAGTTGTGAGGGGCTGTAAGTCAGCGGGAGAGAGAGTAATCAGAGGTTAGCACAGTAGTTCATTCTGGAGCCCCGTGACGGCAAATATTAGCTGGAGACCTAAAAGGTCAAAAGACCACCAGGAACTCTTACAATCGATCAAAAGATGATGGGAGTGGGACTTAAAATGGGGTCAGCTTTTGGAAATGCCGACTGAATCATTTATTGACTTTTGTTTTGTTTTGTGTTTGTGTGTGTGTGTGTGTGTGTGTGTGTGTGTGTGTGTTGGGTCACATCCTCAGGTCTGGATTCAGTCAGCCAGGACACAGGAACCTGCTGAAGAAGGCTCTGGGCGTTTTGGCTGAACGTCTCAAAGAAGGAGATGCTGATCTGACCCTGGAGCAGTTTGTGAAGTAAACCATTTGTGTTTGACAGTTAAAGTTTGGGTTCCAGTTGAATTGCTTTCAGTCTCAGTTTGTGATGAGGCGACAGAGCTGATACTTGGCTGTTTTTGTCTTCAGGCACAGCGTCGAGTACCTGCTGAACTTCCGCAGCACAATGCCGAGTCTGAACACGGCTTTGTGTCTCTCCCAGCTCCTGTCCACTGTGGCAGAAAGAGGAGGAAATGCTGCAGCTCACAGAGATCAGACCGGTCAAACTGATATGTTACTTGTTTTTTTGTTTCATTTAGTGTCATGTGAAGTTCCAGCATTGAAGGCTGATTTCTGCCTTTCTCTCTCCCTTACAGCTGCCCTCGCTCGCCACTTTCTGAGCCAGGTTTGGGTGACGGCCAGTGGAGAGAGAGAGCGAGGGAACAAATTCAATGAAGCTCTGCACGCCCTCCTGACGTGAGTCTGAAATCACAGCTTAGAGGTTTTTTTTGGAACTGCCTCCACCAATATTTTAGGAACTGCAATTTCCTAAATGCTGGTTTACCTTCCAACAAACTGATGAATGACCTCTGGGTCTTCAGCACCATGAAGCAGCTCAGACGTTCATTTCTGTCTGTCTACTTCTGACGGCCAAACGTCCACTTTTCCTGCAGAGTTTAATAGAACTAGTTCTGAACCTGAACCTGCTTTTTGTCTCCATGCACCACCTGTGTTGTTGATGAAAACTCCCGTCCTGCTGGTTGCTGCAGCATCTATCTGGAGCAGGTGGATGACATCCTGAAGGTCGTGGAAGAAATCGCTGGAGAAGGAATCTCTGAGCTCCTCAACGTGTCCAAAGATGAAAGCTCAGCATCCTGGCCCACTCTCAACAGGTCGGCGCTCGGCATCCAACGTATCACCTCAAGACGTTTAAACTGTTCAGATGATTGCCTTTACAGTGTTTTGGACAATGAGAGCAGCACTTGAAAACATAGAACCAGCTTGTTTTTTCCCTAAATTAATTTAGAAAAAGCTCATACCCATTCGTGTCAGTCTTCTTCTGAGTTTAGATAAACGTTATCGATCCTGCCGGGGGGAAATTCAGTTGTTACAACTCTGGGGGATCAGGCATCGAGGTCCAAAGAATGTGTAAATAAATACTATAAATAAACACCCATTTTATGCATGCACAGCCAGAATAGCAGTTGTGCGTTGAATGTTTTGTCATCAATAGAGTGTTTGTGCGGTCTAGCAGTGGTTGGAATGACGGCCCTCTGGTGCCGCTGTGGGTGTAACGGTCTGCTGCTGGAGATGTCGGTTTCAGCTGTAATGCTCCGTGCTCCATCCATCGGCTGGTTGTTCTCTGCAGGCAGACGTTCCTGGTGTTCTACAAAGTGTTGCTGGCAGAGCTGGAGAAGGCCGTCAGGAAGATTCCTGCAGGAAAATCCAGCGATGACTCTGAGGTCAGCCCCAAACTAACTCTGTTTGCTCAACTTCATGACGAGAGACAAGTCAGAACACCGAATGTGTCCATCCTTCAGGCTCAGAGTGAGAAGCTGCTGACGTGGAACCTGGCAGTGCGAGATTTCCACATCCTGGTAAACCTAGTGAAGGTAGATTTGCCTTAAACCTGATGATGATCCACAAATGGTTTCAGCTTTCTTCAGCTTCCCACTGGAATTGTTTGACGGATTTTGTTTGACTCCATCTTCAATGGTGATCTGTTTGCTCTTCTCTCATGCAGGTGTTTGACTCCAGGTCAGTGCTTAACGTGTGCTTAAAGGTGAGCTGACCGTTACCGCCCTGACCGCCTTTGATGACTTGTTATCTGTGATCAGAACTAACTCTGCATTTCCAGTACGGACGACTTTTCTTGGAGTCCTTCCTGAAGTTGGGAATGCCGCTGTTGGACTACAGTTTTAAAAGACACAAGGTAGAGAAGAAAAAAGTTCCTCTGCAGGTTTCCCTCTTTAATTCAGCTGATGAATGTTTCTTCTCTCTGCTTTTGGTCCCTTGTATTTTGAAGGAGGACGTTCAGAGCTTGCTGAAGACCTTCCAGCTCAGCACCCGTCAGCTCCACCACATGTGTGGACACTCTAAGGTCTGGTGAAGTTGGATTTCTTTTTGCACAGTTGTGTTTTGTGTCTTGACACGTGGAAACGGCTCAAGATGCACGCTGGTTATCTTCAAACAGAGTCTTCCTTGTGTTGTGCTGGTTGCCAGATTCGCCAGGATACCAGCTTGACCAACCATGTGCCAGCCTTGAAGAAGAGCCTGGAGCTGTTTCTGTACAGGGTGAAGGCCATGTTGGCGCTCAACAACTGCCAGGAAGCCTTTTGGATGGGGAATCTGAAGAATCGCAATCTGAAGGTTAGATATCCTCTGAAAGCCTTTCCTGTCATGTTTTTCCAAAGACCCACTTCAATCAAAACTGTACTTTTGGTTTTCTGGTATCATTTTTCTGATGATGGAAGACATATATGAAAAGGATAATGAAGATTAAAATGCATTTCAGAGTATTTTTTTATTCAAACTGCGGTGAATGAGGAGCAGTTGATAAAATGTGGTTTGAAAAAGTTTGCAGCTGTTACGTTCAAATGACAAACCGCTAATGCTAGTTTTGGGTTGTGAGGGGCTGTAAGCTAGCAGGAGAGAGTGTAAAGAAAGGGACGATAGGATATTAATCATCAGAGGGGTACTCCCCACCTAAAGGCCCTCGCACAGCTCAGAGGGGTCTTTCTAATGATCTCCTGCCGCTCTGCAGAAACTATGTCCCAGAAAACGACTCAGTTATTTTGGAATTAGTCTAAAAACGGCATCATCGGAATGAAGAGACCACTGGGAACATAAATAGATCGAAGGATGATCAGAGCGGGACTTTAAAGAACTACACTGTGTCTTTTAGGGGGAGGAGATTCTCTCACAGCGGTCCCAAGACAGTGACGAGGACGAAGATGAAGAAGAGGGCGAGGGTCTGCCACTTCCACAGCAACTGTCAGATGACGAGGTATGTGACGTTTCTAACGGCGGCCGCAGAGACGAGGCAACGGGGTTTCATCCTCTCTGAACATATAACTGCACAAACAGTCATGAAGCCACAGCGACAGCGTAAAAACATAGTAACAGCAGTCATTAGAATTCTGTTTCTGTCCTTTATCCCTATTTGACATGAAACGTTTGCTGTGTGGACTCACTCCAGTGTTGCATTTAGCATGTAAGAGTCTATCAGTAATATAAGTAAATAACTATGGGATGTCATTGCAAAGTGGGCAGAAGCAGACAAATAAATACGAGTAACCCTTGTGCTATCCTAGGACTTTAACATTGGGAGTTGGGTCATCTAGACCCACTAGACAGTGCTCTGAACCTTTTTTCTTCAATGATTTGTGATCTTCACTGGTGTCCATGGATTACATGAAATCTTTCCACCTTTATCCACCTTTGTCATGGTAGGGAGAACACGTCAATGTAAGGGGGGAATCATCTAAGATAGCACAAGGGTTAAAGAAGTTGTAACTGAACGTTTGTGTGTGACGCCTGCATCAGAGCGCTGCACTTTAAACAACAGTGACACCTACTGTCCTAAAGGTTGAAGGTAAATACTGGACATGATGCTGCAGGACGATGGAGGATTTTCCAGCCACTGTGTTGCTAAGCTGAACTTAAATTGTTCATTTTTTCTTTCAAACTTGACTCTCATCTCCTGCAGGCTGACAAGAGCGACTCTGAGGCAACAAAGAAGACCAACGGAGGAGATGAAGATGAAAGTGCAGATGACTCTGAGTAAACCCAGTCAGTGTTATTAGGGGTTCCATTATTTTCTATCCTGTATTGAGTTGAAAAAAAAAATCGAATTTAAAAGTGGCCTGTTTATAGTCGTCAAGTAGTTTGATGACCTTTAGTGTCAGACAGGCTGAATGGGGAAAAAGGTTTGTTGTTCATCACCTCTGTTTATTTTAGTAAGAACTTTGGGCTCACAAAGAGTTCATGAAGTGTACCTTTTGTTCAAAGATTCCCGTTTTGGGGCTTTGTAACTTCACATTCAGCTTTGGAAAATGTTATTTCTATCAACAAAAAAAAGACGTTGTTTGTCTTGAACACAACAGATTTTGTGTTTTTGTAAAAAGTGATTTTGATCTTTGTTTCCTAAAAAATGTTTCACTCACTTTGATCATCTCAAGACAGAAATAAAGCCAAGAAAAACACTTATTCTTATTCTTGCCAGTTTTGTGTTTGTTTATTTAGTGTTTACAGATGAACCACACAAGGAGACATTTTCATTTTACAACATTAGCTGTTTTTCCCCACAAGATTTTTACCGTACAAATGTTTTACAAACCTCAAAAAATAGCAGTTAAAAGTAAGAAGAAGTCATTTTTTATCTTTAAGTCCCCTAAAGAGGTCTAAAATTGCTTCAATTCGTTCTAAAGTAAAAACAAATGATCCTTTTAACGCTGACTTTCTTGTTACCGCACACAGTATTAACCCGAGCATCCCAACACATATCAAACACATGAATACAGATGTTCGTACCAAATCCTCTGAGCTCTTGATTCAAGATTAGTCCGTTTTTGTGTTCAGTTTGAGATGGTGAACAAATATTCCTGCAAAGCAGTCTTTCTTAATCTTTCTTAATCTCACGATGCCCCACTGAGACAAGAGAGGATGGGGTTTTCGCCCGCACCTTTAGGATAAGAATCCGCGTTTATCTGATGCTCTAAGAGTTCAGCATGGCTAATAAATCAAAGCAGCAATATGTTCCAGTCACATTTTCCCCTTACAGCAGTCCTGACGGAGCTGGAGGGGAGCCAGAATTAGAATTGACCTACCGGTCCTTGGAGCAGAAAACACATGCAACTGGATGAAACTGATTTGGATTCTGCGTCGTGAACTGAGGAAACGTATTGATTTCTTTTATCCTTTTGCTTTCAGTGGAGGTATGTTGACAGTCAATGCTGTAGTTGCAAGAATGAATGAAATCTGGTTTCTGTTGCATTTACCAAAGTGCTTTACATTAAAACTGATCAAAAGAAAATGTCAAATTGAGCAAAATAGGAAAACATTTAAATACAAAAGTATTAAATGCATCTAAATGAAAAAAAATTCAATAAATCAGGTAAACTAAAATAAGATGCCACCAACTGTTAAGTATTAAAGCCATTACTGGTAATTTTTGAGGAGTTGACATTTAAAACTGTTAATTAAGGAAACATTTGGGAGTCCAACAATTCAAAAAACTGAGAAATTATCCAAAAAAACTCCAATCATTTCGCTACAGTTGAAAAATGATTATTTTTAAAATAGAAATGAAAATAGTATGTAGTTGCTTCTTCCAGTTTTGTTGCGTGAAAACTCTGTGATCAAGCACATTTTGTTCAAAAGTGTCTGGTGCTACATTGTTCTAGCGATGCATGGAAAATCTGCATTTAAAACAAGACTTGAAACGAAAATCAGTGAAAGATCATAAAAAAAGTGTTTTCCTCTCAAACCTGGGCTAAACCACATTTAAGAAAAACGGGGGTGCGGCCAATAGTCATATATAAGCTCTTGGTTAGGCAGATATTTGTGTCGGTGTTTAAATCTGTGTTTTTATTTATTCTTTTCACCATAAATGTGTGATCATTCGATAGCGTTGTTGCGGAAATCTACAGCAGTTTGTAAAAGCTCGTCCGCGCCTCCCCTTCCTGCTGGAGAAGAATGGTCTATTCAGGAAGCTTGTTTCGCTGTTTGTGAAAAAAAAAAACCGTAAACAAACGAGCTTTCTACTTCCACTGAGCACTGCTTTCACCTTCCTTTAGAAATATCTGTAGCTATAGACAAACGGAAAAAACGCAAAAAGAAGAACATTAGAATCTTCGGTTATAGTGACGCCTTCGGTGTTGTAGGTAGACTTAGTTGCGTCCAGGCGGCGGAGGACGGTTTGAGTGCAGCCACTACTCCGGCTGCTGCAGCACTTGCTTAATACCTGTCTGATTTCATCCTGCTGCTGCTGATCCTTGTCCTCCTGCTGTGTCTGCTCGTGACAGTCGGGGGGCTGCTGGTGTACTCGGGGCTCCTGTCAGACGTGGTGGTGAAGACGGGCCTCTGTCCCCAGTGTCACCATCGCCTATAAGTTCAAGCGGGGCTCCTACAAGGACTGTGGTGCGGGCTACACGGAGAGCTGCAGCATCGGCCCAAAGCTGAAGTCCATCGGGATTTTTTACGATGATCCTAAGGAGGTGAGAGCCCACCACTCTGCACCTGGCCTAAAGCTTTTGTCCTTCTTCCTCCCCTGGCTGCACAGGAGTTTGGTCTGTTCACACATGGCTGCTAACCACAACCTGCCCTGTGTGTCTGAGGTTGCAGGTCATTAGGACGTGTTCTGTTTGACTGAAGTGAAAAGCTGTTTAATTTTTTCAAATTTGGGGTAAAACACACCCGTTATGTAATAATAAATACCCTGTCATTATAAAAGTGTGCAATGACATGGTGGTTCATGGAAATGCTTCCAAGTGGCCACAGACAGCCGTGCTGGTCGTTTTCCCGCTCTAAAGCCCATTGTTTTAACATCGGCTAAACGGTTTGCATAAAACCATTTTGGGTTTGACAGATCGACACACAGTGGATGTCCTTTTCTTTCCTGTCAGAGTTGGACCTAAACTGTCTCTTCTAGGAGACTTCCAACAGTAGAACATTTCTATCAACAGGGACTGCAAATTCTAACAATTTAATAATTCAGGTAAAAGTCAAGTAAGTTGAGAGAAAAAGCTCCTAAAATGTCTCTAAAGAAACAAATGTTCAAAAAGTTGAGTCAACGTGAAAGCTCCCATAGCTGTCCCACCTGGGTGTGAGACGTTTGCTCCCCTGGGGGAGACGCCACAGCGGTTGGGAGCCCCTTAATGCTGTGTATCAAGCAGGGAGGCCCCACTTTTAGAGTACTTAGTATGACTCAGCCTGGATTTGATCTCGCGACCTTCCGGTGTCAGGGCGGACACTCCACCACAAGACTTTGGAGTTTTCACCAAAACGCCATCATGGACGTTTTCCGTGTCACGGCTCGCACAAAAACGTTGGGGGTAAATAATCATCTGACTAGGTGTCAAATATCAATGGCCAATTTTTGAAATTAACACTCAATGAGCTCATTTACTCGCCAAACAGCTAAACACTAACCAGAAGAAACGTGTGAACTCCTACCAAACAAATAAGTCTGCATTTGGACTCTTTAGCACTGACGGCACAAACAGAACAGGGCAGTGTGGAGGCAGCAGTGTTGTTTATGTTGTGTAGCTTCAGGGGTTAATGTACAAACTGCCCCTTTAAGGAACTAAGCCCGAATGATGAAAGCGGTCAGCTGCTCGTTTGCCACGTTGCTCTGTTGATTCTTCTTCTGTCATCTGTGCCCGCAGGGCGTTTTGCCATTTTCCATTTTTAAAGTGAGTTGGAAAAACGAAGTGCCAACAAAGCCTCCTTACATGCAGCTGACACACAAGGAAAATGTTTTTCTGTGACGATCCCAGCATAACGTCCTACACCCAAAAAATAAACACACTGATTCAACCCAAATGTTACATAAAGTTAATCTGAATTTGTCATCTGTGCAGAGTTACATGCTGTTATGCATCTCCCAGCTGTTTTCTGTTTTGTTTTTCAGCTGTTTTCAGTCAACAAGACTTGTCTACACAACAGTTGCTAGTTAGGCAGCAGTGTTTAAGTTCCCAGCCATACAGGAAGTTCACCCACACACACACACACACACACACACACACACAGACACACAAAGTTGTGGGAAGCTCTTGTGTAAAGTCTGACAGTAACCTGAGAGTTCCTCCGCCGTGCCATTTGAGTGCATTATGCTACAGTTAAGACAACCATTTGTAGAAATAATGTGGTCAAAAGAGACTTTATGGCAGCAGCAGACACACAGATGGTCATTCTGTTCATTGAACACATAACAAACTTGTCCAATATTTCTTTTTAAGTAATGCTTATTTGCTAACAAAGTCATAATTTTGTAACTCTCAGATGATTTTGTAAGGATAGTTTTCTGTTTTCTACCAGTTCTTTGTGTTTTAAAAAAATAAGGTCATTCATTTGACAAGGGACAATAACAGAAGTTTTTTTTCAAACGCCGCTGGACTGTGAGAAGAATTTCCATCATGAGTGTCTTTTTCCTAAGACGCGATGTTGAGGTTTGAATCCCTGCCTTGACTGACTGACAAACAGCTGCTTCACTCTGTGAGTCACAGGCGCCTCCTGATTCAACACACCTCTTTCAAATGATTTTCTGTCGTGTTTTTTTTTAAGTGGGGGAGATGTAAAGTAAGAAAAAAGAAAGCCTAACAGACATCAAGTGTAGGTGAAATATTGCTTCTGAACACTAGATGGTGCTGTTGGCATTAACGCTCCACAGAGACTTTGACAAAGTGTATCCCTTGTGCTATCTTGTGGGGTCCAAATGACCCAACCCTTACATTGATGTGTTATCCCTGCCATGATAAAGGTGGAGAGGATTTCATGTTTTTCACGGACACCAGTGAAGGTAAAAAATCTTTGAAGAAAACACAGCACAAGGGATTTATACACATTTATATGTGTGTGCGTGTGTGTATATATATATATATATATATATATATATATATATATACACACTGTATATAATAATATAAAAGTGTGTTTCTGTGGTTTGTTGTGATTCAGTTCAGAGAACAGGGACAGAAGTGAATTTACTTTTTAATAATTAGTTGCCATCAAACACAAAATTTAAGGCTTCTCATTTCTGCAATTTAAAACTTTTAATCTATTTAGTTTAAATGCTGCTGTTTGATGTTTTAAAATCCCTCTAACTGGTCGTGCTATGAATTGCTGTTTTGAAAGGAAGCACAGGTCTGTCTTAAAGACTCAAAAATATTCTCTCTTATTCATCAAGCAGAATACTTTGAATAGATTTATAGAACTGATTTGGTGCTATAGTGATAGCTGGACCTTCTGAATGTTTTAGTGCTTATTAATTCTTAGTTAGTTTTAAGCTTTTATTCTCTTTGTTTTTTAGGTGTCCTTTAGAAAGTATAAATAAACTATTTTGTTTCACATGTATGGTACCTAATCATACTTTACATTTATTATTTATTGTAAATATTTATTTATTTTACTGTAGGGAAATTAGGTGCTGGACATTTTTTGATTGTTGCAAAAAGAATCCATTTTTTCTGTTAAATATTTTGTCTTGTTCTTCATAAATGCTGGTTTGGAAGATGTCTTGCACTGGCATCTTCATCTGTAAACAAAAATCAGGTACATTGACTTATGCATGGAACTTCTGCTGCTCTGCACTGCATTTACATGTCATATCTTGGCCGTTTTGACCCTTTTAAAGGTGTCAGAGTCATTGGTGGAACCGTTTTAGGACATTTCTCTCAACGTTCTTCTCTGATTTTGGTTCTTATTGACTGGAATTCAGCCCAACAGGAGCAGATTACCGTAAATTCCGGATTATAAGGCAGCACTTTTGTCACCTGCTTCAACCCTGTGGCTTATTCAATGATGCGGCTAATTTATGCATTTTTTTCTTTCTTTTTTTTTTAATGCATTTTTTCTAATGGCCGCTAGGGGCGCTCGAGCAGAAAGGGTAAGAGTGAGGCAGGGGGGAATACGGTATTTGTGTCGAGGAAGACGCAAGTTTAATTTAAATTACCGCTTTGTGAATGAACAGCACGAACAGACCCTCATCATGGAAAATGCAAAAAGAAATGCAGATGACGCAGCTTTCAAGTTAAAAGCGATCGTTAAAAGCAGTGTGAAAAAATCCACCATCACCAACGGGTTTGGAAAAGCTGGTCTGCTGAGAATTTACCTCAGGATGAGAGTGACACTGACAGCTACAACGAAGGAGACACTGAGAGTGTGTGTGGTGAAGACTATCTGACGCTATCCCACACTTAGGAGGAAGACTTCCATGGTTTCAGTGCACAGGAGGCGCGTGCCGTGCAGAGGTGTGCTGTCTATAGTCAGGAAATTATGGTATTCAGCAGGAGATGCAGGATGTAGAGCTGCAGAACATCCACATCACATCTCTGTGCTTAAATGCATTCAAAATGGTGATTTGGTGGATATTTGCAAGAAAGGGCACCTTTTCAAAGACTATAACTAAAATAAATGTAAAAACACACATTTAATATGAAAATACAAATACATAGAACATCTGTGTTATTAAAAAAACCTTTAAAAACCAAAGCCTTTGAACAGTCTTGAAAACATCAACACCTGTTTTCTGCTTGAGTTTCCACACAGACGTAGTTGATCTGGTGTCCCTGCTCAGAATTCTGTTTTTTTTTAGCAGTGTTTGTTTTATTAGTAATTTTTTTTTCCTTTTGTGACATTTTGAAGAACATGCTTAGTCTGGAGATCTGACATTTGACTTGGCAGCAGGCTGACATAATATTTTTGGCTCTTTCTTTTTTTGTACATTTTTGGTGCTGCATCCACCAACTCCTTTTTTTTTTCTTTTTTAATATTTTAATAAATAATTATATTGGCAGTCTCTGCTTCCATCTTTATTTAGTTGACTAAATAAAACGCCTTCACCTGTTTGGATCCTGGCATGCAGCTTGTATAATGATGAAGGCACAATAGCAAATTCTATTAGGAAATTACAATATAAATCTGAACAGCGGGTCGTCTGCATATCTGGCTGTTTGGAAAGACTCTCCAGAGAACCGTTTATTTAGAAGCGTTGGCAGCAGTGAATGCTCACAGTCTGCTCCTTAAGGAGTAAACCAATAAACCAACAGTCAGTAACTCAGAAATGAGAGTCATTTGATTGTCTCGATGGAACTAGTGTGCTGACATGCACAGATGTACAAATTCCTAAAGACTGATGAAGATCCTGCTTGCCTCCTGGTTAGCGTGCATCAGGTGGAGCTTCCTGCAGCTCCGTGACATGTTGCACTGAAGCAGAATGGGAGCGTTTCCGACTGTTTCCCAGATCCTCTGAAGTTCCGTTTGTCTCCGCGTCTGAAGCCGACGCTCTTCCTCGTGTGAAGGGAGTGGCAGTGAGGGATGAGGCACATAAATTGGTAGGAGACGACCTCACCTTGAGAGCCTCGCAGTGCTTCAGTTCATCAGTTGGAATTTCAGATCAGAGCGTCCAGCATTGCTGCACCCTCCGTTAAATTTATTAGCATTTTACTGCTGCGTGTCTGTCTCGATAGCAGCAACATGAAAGGGAGGCTTTTGGTAAGAGCTCGCTGCTTTTAGAAGTGCATATAAAATGTGAAATAAATGCACTGGTACTCTGAAATCTGGTCTCGGGAGCCTTCAAGTCAATATTATGCGAGGCTGGGGCTGTACCTGCTCTCCCTGCAGTAAAGCACCTTAATAATGCTTGAGGACATGTATACTTTCAGTGTTTTTTTATCCATAGGAGTGTTTATGTGGAGGTAGCAGCAAGCTGACATATTAGTCAGTGACTCAAGAGCTGGATATGCATTTATGGCACTATCAGATATTGATTTGAACACACAGAGAGGAAGATGTTAGAGAAAGAGTTAAAGTTTAAGACACAACCCTGCACATAGGAGGGAAAAAACACGAATGAGGAGAATAACCTGCCGCTCTGTGACATCTGGCTTGAAGAGTTCCACACTGGGTCCAGCTGGCCAAAGGACTGCTTAAGGATCTCCTCAACTGTGTCAGTAGACAACCGTGTCCTGCCTCCAGCAGCCCGTTTATCTTCACTAGTAATTAGACATGCCGGATCTCTCAGGATGCCATGTGTAATTACTGAGTGGATGCCACGAAGAGCAAAGGGTCGCAGCTTTTGGCTCCTGACTTTAGAGATTCCAAAAATGCTCAAATCTGACCCCCGATAAAATCAAAGTGTATGTTTTAACCCGGCGTTTATTCAGGTTTGGTGTAGAAGCTGCCTGAGAAGTTAATGGGAAGCTGTTCCCCTATGAAACCTGCCCCTGGTGGTCCTATGAGAAGCTGCAACATTCGGTACTTCGGAGTTTGCGTTAGTTTTGGAAGTGGAGAGCTCGAACATCGAGCAATAAAGGTACAGTGTGGTTTGGGTTTTTAGAGCCTCTATGGCAGGGGTGTCAAACTCATTTTCACTGAGGGTCACATCAGCATGGCGGCTGTCCTCAAAGGGCCAGATATAACTTATACATTTAACTAAATGTAAGGAAAAATAAACGTAACTACCCCCTAATGTTTAAAAACTCATTTGTTCTTGTGTCTTTTTCCTCATTTGTAAAGAATGTTAAGGTCAGGCTCACTCCACACCGCCCGCAACTCTGAGGTGATTTTCTGATGAAATCTTGCTGCTCTGTCAGAACAAACAAAAGAACAAAACTATGTCCTAGAAAAAGAGACTGGTTGTTTTTTATTTTGGCTAAAAACGGCATCATCATAATGAAAAGTGCACACGATATTTCTTTGACAATAGATCAAGAGATGATCAGAGTGAGTTTTTAATGACTCAGTCTGAACCCATCACTGCCAGATTTGCTGTTCTTTCCCAATCTTTAGAATTTCCCCTCTTTTGAGTGGTCAGAGTAGGACTCTTAAATTGTGCTTATGGGCGGGCATACTGGCAGATGTTGGCTCACAGTTTAACTCCTTAAAAGTGACCTGCCTTCTTTCAGCGCAGACTTGTTGTGAGTCATACGTTCAAATGGTCAAAGTAGTTAAACACTGCACTTAGGAATAATAAAGTAGGATAAGCGGTGGGCGGTTTTTAGATGAAAATAAGTCTTAATGTCTGCATGCAGCCCACAGCAGGCCTAAACCTCACTGCTTTTCAAAACGAACCTGTGGAATTGTTGCTTCTAAGATACAATTTGGAAGCAGTGGAATCAGCTTCAAGATATCAGATTTATTTCCAAAGCACTTTTCATTCAAGCTTTGTGTCATAAAACACATGTCAGGGGGGCTGGATAAATGGCATGAAAAACCCTGCAAATCTGAAAAAGTGAAGCTACTGTTGTTTAGATCAAAGCCCAATAAAAAGCAGAGATTATTTGTCTATTAAGAAAACTTATGATGCCGCTATCAACAACCAATATTTTTCTTTTTTTCTTTTTCATAATTCTTTTTTTTTTGCAAGGTGACAAAGATATTTGCTAAAGTCATTTGAGTTTTTCATGGTGGCTGCCTTTGCTGACACAGTCCTCAGTTTTACCCAGACTTGGGACCGGAGCAGGAACCCATTATTGTGACGCCATGTTGTTAATTGATATTTATTTGTCGAAAGTCTTGCAGTTTTTATTGCTTTAATGAAATTTAGGCAACATTTCAAGTTGCACTGCAAAAAGAGAAAGCCTAAAAATGTAATGTTTTAAGAAGAAATCACTAGAAAGTAGTAAAATGATGTGTCCATACAGCAAGCCACAAGACTCAACAAGAAATCTTAAATCTAAAAATCTCATGAGTTGCACACAAGTATTGAAAAAGGGAAAATGATTTACAGAGGTCAAACTGTTGGACAGGATTACTTTATTCAGATCTTAGTACAAGTTGGCCCATCTTAATAAATCCTCATCAAATCTAAAACTAGCACTTTTTTTGGAACATAAATCTACACTTCTGTTTCCAAAATTATGACAGTGGCTGCCAGTCTAACTTGTCAACATTTATTGAAATTTAGAATACCATCCTTGAAACTGAACCTAAAATTACAGTGTAATTGTAATGAGTATTTTATTTATTCTTAAATCAAGTTTTTTTTATTGTCAATAGTTTGGAGCAAAAATGAGTTTGACTTATGGTGACTTTGAGAGAAACTCGGAAAGTAGTAGAGTAAAAGGGAAGTTAAACCAACTTAAAACCTGGTCAAATGACTCGATTGTCTGAAACCAACTTGTAAATTGTTGTTAGAATCAGTGGTAGTTTGCAGTGTCCCACTGCTTGACATTGTTTTGTGTCCACATTTTAAATGAGTTTCCCTGTAAGAAGTTGTTGCACCTCCTGCTCTGCTAGTTTAGCTGCAAACATCCCATCTCGGCATACCTCCTTGAAAGCTTCGTACGATTCAATATCCTCCACGGTGTCTCCTCTGCCAGTGGTGGTGGGGGGCCGTGGGGCTTCCTTTCAGCTGAAACAGGCTCTGAAAGTGGCTCCTTTTGCACCTCATGTTTCAGGTTCTTTCTCTGTCTGAGTGTCTGAACATCATTTGATTGATTGACTGATTGATTTCAGGCATTGAAGTCAATACAATGAAAAAATGATACATTACAGAAAGGATGAAATGCATAGTAAAACAAAACAAAGACACAGTTAAGTCACATTTGCTAAATTAAATATAGTAATCATTAACTTAAAGTCATGTAGAGCTAGATTTATTTCTTGAAAATTAGTGGGAAGAAGCGAGTTTATATAATTCCACCCCTAATGTGTGCGGGTTTCCAATTAAAGAAGAGCTTGTTTCAGCAGTACTATTTGGACTACAATTTAAATATCCTTTTCCTCTCAAGCTGCTCTTTACAAACGAGGTCTGCTGGACGGACTGTTTTTTGTGCTCTGAACAGACACTGATGGATCACAGACTTTCACTCGTGCTTTCACTGCCTCCCAAACACTGTTGGGTCGAAATGCAAACCCAATATACCAGCCGAGGGAAGAGGGTTGTAACGATCCACAGGTAACAAAAACAATCTTGGAACAGAAAATCCTACTGGCATGAGAATTTATTTGAAAGGTTTGTTTTACAGATATTTACAAATGTAAACCCAGACTACTGTTAATCTGCTTGAACAAAAGACAGTCCAGTGTACCAAGATGAAAACAGGCACGAGTGTATCTAGGTGCTTGCAGATCTCCAGCTGATCATCACCACAAGCTCAGCTGGCTCCAATCAGCTGACACCCATCAGCTGCTGAGACTTTGGAGGAACACAGGAGGAGAAACCTGCAGACAAGAAACAAAAGGAACACACATCAGTCCAGGGTCATAACAAGGGCGGGACCAGAGACATTTTATCTACTGTCAACCTATACAGTTTTGACTGTTTGTGGAAGTTTGACACACACAAAAAGTCACACATTTTCAGTTTCAGCTGGATTTTTCTAGGACCTTAGTGACTTTTTACAATTTTTAGTTATTGACTCTCAGACTCTACTGTTTTTCTTCTCAAATTTGCCTTCATTTTATTTTCTAATCCAAATAATCAAATTTGTTGCTTTATAACTGATTTATAACTACTGATAAAACATTAAAATAAGTTGGAAAGTTAAAGAGTCTTGTTTTACTTTAGAGTATCGAGGGCAGAACTTTTTCACCCAATACTTCCTTAAGAGATAAAACACGTCAGTGGTGGTGAAATAATCTAAAATACTCAACCAGGAAAATACAGATAAATCGAAAAAACTCCTGTAAATGTCTTTGCATGGGGCAAACACTGTGAAATATCTGGCATCAGAGCCAGCTGACACCCTTAGTGAGGGCATTTCTAGGATTTACTACAGTACGTCTAAACTGGATTTTGGTTTGTGGACATATTATCTATCTGTCTTTGATTATCTATAAAAAACATCCATGCCTTCAAGCAGCTTTGCTTTAACATGGCGTAAATGGCTTATTTAACGCGTGTCAAAAGTCTCCAGTTTTGTCGAATAGCTCTTGTTAGTTTTGTTTGATGGATGTGAGGAATGCAACCACAAGGGGGCACAATCCAGGTCTTTTGTGTTCTGGTTACAAATCTGGGTAAATGCAGAAGGTTGTATCAGGAAGAACAGTTGACGTAAAGCCAAATCAATCATGGGAATCAAAAATAGAAATTTCACACCAGATTGACCGTAGCCCAACAACCACCAATAGTGCTGTTCAGGGTTCTGGTGGAATTCGGACCCCTGCTGCTCAAAGAAGGAAAGGAGGAAGGCGTGAAGGACTTCGAGTAGAAGCTTGGAATGTTGAGAATTTGACATAGAAAACTAGACAATTGGTCGACATGGTGGAAAGAACAAGACCCCCAGATATTTAAACTCCTCCACCTGGGGCAGGGACACTCTACCCACAAAGATAGCAAACTACTTTTCTCTGGTCAAGAACCATGGCCTCAGATTTAGCGGTGCTGACCCTCATCCCAGCCGCTTCACACTCTGCCGCAAACCGCCCCAATGCATGCTGGAGGTCCTTGCTCGATGAAGCCAACAGGACAACATCATCTGCAAAAAGCAGAGAGGAAATCCTGTGGTCCCCAAACCAGACCCCCTCTGGCCCCTGGCTGCGCCTAGAAATTCTGTCCATAAAAACTATGAACAGAACCGGTGATAAAGGGCAGCCCTGCCGAAGTCCAACGTGGACCGGGAACAGATCTGACTTACTGCTGGGCATGCGAAGCAAGCTCCTACTCCGGTCATACAGAGACCGGACAGCCCTCAGTAAGGCTCCCCGGACCCTTTACTCCCAGAGCACCCTCCACAGGACTTCACTAAAAGAATGAAAATGTCAGCAGTGAAGACGTTTTTCTAGAAAACAGAGGAGCATAGGGAGACGCATGAGAGTATAGGTAAGAGAACACAAGCTGATTTAATCTTTTTCCGACGTAATCGGATTGGGGGCTGTGGCTGGAGAGAACATGGCCAGACAGTATAGGAAGCTGGTGTGAGGTTGACTCTGACAGTAAAGAATATGAAGAGAACCAGGGCAGAGCAGAGGACCAAGTGGTGGGAATTGAAACATTGAGATTTTCGAGTGGCTTTTAGGGAGGAGTGGAAACCCGCTTTGGGAGATCAGGAGGTCCTTCCAGATGACCGGACAGCTCCAGCCGAAGTCAAGAGGAAGGTACCTGGTGTTTCATGTGGAAGGAAGAAAGCAGATGAAGAGACTTGGTGGTGGAATGAAGATGTTCAGGACTGCGTCAAGAGTACAAAGTTAGCAAAGAAAAATGTTTGACACTGAGAGGACAGAAGACTGCAGACAGGAGTGCAGGGAGATGCAGCACGAGGTGGAGGTGGAGGTGGTAAAGGCCAAACAAAGGGCGTATGAGGAGAGAACAGAGATGGAAGGGTGTGCTGCAGATTAAGGTGATCAAGGACAAACAGGTTGACAGGTTCCAAGAGTGAAGACACTGAAGAGGACAAAGAGTAGAAAGACAGATGGCCCAGACAACATACCTGTGGAGGTATGGGAGAGTTTAGGAAAGGTGGTTGTAGAGTGGATGATTAGACTGCTCAACAAGATATCAGAGAGTGAGGGCTTGTCTGAGGAATGGAGGAGAAATGTTCTGGTTCCATTTTTAAGAAGAGGGGAGACGTACAGAGTTGAGGAAGCTACAGAGGAATGAAGCTCCTTCTCATGGTAGATGTTTTGGAGATAAATGCAGATTGAGATGGTTCTGACACGCTGAAAGAAGAACAGTGATGAAATTGGTAAAGGAGTGGAGCTACCAGGAAAGAGGTCTAGAGGAAGACCAAAGAGAGGGAGAACATGAGGATGGTTGATGTGTTCAGGCCACTCCTAAAGGGAGCAGCCAAAAGGAGAAGAGGTAGAAGTTTTACTGAATTTGATGATGGTTCACGATTGTTCTCAATAAAACAAAAGACCTTTTAAAAGCTTTTTTGTCTCAGAAATGCAGGAGATGCTACGTTTCTCCGTGTTTTTGTGCCCACAACCAGCTGCTACACAATGGAATTGACCTAGAGGGAATGTACCCACTTTTTTTTTAAGGTCAGAGGAAAGAGTTACAGTTCCAGGAGCAGAAAGATGAGGAGAGTAAATCCTCATTACTTGTCTACTAATAAAGAATTACTTCTGTCAGGTGCGTCATTTTATTGCCGAAGAACCCCCATCCATCAGAAAGCATCCTTATAGCCTCCAGCAAGGTATTGCTTTTAAAATTACTTCTTTCCCCACAAGTCCTCAGAGACTTTACTAGGGGGATCAGGAAGAGGAAGAAATGGTAGAGTTTGCGTGGAGAAGCCATCTCCGACTTCACGAGTCTCAGGCCAGCCAGTGCTGTGGACATTTTAAAGCCATTTCCTGACTGATTTAAAGAAGGAGCAGTTTCATATGTAAAGGAATGCATTTTGGTACAACAAGTGCTTGCTTTATTAACTATTTTGTTTCTTATTCAGCACCATCCCTCCTATCCAGGCCAATTAAAAGCCACCCTCAGCCTTTCGTAGACTCTATAAAAAAGTCTTTTTCAAAGCAGCTTAGCCAGTGTGGCAACACTCAGGAACTTCTTTCTGCTGTTTTGTCAGAAGTGTAGATGCAAACAAAAACAAGTGCGGCGGAAGAGACCAGACAAGTCAAGTACACGGAGCACTGGTTCTCCCTTCCCTAATTGCCTGTAGTCTCTGGGTTGTTATCTGGAGGAAAGCAGAAATGAGATGCAGTCAGGGCGGCTGTTTGTACTTGCTATTGTGTGGGATGTGAATGATAGCTAGAGGCTTGAATGATATCATTAGTCAACCAGTGGTTCGGTTAACACACTCTTGTCTAGAAGCATGCAGAGTGTGGGATATGAGCAGATGCAGCAAAGCTGCAAGAAGATAGTTGTTTTTTTAAATACTTTTTGTCGTATCTTAGATCCCTGGAGATTCTCAGTCAGCCAGCTCATGTTACAGGATTCAGTCCTTCAGGGCAACCCAATTTTAAGGCTGACCAAGAAGATGGTTCACTCGTAGTCACTAGTAGCTTCTTCTGATCAAGAAAGGAAGTGAAGATGCCACTGGGATGAGCCTCTTCTGAATCAACCCTGAAGTGCAGAACCCTGTCTTACCACAAATCACCAGTAAGAGGAAAAACACAGAGGGGTCCAACAATGAATGCATCCTTGACGAAAAGGCAATTAACAGTTCTGGATAAAAGATGGAACAGCCAAAATGGTTTTAGTAAAGTTATTATACCGTTATAGTTTTTCTCATTTTCCTCAAGTCAAACTTTCTAGGATTTCAGAACAAATAAAAGCTGATGTGAGGTTTTTTTTTTGCATGGGTGCATTGTCCATGTGGGCTGAGCCAGCAGTACCTTAAGGTAAATGCTAATGCAATCCCCCTCAAGTCCTCGGGATCAGATGTGATGGCCACTCTGACTGTCAGCGTGCAATCAAAGCAACACAAGTGTGGGGGAGATTTAATTTGAAAGAGTTGGGCTATGATGTGACGTATGTGCAGAATTGTGAAAATATCAAGTATGATTCTGGCAAAGGCAATATTTTATTTTATTTTATTTCACAAAATGCTTTTAAAAGGTCCCATTAACATTTATTTCTTAACTTAATGTATCTCAATTTCTAAAACGTCTTTGTTTTAATGCTATAAATGTGGCTTCATAAAAGTAAACAGTAGTTCTTGCAGAGTACGTGTCATCGTCACGCATGACTTGTTTTATTTGGAGGCAAGATAAAGTGGACGTCGCATGACTGTGACAGTAACTTATTCTGGCATTGCTAACACAGCCATTGCAAACGTCTTTTCTTGCAGTGACTCATTACTGCACTGTAAACAGATCTAGTCTATCTGCTGCTGCAGAGAATTATTCTCTGTCAAACGCTCCTGATCTTTGTTCCCTAACTCACTCTACAACATGGTGTCAGGTGACGGCAAAGATTATCTCTCATTTCCAACGGACGCTGTCACTGGTTATCACCGGCCACACAATGTCGACCTGAAAAGCCAGCAAGGGTCAAGGCCTCTGTCAGATGGATCTGACGCAGTCAACAGCCTCGAATAACTGCTCAGAAACTGCTGCAGGGACAGAGCAGGAGATGTGGAGGCCTGACACTGCATTCAAAGAAGCCCCAAATGTGAGAAATGACATGGAAAAGAAAGGGAACATTAAAATGTGATAATTATGCAAGAATGACAGGAACATGAAGATGAGTGTGCCTGGCTCCCATCTGTGGCCCCTCAGTGCCAGCTCTCCACACACAACCCCCATCTCAAAACACAATCAAGTGGCAGGTCGCATTTTAAAATGACAATTCTGAAAGTTAGGATGAGCCACTCTGAAGGTGAAGGTTTTTCTCAAAGGATGATCAGAAATCTTCATTAAATCTTGACTGAATTGGTAAAAAATGGAGAGTTTTTATGAACCACCTTCTGAAATAATCTACCAATCTGAAGAAGTAAACAGATTGTATTATTGTTTTTTCCTTTGCATGACCTTTTTTATTTTCCTTTTTCTCATGGTGATTTTTGAATAATCAGTCGTGTGCTGGACGAGCATCAAATCATGCCTGAAGTGTGAGACGAAAATGTCAACATGTTAGAAAAGATTAAAAAAAACAACATAGATATGGCCCAAATATCTTTTGACTTATTTAATAAAAATGGTTCCATTTTTTATTTTAAATATTTGTTAATTTTGTCGTCAAGGCTGTCAGAGTTTATTCATTTTTCTTACTTTTTTTCTCTTACTAATAGAAAATGCACTTTTCTATTATAGGAAATTCCTTTACAGATTAATTAAATAAACCCCTTTTTCTTTGCCTTTTTCAAAGCGCTTGCATTTATGAGAAAATAAGAATATTGTTCTAAATCTGGTTTGCTTGGATAAATAAAATAATATAAATTTGGAACTCCTTGAAAGAAAAGAAAAAATTCCATAGTCATTTTTTTTACTTTTATTGTGTTTGCAAGTCCTTTTTCGTGGTCTTAAAAATGAGTGCAAATTTTGATGTTGCATAAAATTAATTATTGTTTGCATACAGTATACTGTTATCAATAAAGACATTACTTACAGCTGTATCAGTTCAATTTGACCCCAAACTGATTTCGCTCTTGGATCCCCAACAATTAGGGAAATGTTCCTTCGTGCATCTAAAATGATGCGTGAGGATAGTGGTGGGCGGAAACATAAAGCATACTAACTTACAAACGTGGTCTGTCAACAACAGCTCCCACTCTCCATCTGCAGCTGTCAGAACCCGTCTGCCACCAAATGGAAAATTCTCTGTCAGATCTTCTCCCAAGTGAGGACTCGCTCAAGGTTCCCCGCTCTGCTTTTTTCACATCTGCTCGCAGACATGCGGTGCACACCGAGACAGAAAGTTTTCACAGAGGCCTTTAAGTGAATGAGCTCAGCCTTGTGTGTCAGCTTGTGTCTACTCTCTGTAAGTGTCATTTACGTAAGTAAGACAAACAAGTTTCCCCAGTCCCAGGCGCCATGTTCTGTAGCTGAACCCATCATTTTTCCAACACTGTGGCCAAATCAACCCAGGACTAATAATGTGTGAATTATTGTTCTTCATCGTGATTCTTAAATGGTGCAGAAGCTGCAGGACATGCTGTCTAATGAATCCTTTCTCAGTATTTGTGGGGAGATGTACATTCTACCATCTTTGTGTTTAGCAAAATAATAAAGAAAAGAATTGGAAGAGGATATTTGGCACAGACAGTTTGAATTTTTCAAATATGCTGGATGACTTCTGACATATGGCAAAATCATATTTCTGCAAATTCCAGTTGGATATTTTTTCTTCTTTTGGACTTTTTATTGTATGCTGGCGCCTGACGAACCACCCACATGTTTTTATTAATTTCATACCGCAATCAATTGTTTTTTTACCTTTAATAATGTTTTTTATTTTACTTTAAAATTGTTGTACAATGTTGACACTTCAAGTGTATTTTTAGACAGATGATTCATTACACCCTTTTAGAGTTTTAGGGCCACGGTGAGAAAAAAATTCTGGAGGATAATTTATTTTTTGTTCCTCACTTACAGGAAAAAAAGGCGAAATCTGGAGATTAAAAGAAAAACACAAAAGTTGTCTATTAATTGGAGTCTTGCTTGAAGTTTAAAGATGTGAGTGACTCAAAATCAAATGATTCTTAGTGTAGCCGGCTTTCCGGGGTTTGGTGTCGGTAAAGCAGAGTTTCATTTGTAAAATAAAGAGCTCAGAGACACGTTTGAGTGTAAAGGACCACTGCTTTACTCTCCCTTTATAGTAATATACCCAGAAGTCCATTTGTCTCATTACGTCATGAACCTGTCATGCGCACTACACCAATGCAGAAGGCAAACAGTGTTACAAATGCCCCCTCTTCCAGATGTCCCGTTTCAACATAAAACAGCAAAGAGGAAAATAGTCTCTTATATTAGCATAAGAACATTGAAAATGCCAAAAAGTGCTCCTCCTCCTCAGACGGAAGTGTCACACAGACGTAGAGATCTAGTCTTTGGTGGAGGAAGAAAGGATTGAAGTGGACGACTGCAGCGATACCACCAGGCATTTGGTGGTCCTAGAACTCCGTTGTATCCTTTGCTAGTTCATTATCGTAACATTTATTTTCACTATTGAGCCAGATACATGTTTTATATTCTCCATATCCTTACAGTTGGCACAACTGGCTGTTTAGCCAGTTGGCTTTTCTTTTTGCCATTTTTAATACCTTTACCCATCAAAACATTACATTTCTTGTGTAAAAAAAAACAAAAACATTGATGTTCACACATAAGATTTGAGTCCGTGTAAAAGACCAAAGAAACAACAGATCTGTTTGTGTGGTAAAGACGAATGTTAACTTTACATTGCCAGAAGTGTATTCTGCAGTCAAAGAAATGTACAGATGTGGCCACTGGTCAGTTTCTCGGTAAAGTCCCTCTCCAATCATCTTTTGATCTATTGTCAGGGCTCTGTTATTTATAATAGGGGTTTTTATAGCCAGACTCATAAAAACCTGTCTCATTTTCTATGACGGGGGTGTCAAACTCATTTTCACTGAGGGCCACATCAGCATAGTGTCTGTCCTCAAAGGGCCAGATATAACTTATACATGTAACCAAATGTAATGAAAAATAAATGTAACTACTCCTTAATGTTTTTTTTTGTTTTTTTTTTTAATTTTTTATTTTTTTTATTTCTTAATGTTAAATAACTCATTATTTATTTATTATAACTTTTTAAAGTGACGATTACAGTTGCATAGAAAACATGTTTGCTTGTTATGTTAGGCTATATGGACAGTGTTATCGGAAATATCGGATAGTTGCCTTATCCGATATTTCAAGTCAGATTCCCCCTAGATATGAATAAATACACACCAATTTTTATTTTTTTTATTCTAAGAAATTAAAAACTTTTATGCTCTCGCGGGCCATGTAAAATGACATGGGGGGCAACAATTGGCCCGTGGGCCTCGAGTTTGACACGTTCTAGGACATAGTTTCTGCGGAGCGATTGGAGATCAATAGAATTTCACCTCTAAGTTGTAGGTGGGGATGTTGGCATAGAGCAACACCGCCCCCCTTCCTTTCTCCATTGCTGAGAGCTCTCTGTTTACACACCTGCCCACTAGCTTACAACCCTTCACAATCCCCAACCTAACATTACCCGTGCAACAAAAATGGTGAGCAACATTGCAGCTATCCAGCCGCACAGTTTTATTGCGAGTTGTACGTCACAAATATGATTGCTGTAAACTTCAGCAATCATGTTTTTTTTTTGCTTTGCTACGATTCTACTTCACACCAAATTGAATAAAGAAATACTCCGCAATGCAATTTTACTCTTAATTTTCTTAATATGTGTCTTCCAGCATAAGAAAAGTGTCACGAGAATATGTTAAAACCACCAAAAGTGGAGTGGGTCTTTAGACTCTCTGGTCTTTCAGCTCAGATCTGCCATGCTGACCATCGCTTCTGCAGGAAATCTGTTTTAGGTGTGAACAAAACAACATCTTGATCCAGAAACATGGCCTCTGGTGCCTGTCCAGGGTCCATCAGAGACAGTCCTGTCTGGAATGGACCCTGTAATGTTCTGATGCAGAGCTCGCACCCCAAAGGCGTCACTGTGGAAGCATTGGCATTTCCTCAGCTTTATAGCCGCTGTGTCACTTTGTTATTTGGTCAACAAAATAACTGTGTCCTTTTTTGGACCTTTAGCACAAAAAAGTGGGTGTTTCTAAAAAAAAACCATTGATTCTACAGAACAGTGGGATAGTCTTCTTCATTAAACATTTGTTCTGTTTTTTTCTGTTGTGCATTTTATGTCTTTAGTATTGGTGGTAAAGAAACTTGATCTAAGTTGGCTTGTAAATTGTATTTTGAAGAAAGTATAGAATGAAAAAAAACATACATTGTAGATTAAAACAGAACTACGTCACAGGTGAAAAACATACTTAAAAGACTGTAGCTTAAAAGATGGTCTCTTAGACTGATTAATCACAACATTTTATTAAACCGTAATTGTAAACACAACGTAAAATACATATTAGGTCTCTTACAATTGTCACATTCACCATTTGAACATTTTCACCATATTTATTATTTTCTAGAAACGTCCTAAACTTCAAAACTTTACTCCAAAGGTGACTGACAGGCAGACCGCGATACGGATCCAGACCTCGACACTAAGTCACTCGAACCAAGACCCAGATCCGAAGTGATGTAAAACTAATTCGATGGGCGCCTCTATTTTAAATGGTGCAGCTCTTGTTGTCTTTGCAACCAACACATTTTCACTCCCAACTTTTCATATATGGATGTATTTTTGTGCCCCCCTGCGCATCACTTTTTGGTATTTTGGGTTTCCCCAACTCGTTGTTTTTAAATGTGCTGCCTGTTCACATCAAATCAAGGGTCCCCAACCCCCCGGGCCACTCACATTTACACCTAGGGACAAATTAGGGTACCGGTAACCTAAACCTGTTTGATCCTTTTCGGGGTCGTGGGGCTCTCGGGGTGGGCGAAGGCAGGGGACATCCTGGACAGGTCGCCAGTCTGTCGCAGGGCCACAATCACACACCTAGGGACAATTTAGGGTAACTAGCTAACTTATGAAGCATGTTTTTGGAGGGTGGGAGATAGTCCCCGGAGAAAACCCACACATGCACGGGGAGAACATGCAAAGAACATGCAAACTCCACATAGGAAGGTCCCCCATTGATGTTCTGGTTCAGGTCCCCCAGCCTTGGTGATGTCAGCAGCTGTCCTGATAGTGTTCCTGTTGTGTGTGAGTAATAATTTTCTAACCTTTTACTTTTTTGTGTGTGTTTAGAGGCCACCAGAGAAATGCCGCTATGTGGTGGGCAGCATTCTTTGCGAGGGTGACGAGAAGCCAGATGAAGAACTGGTGAAGCTCTATGAAAAGTTTGGTTTCACCGTGTTTTCGCTGCCGGAAGTTAACCACGCTGTGACGACCAGCTTCCCCTGCACCACTCATCTGTCCCACGTCTTGGGTCCCTACAGGGTCTACTCAAGACTTAGTTCCTACATTGAGGTACAGGCTTGATGACACAACTCAATCTATGTGTGACAGTGCAAACGTGCAGGAATCCCTGTTCCCCTCTATATCTGTTTGTTTACTTTCTTTCTTTGGTCCTTTCTTCTTGCAGATTTGGCAAACTATACTTGATAATTGAGAAAACTAACTGCTGGAACAGTGATCAGACTTAATTTGTTGCTAACGTTTTATCCTGGAAACGTTTCCTCCTCAAAACAACTTAAAAAATGTACTTTATTCGCGCTACTAGACTGCTTATTTCTAAATCATAATCATCTTATAGTAAGACTAGAATTACATGTTTAAAGATGCATTTTTCTTAAAAACAATGCATGGATTACGTTTAAACTCCTGTTCAGCTGTTGTTAAATACATTTGTACTGTGTTAGGAGTTGATAAAAACTTTTACTAAATCAAGCAAGTTTGTTTCTGGAAACCCTTAACCTCACCAATAAAAAATTTGCTTACAATTTTATGGAAAGTGAAAAAAAAAGTTTCAACGTTTGCTTAGAATAAGATTTAGTGTCTTAAAACAAGTTTTTACATCTTAATGACAAGTAACTAGTACATTAGTTTTGTCTGTTATTAAGTGTAATAAGATGTTTAAACTAGAAGCTAGACAACAAAACTCGGTGAGATATAATATGAGTTTTTGCAGTGTAACAATTTTCCATCATTTCTGCACAGAAACCCAAAGAAAACTCAAAAGTAAATCATTATACTTGAGGACTGCATTTTTGGTAATGCTTCCTTTAACAGTAAAGTACGTACAGTGTACTTAAGTGGTATTTACATGGTACTTATTGTGTAACCATTGGGTACTTACAGGGTATTTACATGGTACTTTTTAATGGAATTTACTGGGTACTTACAGGGTATTTACATGGTACTTTTTGTGGAATTTACTGGGTACTTACAGGGTACTTTTCTGTGTCTACTCTGTACTTACATGGTACTTGCTGTGGTGCTATTTGGTTCATACTTGTGTGGTACCTACTGGGTATGTATAATATACTTACTGGGTATTTACATGTTGTGCAAAGGTGTTTTTTGTGGTACTTACCACATGTAAGAACAAAGTAAGTACAAATAAAGTACCTTGAATTTAAGTCTGGACTTGTATGTTTCATGGTATTTACCATGTCTAACAAGATAGTAGGTAAAGAGAAACTACATTGGAAGTACTGTAAAAAAAAAGGTCCAGAATTTACTTTCTACTTACTTAGCAAGTTTATGTGTATTTTGTGGTAATCACCATATGTGAGATGGTTAATGACATACATTCCCCATGCATACTTATGTGGTACCTTATTGTGTTTTTCATGGTACTTACTATTAATGAGAACAGAGTATGTACACAGGAAGTACTATTTATTGTTTGTGAATTTCACATGCTAAGTTATAGTGTGTTTTGTGGAACTTACCATTTAAAAGGAGATAGTAGTTACACAGAAACTACCCCTTAAGTACAATGAAACTGGACTGTAAAAGAAAGTCAGCCCTATTTACTCTATTATTTGGTGCTTTCAGTAGTAAATGCTGGGTATGTTCACGTATTACCTTCCCGTGCAGTGTACATACACACTTGGTCTTCTGACCTTACCAAATGGGACAATGCTAACTTGTTGGTAAAGGTGAAGTAACTGCATTGTAAAAACATATTTAAATTTAAAGAGAAACAAGACAGCAGTGAAAACAACAATCTTTAATACAGTCCCTGACAAAAGTCTTGTCGCTTATCCATTTTGTAGAAACAAAAGCGTATAACCTCACTTTTAATCAATCCATTGGTTTTAGAAATGTCTCATATGAAAGCTAAAACCCTCCCAAATTGTGGTCAATATACTAAAATAAAATTGCTTCACTGAAGAAAGATTGATCATTTAGTGAACACAGAAAGGTCACATTTTTGGAAGACAAAGGTTTTGTCGCCTTGTCATATGATGCACCCATTCCTAGATTACAGCCTCACCTGTGATCAATTACTGATCAATCAATTAGTGGGTGTGTCTAAAAAGAACCCCAGCACACCAGGCCTTCACATCAACTGCAACTTGACCTCTGACAACATGCCTAAGATTCACCCTGAGACCAAAGCGTTGATTATCAAGAGGCTGAAGACCAGATCCACTGCTGAGGTGGCTGACACCTTCAATGTGTCTCAGCGTCAAGTACAAAGAATAAGAAAAAGATTTGAAGAGACTGGAGATGTTTTTGACAAGCCCAGGTCCAGCAGACCCCGCAAGACAACTGCTCGGGAAGACCGTTTGTTGGTTGGAAAATCCAAGGCCAGCCCCTTTTCCACTGCAGCAGAGCTCCACCAGGCCTGGTCACCTGAAGTCCCTGTGTCAACCAGAACAGTTTGTAGAATTCTGTCTCAAAATGGCCTCCATGGTCGAATCAGTGCCCAGAAACCAGCACTAAACAAAAGGCAATTGAAAAAAAGTGTGGCATTTGCCAAGGCCCACAGCCTGCTAAAAGGATGGACGCTGGAAAAGTGGCAGAAGGTGGATTTCTCAGATGAGTCTCCAGTTGAATTACATCACAGCCGCCGCAAATATTGCAGGAGACCAACTGGAGCCCGCATGGACCCAAGATTGACCCAGAAAACAGTTAAGTTTGGTGGCGGAAAATCATAGCCTGGGGTTACATCCAGTATGGGGGTGTGCGAAACATTTGCAGGATGGAAGGCAATATCAATAGCCTAAAATATCAAGAAGTATTAGCTACCTCTTACATTCCCAACCATAAAAGGGGTCAAATTCTGCAGCAGGATGGTGCTCCATCACATACTTCCATCTCTACATCCAAGTTCCTCAAGGCGAAGAAGATCAAGATGCTCCAGGACTGGCCAGGCCAGTCACCAGACATGAACATCATTGAGCATGTCTGGGGTAGAATGAAAGAGGAAGCATGGAAGACGAAACCAAAGAACCTTGATGAACTCTGGGAGGCATGGAAGACTGCTTTCTTTGATATTCCTGATGACTTCATCAATAAATTGTATGAGTCATTGTCAAACTGCATGGATGCTGTCCTTCAAGCTCATGGAAGTCATACGAGATATTAAACATGGATCTGACAGTAGCACTACTTAATTCACTGATGTTATGCAACATATTTTTGTTTTTGAAGTAAATTATTTGTTAAATTTTCTCATTACTCTCTGTAGGCGACAAAACTTTTGTCTTGCCAAAATGTGACCTTTCTGTGATCATTAAATGATCAATCTTTCTTCAGTGAAGCAATTTTATTTTAGTATATTGAACATAATTTGGGAGGGTTTTAGCTTTCATATGAGACAGTTCTAAACCAATGGATTCATTAAAAGTGAGGTTATACGCTTTTGTTTCTACAAAATGGATAAGCGACAAGACTTTTGTCAGGGACTGTATTTATAAAAATAATAGATTATTCAAAACTTCACTTTTTTTTTAAACATTTTTGTGAGTTTTGTGTTGAAATTGCCTCTTTATTACTTTTTTTGCCCTTTTCTATTTACACTGCGGTGTTTTATGGAAATGCAAATTGTAGGTGCAAGTAACATATTTTTAGTAAAAATACATACAGTAATTGCCTATTAAAACATTACTTTTGTAATTCTTTGTTTAAGCAAATTAAAAAAAATTTAATGGCAATTTTGATTTTTTGCTTGATTTTCTTTTTGGTTGATGTTTTGGTTTAATGTAACTAAATTATACTTTGTACTTCATCAAAAAAAGTTTATTTATGTACCACATAAGTATGAACCAAATAGTACCACATAAATACACAGCAAGTACCATGTAAGTACTGAGTAGACACAAAAAAGTGCCATGTAAGTATCCAGTAAGTCCCATAAAAAGTACCATGTAAATACCTTGTAAGTACCCGGTAGTTACACCATAAGTACCNTGAATGAATGAATGAATGAATGAATGAATGAATGAATGAATGAATGAATGAATGAATGAATAGTCAGTGAGAGTGTTCTCATCAGACAGGCACCTCCACGTTCATGAAGCAGGGCTACGTTGTGCTGCACTCAAGAGTCAGAGTCTGCATCACATTATTTTGCATTCATGAAATCGAACAAGAAGTCTGAAGGGAGAAACCAAACTAATGCCTTTCATTCTAAGAGAGCCTTTTCAAAATAAACCGTATGTAGCATTTGTAGTTTCTGTGCTTTTGCAACACGCGCCGTGTTATTTGCAAAAGAAGGAACACCACGACGCACAAGACGTACAAACATCTTTTTCAAACCTCAGCATAGGTCAGGACAACCTCTGGGCAAAAAGAGACAGGTAGTTGGAACCACTTACAAAAAAGAACCACAGCACTAACAAGAAGATGATCAGGAACTTGAGCAGTTAGCTTTTCCATGTCTGACACCTGAAATGTCAAGAGGTGCTTGTTAAAAAAAAGAGGCTACTGTCAAGACAATGGCTGGAACCATCTGTCTTCAACCAATTTCTGATTGTTTCTGTCAGTTATTGGTCTTTTTTTTAACTTTCACATCAATTTTCCTACATTTTTGTGTGTTTTTTTTTAAAGATAAATAAATACACTGCATCAGTGTTCAGGGCAAACATACAAAAACACAAACTAAACCCTCTGAGAACGAGACAGTTTTGTCCCCCAGTTTGAGGATTCTGCAGGTTTCCCTTTTTATGCCGTTAGGCTGTTACACAATCATCGCCTTGTATAAGAAGTCTACTTATGTCTATATGCAGCTTATTTCATGCGTACCTGATAGGAGTTAAAAACAGCTTGTCTTCATTCAGAAGGAGCAGCATGGCCTGTCAGTTATGTTGTGGTGGCAGGTTAGTACAGGGCGGCCCTCTGTGCTGTAGACAGACTAATAACACACTGACATCCAGTTTGAACCAGGGAGTGAAGACTGCACTCTGCATACCAGCTTCAGCAAGACTAATGAATAATTGAGTGTGGATAGAGAGGCTTGCTTAAGTTGCAGTGGGAATGTGCTACAAAATGTGCGCACATTTTTTTTTTTGCATTAACTGTTCGGATGTGTCATTTAAAGAACCGATGAAAAAGATGTTTTTGGTGTTTTTAACATGTTCTTGTGTCATTTTTTTCATGAGGGAGGACACATATAAAGAATATTAAGATCAAAACTGCATATTCAATACAGTTTATTTATGTAGCCCAAATTCACAACTACAGTCGTCTCAATGGGCTTTGTACCTGTAATTGTATTTTTTTTTTTTTTTTTTACTTGTCCTGTCCAACAGCTGGGCAGGCAGATGAGAGCTGAGGGCCTCTTGTGTTGGACAGATTTTACGTTAACAAGAGGGGTTATTAATCTTCAGACAAACCAGAGGTATGTCTGAATAAACCCCTTTTGTAATTGAGGCCAAGCTTCATTAATTTCAACGATGTTTGAAAATCTTGGGTGTTGGACCGGACGGAAAAGGAAAGAGGGGAAGAAGAGAGGGATGTTAGAGAGAGAGGGGGGGGGGGTAGGAGGGTGATAATAGGAGGGGAAGGGGGATAAGACCATGAAGCAGCGTAAAGCAACAAGTTTACTGGTTGTTTATCATTACGGTAAGGTTCAAATGTAGTACAAAAAGGGCGGGGCCTGTCCACACACACACTCAAATGTTATCAACACACCTGTTAGCTGCAAAAATGTCCACATGTCGACATGCACACAAAACAGATAGTGTTCACACGCATACTTATGCCTTAAAACCAACTAGTGTGAAATCTTACATTCATTCAATCATGCAAACTATTAGTGCAAAGGTGAGCTAACACCTGTGCTCAGGTGAGTGTTTATGTTCTTCTAAAATGGATGGTGGAATGTGAAAAGAAGGAAGGAGAGTGCCCAGCCATCCCCACCCCAAGACCCCCACCGCAGCAGCAGCGGCAGCCGGAATCCCCCCAACATACCTGTAATTGTAAGGTAAACATACATCAGAAAGGATCATAAATGCATAGAATTCAAAATGATAATACTAAACCTTAACTAAACAGACTAAACTAAACTGGACATCCCTGCCCTTAGACCCCCCCTTCGCGGTAAGGAAAAACTCCTAAAAAAAACGGATTTCGGAAAAAACGAAGAAACCTCGAGGGTGCCCACATGATGGAGGGACCCCCCCCAGGACGGACAGGAGATTTACCAGAACTCATAGAGAGGAATTAACTTATCTAACTTTACAACTACATATTTAAACTCCAGCGGACGAGCTTCATCCAGATGAAGTTGGGGGACGGCTGAGGGTGCGAGACGAGCTGGAGACAGGATCCACAGCCAGTTGTAGGTGTAGGATCAGTAGTAGAGGCAAGCCAGAGACGAGGTACACGGACAGGTACAGCAGCACGGATGAGCCAACTGGAATCTGGAAGCACTCCCAGTGACATTTATTAGTTTATGTACTGTTCCTCCTTCCCACTCCCCTCCTGGGGGGAGTACATGAATCGCACTGCACCAAACAGAAGCACGGAGAACTAAATGATGTATAAATTATCAAGAATAAAAGAGAAGGAGAGTGGAAGTAGATGAGAATAGAGGACAGAACCCCAGTGCACCATAATCTCCCCAGTTTCAAACTTCTAGCAGCCTACTAACAACTTTATTGTTATTGTTAAGTTTAATTTAAACAAATTAACAGTTAGGTAAATATTCTCTGAACACTAGCTAGTCTCACAAAAAGCCTGTCCAAAGAGGAAGTTTTTCAGTCTAACTTTGAATGTAGAAACTGAGTCGGCCTCTCTTACATGAGCTGGGAGTTTATTCCATAAAACAGGGGCTTGGTGACTGAACGCTCTACCTACAACTGTATTTACAAATTCCAGGAACCACAAGCAGTCCTGCATTCTGCGAACGAAGTGCTCTGTTTGGTTGGTAAGGCACTGAGGTCTTTAATGTAGGACGGGGCCATACCATATAAGGCCTTATAGGTAATCAGGAGGATTTTGAACTTGATTCTAGAATCAACTGGGATCCAGTGAAGTGAAACTAACACAGGAGTGATGTGATCTCTTTTGCTAGTTCCTGCTAACAATCTAGCTGCTGCGTTCTGAACAAGCTGGAGACTTCTTAGAACTCTCAGTTTCTCTATATGGTCATTTTCCTCAGGTTTAATAGATAAATACAACTGCGTATCATCTGCATAACAGTGAAAATTAATGCTGTGTTTCCTGATTATGTTTCCTAAGGGTAGCATATAAAGCATAAACAGGATGGGTCCTAAAACGGAGCCCTGTGGGACTCCATAATTAACTCGAGTGCACTGAGAGGAACGTCCATTTACATTAACAAACTGGTACCTATCGGAAATATAAATAGGATTCAAACCGCTGGAGGGCAGATCCTCTGATCCCTATGTCATGCTCCAATCTATGGAGTAAAATACCGTGGTCGATGGTGTCAAAGGCTGCACTGAGGTCCAACAGGACCAGAATTTAAATTAGTCCCTCTTCTGAGGCCAGTAGTAAGTCATTAGAGACTCCAACTAGTGTAGTTTCCGTGCTGTGGTGAGGTCTAAACCCTGACTGTCTTTACTATCGAAAAATGTAAGAAAATCATCAGAGCTGAGAGAAACAGGAACATGTGGTTCTACTGAGCTCTGACTGCGAGTTAATTTAGCAATAGTGCTAAAAAGAAATCTTGGATTGTTTCCATTCTCTGATATTAAGGTTGAATAGTACTGGCTTCTAGCTCTACGCAGAGCTTTTTTATAATTTAATAGGCTATGTTTCCAGGTATTCAGAGACTGCTCTGAACCGGAGCGGCGCCATTCTCTTTCCAACTTGCGGGTTATTTGTTTAAGAGAATGTGTTTCAGTGTTAAACCACAGTGCTACTCGGTTTTGTCTGACGAGCTTAGGTTTTAGGGGGGCAACAACATAGAGTGTACTCCTGAGGGCTTGTAATAATGTGCATCATTAACAAACTGGTCATTTATACCAAGACTGATGCTATGGGAGCTGGTCTCAGAGTATTGTTCAGAATGTCACTGGTTGGTTGAGCTGTGAGTTTAAACTCAGACACAGAATGATCAGATAAGGTTCTTCTAAGTTGTTTCTTATTTGCTGGGGCAGTAGCATGTTCTGATTTAAACTGGAAGGTAATCAGAAAGTGATCAGAAATGATGGGGTTAAGAGGAAGGACACTCAGCTGGCTGATCTCTATACCATGGGTTAAAACAAGATCCAGGGTGTGCTTATGACAGTGAGTGGGTTCATTCACACTTTGGGTGAAACCAACATCATCTAATAAAGCTGCAAAAGCCTTTCCTAGGCAGTCACTGGGGTCATCAACATGAATATTAAAAATCCCCCATTGTTTTAATTTGATCAGAATCTAAAACAATTGTCGATAGGAAGTCTGGAAACTCAGTTAAAAATTCTAAATACAGACCGGGGGAGCGATAAATTATTAATTCCCAAATTGAGGCCACAAGTTCCCTTCTCCACTCCATTCTGATGCATCCACTTGCAGACTGATCCTTGAATGTCTTTGTGTTCCTCGTCTGAGCTGGAATCTGGATCAAAACTGGAAGGACGGCCTTACTCCCCTCTAACAGTTCTGGACAAAACTCAGAAGTGAATTTCTGATCAACTACTGCCACTTTGCTGAAACTATGTCCCCGAAAATGACAGTTTTTCTTAATTTAGGCTAAAAACAGCATAATCATAATTTAAAGACCACTGGGAACACTTTGGCAATAGATCAAAGGATGATTGGAGTGAGACTGGAAACTGCTGAAAGAAAGAGAGCACAACTATTTGGTTCAGGTTTTTGCCATAAAACATTATGGGAATACTAAACACATTTATTTACTTCTATCTGCAATTATTGTTTGTGCTCTGAGCTAAATAATAATAAAAATCGACTCCTTTTTTAAATATTAAAAGTGGAAAAGTTTAACCTAAGACATTGTCTTATGAAAATGGTGAGCCTAATTCTAAAAAGAGACTAAGTTAGTAGATTGAAACTAATGAAGAAAATATCAGAGGTGTAACTGCAAATACATACTCTGGACTGATATGGTTCTTAAATATCCTTGGCTAAAGTGTCAAAGGCCATTTAGTTAGCTGTTTATCGCATCCAACCCAAGCAGGTACCAAAAACTGGAATTGGAATAGAATAAAGTAAAGTCTGAAGTCTGAACTATTAGTCAACCCACATGTCAATCAAAAAACACACCCATAAATATGGGCAAACTCAACCTGTAATAAAGTCAAAACAGCCGATTTTTTAAATGTTGCCATGATTTTTAATGGATTTTAAATAAAGGAATATACATCAGAAATCTTCATAAAACTTAAGTACTACATTTAGCTTGTTTGTGTCTAGTTCTGAATGGAAAGGATGGATTTGGGTGTGAACTGACATTTTGTGCATCACAGAAACAAGTGTATTTTCTTATTCATCAGGTGTCTTTGTGTTTTGAGACTCAGCTTTTCCTGTGTGTCACAGCATCTCTGGTGCATATTCCTTAAAAAACGTAACTTGAGGAATGGATGTGTGTTTATTTGATGTTGCAGGTCTGTCACGTTGATTATGTTTCCAGTTGTGATCAATGAGAGCAGCGATCAAACAGCTTTAACCACAAAGTACACTCTGTCTGGAGGTGGAAAAACGATAAACGCAAGGATGAAAGAAAAAGCTGATGTGCTGCATTCAAGGATATGGAAATCCCTGTTTAATAAATGTGATATCTCCTTTTCAGGAGCTGTAGAATAAAAACAAGAAATGACTGTAATGTTATTTTTGGGACTGGCTCAGACAAAAACTGGAAGACAGGGTTGTGCATACACAAGATGAGAAGCTGATAGATTTGATTTATTGAGAAAAAGGTTTTTCTGCATTTAGCTCTGAGCGTTATAAAAGCATTTTTTCCCCTTTTAGTTCCTCTGTAAAGCATCCTGTCACAGTCTCAATTGCCTTGCAGGTCTCATAGCACATCATATTTTTCTAACCATCTTTTGGGATAGTATTGCGTCTTATTTTTCTTATGCATTTGTAAATATTACAGAAATGGTGTCTTTTCTGTAAATATTTCAATTTTTTTGCTTGTTTCTTGATGTCACACTTGTCTTCTTGAGGATGTTCTTCTTTTCTTGAAAGAGAAAAGGATTCAACTCAACAAGGTTACGTTTGTTTAGGAGTCTTCGGCTCAGGTTCTAGTTTTCCAAGTCAAGATCCCATTAAAAATGAATTCCTGTGAAATCATTTGTTAACATTTGTTCTTCTCACAACTGAAAAAAGATGTTTTATAATAATTTAAAAAAAACCTGGGAGACAATAAAATGGAAAGTTGACTTGAATAAGGTCCACTGTCCCTGGGCAATAATGTTGTGGGGACTCTTTTAGGGTGTTTTTCCCTTGTACTTCAGGGTCGTTTAGCAGGTCTTCAGCATATTAACCATCTGTTTGGTTGCATCAGACAGGAAATCTGGCGTAAAACATCTACCAAATCCCCACTAAACTCTTTTCAACCCCCTTCAGCTGAGGGATAAACTAATAAATGTCACTGTGCTATATATTTTAAACAATTTATTATGCAGTCATTCCAAAACACACGTAAAAAGTGTTCCCAGTGGTCTTTTCGCCCCACCCTCCTCCCCGGCTTCCACCTGTGGGCTCCGTAAAGGGGGGTTTTGTTACCCGAAAGTTTTATGGAAATTTTATGGAATTTTATGGAAGTTTTATGGAATTGAACGGAGCCTTATGCCAAACGAAAATATGTGAATGCCAACTTAAAGAATGTGGAAAAATGTCAAATATTTCTTACTGCAAGAGTTGTCTGACTGAAATAACTTTATTTTATGATTTTGAGAGTAAATCAGCATTGAACTTCTCAGTGGCCTTGTAGAGGAATTTTCCCCTAAAACTTGGAGATTGAAATCTTTTTCATGGTTGGGTCATAGCAAACACTCAAAAACATGAACCAGTGCCCCCCCCCTCCCCTGCTTGCATTTGGCTTCATTGGTCGGATTAAGGAATGAAATCACCTAATCTTCCGCAAGCCTGCTGGTGTCTGCTTCTTAATCCTCTTCAGGGAGAGTCAAATGTGGAGAGGAAATTTTACCCACTCAGGTGTGAAATTTGACACACCTAGCTTCCATGAGGCTAAGTGGTTGTGGGGACAGCTTATGCTTTTCTATCATATGCAGAGACCATTACAGTAGCTTTGTGTTGCAAACACGTCAGTAAGGTTGGGCATCACTTTCAAACTACTGTATCGGTTCAATTATTGATTAAAAATTAATCTAATCTTTCTGTCATAACACGTTATTTAAACTAAAAGAAAAAAGTATGCTGTAAAAGAAATGTGTTTACAGTGAGGCAAAAAAGTTATCAGTCAGTCACCAATTGTGCCAGTTCTCCCACTTAAAAAGATGAGACTTTTCATCATAGGTATACCTCAACTATGAGGAACTAAATAAGGAAAGGGAAAAAAACAGAACATCACATTTTCTGATTTTCAAAAATGTATTTGATAACTGATAAATGGCGTATACTTAAAGCGCTTTTCTACCTTCTTTCAAAGGCCCCATGCGCTTTACAGTCACAGCCCCGTTCACTCACGCACACACACATTCACACACTGTTTACCATTTGTAAATGACGGTGGAAAATAAGTATTTGGTCAATAACAAAAGTTCAGCTCAGTACTTTGTTATATACCCTTTGTTGTAAAATGACAGCAGCCAATTGTTTTCTTTGAGTCTTCTCAAGGTTTTCACAAACTGTTGCTGGTATTTTGGACCATTCCTCCATGCAGATCTCCTCTACACCAGTGATGTTTTTGGGTTGTTGTTGGACAACACAGCCTTTCTACTCCCTCCAAAGATTTTCTATGGGGTTGAGATCTGGAGACTGATTAGTCCACTCCAGGACCTTGAAATGCTTCTTATGAAGCCACTCCTCGTTAACGTGTTTGGGATCGTTATCATGTTGAAAGACCATCTTCATTGCCCTTGCTGATGGAAGGAGGTTTTCACTCAAACATTCATTCTTTCCTTTACATGGATCAGTCATCCTGATCCCTTTGCTGAGAAACAGCCCCAAAGCATGATGCTTCCACCCCCATGCTTTACAGTAGGTGTGGTGTTCTTTGGATGCAACTCAGCATTCTTTCTCCTCCAAACATGATTAGTAGAGTTCTTACCAAAAGTTCTGTTTAGGTTTCATCTGACCATAGGACATTTTTCCAGTCCTCTTCTGGATCATCCAAATGCTCTCTAGCAAACTATAGACGGGCCTGCACATGTACTGGCTTTAGCAGGGGGACACGTCTGGCACTGCAGGGTTTGACTCCCTGGTGGTGTAGTGTGTTACTGATGGTGGCCTTTGTTACTTTGGTCCCACCTCTCTGCAGGTCATTCACTAGGTCCCCCATGTGTTGCTCTGGGATTTTTGTTTACCGTTCTTGTGATCATTTTGACCCCATGGGGTGAGATCTTGGGGGGAGCCCCAGATGGAGGGAGTTATCAGTGGTCTTGCTATCTTCCATTTCCTAACAATTGCTCCCACAGGTGATTTCTTCACACCAAGCTGCTTACCTATTGCAGATTCAGTTTTTCCATCGGGTGCAGGTCAACAATTTGGTTTCTGGTGTCCTAAGACAGCTCTTTGGTCTTGGCCATAGTCAAGTTTGGACTGTGACTGTTTGAGGTTGTTAACTGATGTCTTTTATTTAGATAACTAGTTCAATCAGGTGCCATTATTGCAGGTAACAAGTGGAGAACAGAGGATCCTCTTACAGAAGCAGTTGCAGTTCTGTGAGAGCCAGAAATCTTCCTCGTTTGTAGCGGACCAAATACTCATTTTCTACCATAATTTACAAGTAAATTCTGGAATTCTTTTCATTTCGTCTCATAGTTGAGGTATGCCTATGATGAAAATTAAAGGCCTCTCTCATCTTTTTCAGTGGGAGAACTTATGGAGGTACCATCATTTTTGTCCAGCCCTATTTCATTAGTTTTTAATTTTTAATACTTCTTACTCAAAAGTAATGGCTGATTTTGATTATTTAATTTTCAATAAATTTTAATTTATTGTTACTTTTGAACGTTTCAAGTAGCTGGTCTCACCACAGTTTCCTACACTTGTATGTTAATAGACTAAACAATATCTTCATGTTGTAGCAGTTATTTAGCATTCCAGTAAGCTAAAGAAAAATGTAAAAAAATTCAGCTTTGTACCTTGACATGGCTATTCAATCTTTTCGAAAATCTTCACATTTTCCTCTGGTAAAAGTGTTTGGACAATAAACTTTATGAACAGTTTAATTTAAAGTAGCTGGATTCCAGCAAACGGAAGCATTGCAGTGAGAAGATTTAAGAAAAGACAATTGGGTTCTAAAATCTTCCTGTGCGCTGTAAGTTAAATAATGAAAGCTATGACTCACCCGGGTAATGAGAAACTAATCGCAGTGAAAATCCGTGGAAGGTAAAAGTGTGGAAACTGCAGCAGCATGTAAGCCCAATTTCCTGTTTAGTTTTTGGCTCAGCCTGAATTAATGTCACCATGTGGGCCCACCACCCACAACAGTAGATGCATGGTTCTATTGTTTTGACAAATGTGCGGCAGGGGAAGCTAATAACGCTTCCAAGCTCACTGCATGCTGGTGCAAAAAAAGGAACATGAAGGATTTTGTGCCTGTGAGGGAAAAAGGAGCTCCACCTTCTCAGTGAGCTTGGAACGAAACTCCCTTCTTGGGATGCTGTTAATCTGGGGGGGGGGGGGGGGGGATCTTCTTGACCCTCATGAGTCAACAACAAACCTAAACTGCTCTGAAGGCATGGTTTAAAGTCTAGATATAAATAAAAACCCATTGCTGGCAATTTAACCCTAGTGTGTCATTTTTCATCCATCTTCATGTTTTTTAATCTAAGTCAAGATTGTACTTAAAAGTGCAGATGGGGATAAAAATAAAGTTTTTCTTTGGTAAATGTAACAAAGTCTGCTACAAGCTGTTGTTTTTTCCTTCTCTATATCCCATAAATCCTAACTAATTTAGTTTCCATTATAACTGAAATATCCAGTAATGGGATATAAGATCAGTGCTACATGTGCCTACTGGAGATCACTGTTGTGTGTATTTCTTCTGAGTGTTTTCTCATGCTGACAACACACATCTTAATAATACAGACACTCAGATTTATTTTATAACATAACTACATTTCTCATTAAGTTTACACATTTTCTATATTTTTTAATTACACAATTTGCTTTATCATCCTACTGTAAGAAATAATGCTCTTTTGTTTGAGCTTAAAATATTAATTTTAACTTTGTCTTCTTCAGTTGGTATGAAATAATTGTGTTTGACATTTTCATTCAGCAGCCATGTCATTCTCTACCAGAGTGCTGATTCTCCACCTCTTTACCAGCATCCTCCCCATGTTGTCTTATTATTTTCTGAATTAAAAATACGTCTTTGTTGTATTTTTCCAAAGCATATATTAGTCATGCAGTGGCTGAATAAAATGTGATGCTCTGATTCCATGCATAACCACTGAGTTTACAAGACCTGTGATGCCTTTTGCAGCATTAGAAATGGCTCTGCAGGTGAATGTATGGGAAATCTGTTCTTTAGTCACTCCGACACATCATTCCTGTATCAGCTTTTATGAACGAAAATGAAAAACAGAGGAGAGTTGTTTTTTCTGCGTGCCTCTCAAAGTTTTTTTTCTATCCCAGGCAGAAAACAAAACAGTATTTGGTTCCTGAAGTTCCTGAATTCTGTTTTGTGAAGTAAATGTTGCCTTTTAATCAAAGCCTGCAAAATTAAATAACAGAATTAAAAAAACAGAGAAAGGCAACTAAATTCAATGTGTCCTAAAAATGAGCCTCAAAGGTTTTTTCATGTAGGTTTGGAGCCTTTCTGAAAAGTGAGAAAAGTCTAAAAAAAACAATACTTCTGATACTTTTCCATTGTGGTTAGGTTCAAACTAGATGTCAAATTATTTGTGCCCCTAATTATCCATCCATCCATCCATCCATCCATCCATCCATCCATCCATCCATCCATCCATTAAAGGATGGATGGATGGATGGATGGATGGATGGATGGATGGATGGATGGATGGATGGATGGATGGATGGATCAGCTTTTTCTTTAATTTGCCCTTCCAACTTAAAAATTATCAATTTTTTTAAATTAGTTTACATTATGGTGACCCCCCCACCCCAAAGCATCGGTAATGTCCTTCCAGAGGGTCATTCCTTACTAAGATGCTGTATGTCACATAGTCTACAGTTACTTAACAGCAATTCAAATAAAGTAATAAGAAAATAAAGAGACACATTCTAGAAATGGGATAACTGTAATATTTGGATAAGCAAAAATGATTTGTGGAGACACAATACAGACAGAAGGGGAAATAAGAATTTAAAAACAATTTCCTGATTCTAACTCATCTTCTTCTTCAGCTGCTCTCCCTACGAACAGTTAAACATGTAAGAGGAAACCGCTGGGATGGAGTGGGCTGCCTAAAATAAAGCATGAGTCCGGATTGGTCTTTTTTTTTATTGTTAGATGGTTGCCACTGTCCAGGAGGTTCGTCCTGTTTGAGGATTCCTGGTCAGATCTGTAACTCACTGGTCTTGGAGGAACAAACCAGACCCTCCAGCCCAGTGCCGGCACACATCATTTATATGGTAATGTGGTTCATAAAGTAAGGTGGAGGTTTAGATAAACAGATACCCCATTTTTATGGGCAAATTTTTAATATAACTCTTATCAGTTTGATGGGGAGTTACAAGAAATTGTGCTTCCACCAAATATTTTAGGATGTGTCACAGTGTCACAGCTCTATACAACAACACATGCATATGCACTTTTTAGTGTAATAAGTTATTGCAGGTCTACTTTGATGCACAGTTGAGTTGAAGTGGAAAGTTGAAAGTCCAACTGATATGAAGATATGGATTTTTTTTGCCTTTTCTACAGTCAATTGAGGCAATACAAACATGAACCTTTGAGCTCATGGGTTCTGTAGCTTTTGAAATGTTTGCAGTGTTCAGGATTACATTTGCAAGACTTTAGCTGTTTTCTTCCAAAGATGACATTACAAGCATTTGAATTTAATTCAATTCAATTCAATTCAATTCAATTCAATTTTATTTGTATTGCCCAAAATCACAACAACAGTCGTCTCGATGGGCTTCGAAGCTATACTGGCATCACTGCCCTTAGACCCCCCTTCGCGGTAAGGAAAAACTCCTAAAAAAAATGGATTCCGGAAAAAACAAGAAACCTCAGGGGTGCCAACATGAAGGAGGGATCCTCCCCCAGGACGGAAATGTGTTATTTAAATTAAATGTTAAATTTAAATGTGTTACGCCCCATTTGATGTCTAGGGGTCCGTCGAGGAGCATAACATAATAGTAATGGTTTTGGCCATCAAATTTTAATGAACGAAAACACCAAACGAATGTCTCCCTACAAATTTAACAAATCTATGTACAAATTAATAAATAACAAAAATAACTGAAGGTGAAGCTAAAAGGTAGGGATGGCCCCTTTGACACAGACGCTCCGGCGCTTGTTTCACCTTCATGAAGCAGTGTGGTTTGGCACAATGTTTCGGGGCATGTGTCAACTAGCGCAGATCACGTGGTTGATGACGTATGAAGCGCCAAATGCATCGTTTGGTAGAACCACAGTTCAGATGTCACTTGTGTTTGAACAGTTGGGGGCGCTATTCTCTCGAAATACAAATGAATCCCGAACATTTCCCGACCAGTTCTGTTGTTTCCCCTGTATTGGAATCAGCATCAGTTCATTGGACTTTACAATGGCTCCTGGTAAAAAACGTACTGTGGCTCAGGATCGTTTCAACTCGGCTTCTCCTAATAAAACAATACACTATGAACGTTTTACTTCAAGGAATAAATGATGGCAACGGATTACTATAGTAGTACAGATAGCTCAGTGGAAAAATTATGGTGTCTGGATTTAAAGATCCTAGATTGAAGGCCAGTATTTTACAAATTTTTTTTTTTTTGCTTTGCGTTTATTTTCTTAATGTGATGTGTGTTTTGCTGTGTCAAGCACTTCTCACAGAAAACGTTATTCGTTGTGTTTTTTATGTAGTTTTTTGTCATCATTAACAGCATTGTTTTGCTTTACGTTTTTGCATCATTTCCACATTGAAGTGTTACAAATAGCTTAGTTGAAGCATATGATATACATCCAGTCTGCCACCAGATGCCGCTGTTCTGTGTGGTTTCAAAGCCCTGAATCATTGGTCCATTTTCCCGGCACATTTACATGAACCCCTAGGAAAGCTTCACGGGGCTTCTATTCCCATCCCTACTAAAAGGCTTCAGGGTGAACCAAGGCCAAAATAACAAACAAAACCCCACCTAACTGAAATCTGTTTCCTTACCTGTACTAAAAAAAGGGGAAAACAAAGAGAAATACTAACCTCCCTTGACTAACATAAACAGGAAAAACCAAGTACTAAAGAAAATGGCAGTTCACCCCTACAGCTTCACTGAAACAAAACTAGACCAAACAAAACTACAGAGTGGGGCAAAACGCAAAGAATTACAAATTGCAACTCAACAAAACAAGTGGAGAAGCCCGCTAAGCTGCAGTGCATGGAGACATGTTGCAGCCAAGCTCCCTTCTTCCAGGCTGGAGGTCCACACTGAGTTTTTGAAGGCTGCCTCCGTCAGTTTGGGTCCAATGGGAGCCACGCCTTCATGCACCACGCCTGAAAATAACCAGACACAGACAGACACAAAGATCCACAAAAACAACAAAGTCCCACAAAAAAATACACAAAACACAGAACAAACAGAATTAACAAAACCAAATACGGCGCACAGCCATCACATATGTAATTTAGTAAAATAGTAGGGTGGTGTATCTTCCCTCTCACATGATTCGATATGTATCTCAATACATGGTCCACGAATGGAAACATAAAAGATTCAAGTAAACAATACAATCTGATTTTTTAACTAAAATATTTTTCCTAAATTTACCTGTACCAAGTACATTTAAATTTCTTGGTAACTTTATAAAATTATAAATGAAAATGCCTTTTAGCAGAGAAACTTTTATTCTTTCTTACTGGCACATCTTATTCTAAGTAACAAAAACAAAATGTCTTTGACAAAATATCTTATTTTGGTCTGTTAGATAGGTGTTTTTCAACCTTTTTTGAGCAACCGCACACTTTAACCTTGGCAAAAATCCTGTGGCACACTAGCATCCAAAAATTAAAAAAGGAGAAACTCTATAATCTTTATTGATCTTCAGCCCCTCTGCAATCTCACATGCATTTTTGTGATAATTGTGGCAGAAAAAGCTGGAAGTTGCAGCTGTTCTAAAAGATTTAATAAAAGTTAAGTTAGAAGATTTAAAAACGGTTTGATGTGTGTTCGTTGTGGTTTCAAGACATTTAACAAGGAAGATTCCTTGTGCGCATAGACACCGTCACTTCAACCCAATGCATCATGGGAGATGTAGTGCGAAATCTGCCGCCGATGGCAGACAGACTCGCTTCTCTGAGCTTCATTGTTTTGTTCATTTGTTCCACGGTCTGACACCGGATTCTGTGGAAAGCTACACCGCTAAAGACGAGCTTTAGCTGGTATTTATGTTAGAACTGAGAGACTTATGAGCAGCATCTGAACAAGGAAGTGAAGACTTTAACCACTTATGATTGGTCAGACTGATGACGTGTGATTAAGACTCCAAGAATGATTGGTGGAGACAGTTAAAGGGGCGGGACTTTTCCAAAAACAGAGCTGAAGCTGCAGCTAAATCGTGTTACCGTCATTCTTATCAAAGTGTCTTTAATAGAATCCAATAAACACAAAAAAAAGTATTTTACAATCTTTCATATTCCTAACTACTCATTTTTTTTTATCCGGGTCTGTTTGGATGAACACAGAGCTGACATCCTGGAGATGGGAAATGTTTTAAGATCAGTGAATGGGTAATTCCCCGCGGTACACCTGACTATCTCCCACGGCACACTAATGTGCCGCGGCACACTTGTTGAAAAACGCTGTTTTAGACGGTTTTATTCTGTCTTGTTAAAAAATGTGTTGAGTTAATTTATTCAGGTACTGTTTGACGTGCTGTATTAAAAAAGAGTTATCATATGTTTAGTGAACACAACACACATCCCTCACTGCAGTTCACTATCAGCCACAATTGGTCGAAGCAAACCTGTGATTGAACGTCTTTTTGGTTGCATCACATCCACATAAGACAAAGACAGTAAAGACTCAACAGAAGGAGAAACTGACAAAGAAACCTCCTGATTGATTTTATACCTTTTATTTTTCCCAACACAGTCTTGTTTATATCTGTGATTTTCACTGCTGTTACTCCCAAAACCAGATTGATTTGTCCATTTTTATCTGTATCTTTTACATTCTTCAAAAAGTTTATTTGACAGGTGTAATTTCTCTTTTCTACCTAGCTGAAGGTTAGCTGGATTCACTGAGATCTGCATAAGAGTGCACTCTGATGTACTTTTGGATTTACGTGGGATCAAAAGGAAAATCTTCAAAATGTAGCTCCCTGTAGCTGAAAGGGAAATAGAAGCGTTGAACATCCACACGATGGAAAAAATAATAAAAAGGATGGATCACAAGTGACATAAAAAAAACTGCAGCTCAGGCTCAGATAACATTATCTCTGACATTTTCATACAGAAAGAGCTGTATATGAGGCAGAGTTTTGTCTCTGCAAAATAAAGCTAACTAGAAGATTTTTTGTCATTTTAAAAGTGTGTCATTCCCTGAGAAATGCAAACCACCATAAAAGAAATGGGGGGCGCGGGCAGGTTAGTGCAGGATAGCCTCTGCTCTGGACCTCTTTGGCCCTTCAGCATCTGGAATGCCCCCAGGCTTAAGGAACAGACCCCTTAATGCCCTGTTGAGCGACTCTTGTGCAGGATATTGCAGAATATGGGCTGTGGCTGCAGTGCCATCAAAGCGCAAAAAGCATGGTTAGAGTGGCTAAGGGAGACGCGTGAGCTGGGAGGGAGCATCTGTCTGTGTGACTGATGGCTGGGGAGCTTTGTGAAAATTTGAGTTAGAGGAGCAACATGCCTCCCTTTTCTTTGTGTGAATTGCTTTAAAACGCAGGTTGCGGTGAGTGGAAGATAAATCCGCTCCATTATTAATGCTGTCATTCTTCAGGATTGTTCCCTGCATTACATTTTTATTGGTTAACATCAGGCTTTTTTCTGTGAAGGCTCTCAGAAATAATAACCTCACATAACAGAGAGCAACTGTCCAGAGCTGGAGGTAGACTCTGTCCTACAAATATGTTTACACTTAATATGCCTGTAATTCCTTCACGCTGCCATTTCAGTCTTAAGAGGGAACACTAGGCGGCAGATACGTGGAGATATATTTAGATTCTTATGACGCTGATGTTTTTTTTCATCACCGCTTTCTGTTGGTTTCCACAAAAGAGTGGGCCAAGATCTGCCAAAGCTTCCTTCATAACATTTTATATAATGCTCTTTTTTGTTCTTTGCTCTCCCAGGTCGTTATAGAAACAAGGCAGCATTGTTATAATCTGCTTTTTTTTCAACCTAGAGCCTTATCATTGGTTTTATTTAAAGCACAACCGCTTTCTTCATAACAGTGAATTCAGTTGAGTTTATTTTTAAAGCTCCAGTTTCCCACTGAGGTTGTCTCAAGGCGATGCACAAAAAGGAACATCAAATCTAGCGATTGTTACAATCCAAGTCTTTCCCAACTGTCATTGTTATCATAATCTGATTCACTCTAACTCAGTTCTATAAAGAAAGATTATCCTAATAGTTTTCTAACAATGGCCCATATGAGTGACTAACAGATTACATGAAGGGGTTTCAGTGTAATCCCCCAGACTGAGCAGACCAAAGGTGACAGTGGAAAGGAAAGGTCTCTCTGGAAAATGTAGTTTGTTTTAGGTGAAATGACAGCTTCTGTTTACATTGTTTCAAGGTTTCTCCCAAGAATAAGTATTAGTGCGTGTTTTTTTTATGTTGTATTTTTTGTAGGAAACATTACAAACTAACTCTTATCAAAATAAATATGTTTATATATTTTCTTTGAGTAATACATCCGCAAACACTTGTTCTGAGCAAGAGTGGTGAGGTCCTCATCGGAAACCTCATTTATTTTCATTTTTTCACTAGTGGCAGGTAAGAAAATGTTGATAGAGTAATATATCACTGTTCCTTGTTATGCAATGAAAGTATCAAGACTCTGGCACCAGGTGTTCATATTTGAACAAAATAAAGGTGTTCTGAGCTCTTCGCCCTGGCATTCAGAACTTATGACTCCTCATTGTGGTGTGAGGTACATAAATGAGGAAACTTAACTTAGTTTTCAAGACCACAAAGAAAATCCCAGCCATAGAGGTTTGCAGACATGGGTAGTCCAATAATACATTTAAGCTTTTATACCCCTGAATTCTGGCAAATATAGTATTGCTGTTTTTCAGTTACCTCAGAACTGCTTTATCACTGATTTACTGACATATTAGGCGCTGCATTGAATAGACATAGTCTGTCGTTTCCACTAGTCTATCACAATTTTTGCCATTTAAAGCTTTTGTCGAAAAATGGTCAAACCTGTATGGGACACACAGGTGACCCGCATAGAAAATGTATGTTTGTAGTGAACACATGTACAACGCACAAAGGTAAGTAAAAGTGAAGCAGGATTGATGGATCTTTCATGTATTTGGACCCATGAATCCTGCTGATTGCGTAAGGAGCCCACACGTAGGTGCTGTTCACGTGATAAGTGCGTGCTCCTTCTGGCGCATACCGACACGTCTGTGGACGTACTACAGGCACTTAGAAGCGCTTGCCCAGGGCAAGAAGGGGCCGGTACTCGCACCCTACTAATGACTAGAGTGTGCCGTAAGCACAATGTACAACAGCATCACCCGAACATCACAACTGCATGCAACTTGCATTATCCTTACTAATATTTAATGATAAACTTTCCACACGCACGACAATTACATGTTCCATTTTCAACCGCACTCCCATTAAGTTGCAGCTACTCCTCTCCGTGACCCTCCACGGGTCCGGACAATCCAAAGGTCACATGTGACCAAGGCTTAATATACACTCCTGTAAGACTTCTGTACTGTCAGGTTCATGCTTGTGGGGGGAAGAGGAATCCCCACAGGCCACTAGGCTTGATCTTCCAATCTAAACATGTCATGGTAATAAATGAGATATGAATCCTATGAAAATAAGGTTGGTCACTCAGTCTAAGCCTTGAAATGTCACTACTTCTGCTTCTGTAGCTGTGACTTGTTAGTGACATTTGTGCTGTTTGTGTGATTATTGTTGCAGCAAGCTTTATTTTTTATACCCACCTCTGACTTCATTTCTATAGGAGCATCCTGTACCTTTTTGATGAATTTCAGTCTCTTTGTTCCATGAGTACCATGGTCTTGTGTCTGGTATGCTTTGTGACAGTTCATTGATGCAGTAAGTAAGGCTGATGGTAACACAAGGGGGCTTGTGGTCTCATCGATTCCTGCTTTACTGCGGCTGAAGAAGCCTCTCCTCTGCAGCTCCAGTGGGGCATCTCACAACATGCTGCCGATTACACTTTTTCTCTTTGCTCGCATTCAGGTTCTGTTTCAGGTCATGTACGGTTTGTTGTGAAATTAAGCTATAAACTTAAGAAACTCACATCAGTCTTTTAAAATCTGTCCCTAAAAGTTAACCTACAAATGTAATTTAGTTTCTGATCAGTTACTGGTATTTTCCTAAAAAGAATAAATGAAATGTATCTAAGTTTGAGGTGTTTCAATGTCATCCCTTGCTCTCGTGAATCTGGTCTTTGCTTAAGGTTGTACTTGGAATGTGAGGCTGATGCAGTGAAGTGTGAAGAACTGGAAAGATCACTTGTACATAAACTATACTGAGGAACACTTCCTCTTTAGAAGCATCACAGCACACATGCAAGAAAACCCTTCTTCATGTGTTAGCTTGATTTTGGCTTGTTGCTTAACAGGTGAGGACATCATCTGTCCCTTTAGCACAAGTTGGTGGCCTTTATGGAGGAATTTAATGTTATAACCTCTGGCTCTGACAAAATCTCTCTGATCCAGCTGACTTTTGAGCTGTGGTTTTGTAGAGATTAGTATTATTTCTGCTAAAGGAAGTCTTCTTGTTCACTAGCTGTGATCCAGAATTGTCCAGTCAAGTAAAAAAAATTTTTAACAGCTTGCAACACCTTGTGTAACTCTAACACCGAAAATACAAAGAAAACAAATGAAACCCATTTTTTCTACGCATACATAGATTTATGATTTTAGGTTTATTAGGAATGTATCAACTAGGGGTGTCGACGACAATCAACTATAAAAAATCCTCGACGCTGATTAGGTATTCTCAACGCATCGAGTTTCTTTTAGTTTTAGTCATCATGCAGAAAAAAATCCGTTCAAGAGTATTTTCAGTTCTGAAGTCTATGTCTTCTTACAATTGATTGTCAAACTATAAGTCCTTCACACACACACACGCACGCACACACGCACACACACACACACTCACACACAAAAGACCTCTTGGTCCAGCAGATCAGAAGACATTTTGCCTCTATAGCGGGATCACGGTGACTTCAAGCCGCACCAATAGTAAATAGGTGCTTGATTACTCAGAAAGACCCCTACGGGAGAAACATATGGCAGCTAATCCTTGACCTTCTGGCTCCTGAGACACATGAGGGGTGCTGGAGCAGAGGTGTTGAAAGAGAGGATCAGCTGGTATTAGTGAAACTGTTTCTTTCATTTTTGTGCGGTTAGATTGTTGTAACTGCTTTTGGTTCGTTTGCTCTTGTAAATTAATGTGTAAATTAATAAGAAAAAGTAGATTTATGTACAGATACTTTATTACAAGTACAACATGTACTTTTTTCATTTCTTTTTGAGTTATGTACCTTGCTATTACATTAAGACAATTACCAATTGTAAAAACTTGGAAAACAATACCCACCAAGCAACGGTTTGAGGCCAAAATATTAAGGCAACTCGGAGGGATGTGAGTAAGCTGACAGATGCTGAAGAGGTACAATGAGGAAGCAAGTACCTGAGAGACATCACAGTGGCAGACATTCAAGAAAGAGTCTCAGGTATGAAGGACAGCTAAAGAAGCCCACCGCACTCCACTGGTTCGTTTGTGCAAATGAAATGAAGGGATTGTGTTTAAAAAATGCTTTAGTTTTTGGAATTTTTAAGCAATCTTTTTGTTCAACCCATGGAATAAAAGCTGAAAGTCTGCACTTCAATGGCATCTGAGTTGTTTTATTTAAAATTCACTGTGGTAATGTACAGAAACAAAATTAGAAAGAATGTGTCTGTCCAAATATTTATGGTCCTGACATGCACAACTGAAGATGTTGGTGACTGCATCAAGCTGAAACATCAGTGCAGATCTTTGTTCATACTTTCTCCATTTACACTGTTGTGTTGTTAGTGTACAGCACACACACAGTGCTGCATGTCTGTTATGAGGAGCAGCCTGGAACTGTGGTGGGAACAATCTCTGTGTTAAAGACGCCAGCTGAGCCATCCTCATTAAAAGAGATGAGACATCCCTGGCTTGAGCCTGGAGAAATACTTCATGGGTGCAAATATTGATCCCCCCCACCCATTTGAATTCTCTGCCTGCAGGGAGAAAGTTGGAAAACCAAGAAGCCAAACATTTCTAACAGTTCTAATTGATGATCAAATACAAAGGCCGTTAAGATTTTTGCAACACCATGAAACAGACTTTGTTATGGTTTTGTCTTAGTAAAAGATAAAGGCAAAGTTGAAAAAGTTAAAAGTTTTGTATAAATACATGCCTGGTTAGAAAGTTTAGAAAAAAAACATGATTATCCAAATTATTATTTCTAATTCAAGCCGGTAAAGTCCAACAGGTGAGTTGAAAAGGCACAAAAGTAACTTGTTTACTGCCAGAGGTTTAAAAAAAAGTCTTCCTGAAACTGAAAACATTTCAATGACATAAGAGATCCCATTCCAGAGAACAGGAAATAGAACAATAAGCTGACACAAATAATAAAAACCATTTTAGCTGATTATGTACAGTGGAGGTAGATACGGGCTATAAAGGTATTCCTACAGGCGTTCTAACTTTTCCTGATTACTTACGATCTGTCTCCATAAGGTGGAACACACTGTGGTACCAAACCCCATTAGCTTCAGTGGAACAATATAGTACATCTAAAAGTTGTGTGTTGTTTCAAAAATGGCTAGAAAAAGTTCAACTAACAATGGAAGAGGAATAGACCATTTGGAAACTGGAAAAATGTCAGTTTTTCTTGTGTCAAAGGATTCAAGAGTCTATGAGAATAGTTTCTTACCATTAAAATGAGCTCAGGAACTGTTGGAGGCTCTGGCAGGAAGAGGTTTGGCAGACCCAAAGTCCCAACTGAAGCAGAGGACTCAGAGATAACGGCTGCATGGTAGGGGGCTCGCAGGACAACAGCTTTGAGAGCAACTTCTTACTGGTCGTGGTAAACTGGTCTCATTTTCAAATGCTGAGAGGAGAGTCAGAGCTGCAGGGTTAAAGGACGCGTTGCATAAAGAAAGGTGTCCAGATAAGACAAAGATGTTTGTTTGGTCCAGAACACAATGAACTACTGAAGACTGGAAAAAGCAGTTAAGGTTCCATAGAATCAAAATTTAAAATGTTTGGTTCATCATGCAGAATCTTTTTATGACTCCACACTGTGTGCCAACCATGGAGCAGTATTTTTCCATTTTTTTTTATTCCTCTCTGTCTGTCCATCTGTCTGTCCGTCCGTCCGTACTTTGAAAAGGTCAGCCGTCCATTGCAAGCCCCCCCCCCCCCCCCCCACACACACACACTCATTTACACTCAGGGACAATTTGAAGTCATCAATTACCCTATGTACGTTTTTGGACTGTGGGAGGAAGCTGGAGAACATACAAACTCTACATAGGAAGAACCCAGCCAGTGATCAAATCATGGCTTTCTTACTTAGAGGTTAGGGGGCTAACCACTACCCCACCATGCAGCTCAGTATTTTCATTCAAAATACTTTATTCCTTGTAAAATACATTGAAAATGTGCCGTGAGATGAAATACACTGAAGTTCTAGGAAGTTTTAGTTGCAGTGTAACTGTTGCCATGGCCGTTTAAAAAAGGTAAAAGACTTATGGTTGATGTCTTTTCTTTTAACTTTGGTGACATATTTCCTGTTTGTTGTTGAGGTTTGTGTGGCCCTTGACTTTTTAATTAGCAGGAGTTGAATGTTGGCCAATTAAAGAAGTGATGTTATAAAAAAAACTACTTCTTTTGGTCTACATTTGAACAGACAAGAAGGCAGTGAACTGTTGGAAGAGTCAGGGCTCAAATATGTTTATTTGTGGTTGTGGTGAAGCATGCATGTCCTTGAGGACGCGTGGATAAGACGGTTGAAAAAAGGGCTTAGACACACGCTTGCATGAATTCATGTCAATCCGTGTGGGTGCGTGTGGGCCTGTGGGTAAGCGTGTGTGTCATTGTTAAGCTGGAGAAATCATGTTTTCCATGTCACCAAGTGTGCAAGAAACAAAACAGGCCGCAATGCTATTTGCAGGCTGCTTGGTTAGATTAGGACAGAAAATTGATAGCAAATGGGCAGTTGTCTCTTTCTGTAAGTGCCAGTGATTGTGGAGGCGGGTGAGTGCGCTGTCGCCTAATTGGATCACTCAGTGGCTAATGCAATCTGCATAACTTCAACCATTGAAGACTGGGCTGATGCACTAACAGGGTCAGCCAGAATAGAGTGGAAAAGTGGAAGAAAGTCAGAAGGCTGGAAATCACACACACAGCCTAAAATGAAGTTCCAGAGTGACGCAGAAGCAAACATTCTCCATTCACTCCCTGGTGATGAGGGAGGCCAGCATCCCACATGCAAATGCAGTGCAAGCACCACCGTGATGTGGTAGCATTTAACTAACTGAATAAGAAATTGTAAAGCTGTGCATTCCACATTATTCTACTTTATATAATGCATAAAAAAACACATATGGAAGAAAATGTTTTGTTCAAAGTCCCGCTCCAATGAAAATCTTGAGTTTTTTGCAAGCAATTTACTAATGAAAGAGAACAAATGTAAAAATAAAGAATTTTTATTTTTGCATTTTTTAGTATTTCTCCTTTTTAAATTGCTGTCAATCGAACTGTTGCAAAGACGCTCTGTTTGAAATAATGAGGGAGGGCAAGCTCCCTGATCTGCCCTTTGCAGCGTGCACAAGCTCAGGTGCGGGAGAAGAGAAGATGGCACGTTGTTGCATTATCCCGCACATATTTTAAATGTGTCCACGGCTGGATTTCCTTGGTGGCTACACATTTTTTAAATTAAACTTAAAGGCCGAATCCAAATTCTTTCCCAACCTCTTTGGCTTCTCCCTACCCCTACATTTAGCTCTCCAAACGGAGAGTCAGAAAAATAGTGGTTGTGTCCCAATTCCTTCCCTACTCACTATAAAGTGCATTCGCCATTTTATAGCGCCGTCCAAATCTACAATTCCCAAATCGAGTGCCCTAAAAATTTCCCAGAAGTCTCTGCGAAAAACCAGTGTGTATCGATAATCACTAGATCGACAGATATAGACCACAATGCATTGCGTCGGAACAATTTTTACCAAAGAAACATATTTAAATAAATTTTTTAATGACCCATCAACGTTTTTATCTACAGAAGACAGTGGATTCATAAATAATCTTGGCAAAACGCCCAAATTAATTAAATTTTAACTTTGTGAAATCGATGACATCATATTCGCTGTTTAAAAAAAAAGTAGTGATTATGGTGCATCGTTTTTCAGTAGTTAGGTGCTGGGGGGGGAATTCAGACAGAGCCAGTGTCTTCTAATTCAGTCATCACTCCCATTCAGTGATGTAGATGAACAGTTGATTGGAGTGTGACTTTAAAACATGCAGTTTTGATTTGATGGATGTGATAAAGTGAAAAAGTGCGTAAAGGAGTGGGTAGAACAAAAATCTTATCACCCACCCCCCAATCGTATGATATTATTTTACCATAGTTGAGGTTGGGCAGAAGTAGTGTACAATGTAGTACATACATAGTATTATAATAGTGAATTATTCAACCTTGCTTAGTATTCCTATCCTTCTTGGTATTTTTGGGGAACATTTTCAACTTTTCCTTTCCAGTTTTAATTTGTGGTCAGTCACAACATCTAATTCAATGTCATCTACTATCTGAGTACCAAGTTAACCTTTGAATTGATTTTCGATGATAAAACTATACATTTTGTCTCTGTTTATTGATTTGCTGTATTGATCAATAATACAGTATTCAAAGTGCAATTGGATCTGATTACTTCTTTTTGAAAGAAATAAAGTTTTTGATCAACATAATTAAACAGCAACTGACAGTAATGTTGGAGGGAATGAACAGTAAATCTAGACAGGGTCAGTAGATGTCATACAAAATGTGCAGGACCACTCGGACCATGACAGTCATTGTAAGGCCTAAATAATCATTTGTAATTGATGTTGGCAGTTTCTTTGCCTAATTTTTGTAACATCAGATCTTTCCTTTCTGCATTGCTTCATTAAACAGCACATGCCTCGCCAAGTCTGTCATGTCTCATCTGTTTGGATGCACTTTTCAAAGTGCACTGCAAACCTTTTGTCAAAAGTTTATTTTTCCGAGTTTTTTTTGGTCTGAATTAGCATTTTTTCCTTTTTGGCATACACACTTACTCCCCACCAAATGTGAAGCAGGGACAGTAAAGTGTTATCGTAGCATTAATAAGCATTCTCACAATTCCTCCTGTCAAGCTCACATTGAACCCAAATGCCAAATTTGCAAACCTGACACTCCCACAGGCATCACACTGACAGCTTTATACCTGCGCTGCCTATAGATCTCATATACAGACAGAGCAGCAGATCTTCTCACTTATGGATCTCATTGAGCGGCCAAGCAGTGAGAAAGGGCAGACAGCAGAAAATGTGTGCATTGTTTCAGAAACATTTGTTTTGATGTTGAAAGGAAGAAATCACATGTAAACATGAACAAAATCTACATAAATGTGTTGTTAAAAGTTCTTTAATGTGGCTCTGCTTTGCATTTGTTGCAGAGCGGACAGTAAAAACTGTGATTCTAACATCACGCTAAAGACTGCAGCGCCACTATCAAAGCCCAGACTTGTTGGGATGAATCAAAAACATTCAGTAGAGGTTTCTGCCTGGGGCTTCAGATGGTGGTTTGATACCTTGTTTGTCATTTTTGTTCCTCGAAAAACACATTAAGATATTCAATTTCCCAATGTACTCCTCTACAAGCAGGCAGATGTTAAAATCATATTTTTTTCTTGCAAAAATAACCGGAAAAGTTATATTCTTGTTAAGTCCATTTTATCTTTAAAGACAACCAGACTTCCAATAAGGCATTTCAGAAAAACAAAAAGTTTAGCCAACAATGGAAGTCCTTTTTTTAAACCAACTCTGAAGCTTAAGTGTTAACTGGAATGATGAGGACTGCTTGGAGAAGGTCAGTCCTGAAGTCCCTGCAGGCACCATATGGAAAGATGCAAAGAGCTACAGATTGATAAGCCTGTCTATAATATCATGGCAGATGGAGAAGTGGATGCCAAAGCCCACTAAGACAAACAAGCATTAAAATATGTGCCAACATGACTTCACATGCATGAAAAAAACCCTGATGGTTTAGATTGTTCATGGATTGGTTGCTGAACGCTTTTTTTGATGCAATAAAAAACATCCTTGAAAATCTTGCATATATTTATAATCACCTCCATGATTTTTTTTTTTACGATTGTAAAGTTTCTTTTTACAGGTTTGCAAATTGGGTTTTTGTTCATATTATGCCCAGTTTTCTACTGTTTTGATCAATTAAAGTCTGAAGATAAAAGTCCCTTTATAAAGTGAGTAAACACAGTGAAAAGGAACAACTTCAGAAAAAAAGGAACAACTTGAAAACAATCCAGAAAAATACAAATTTAAAGTTTTTTAAACACATTGCAGATGTCGAAGACATGCATGATCACAGTTTTCTAATTAGCAGTCACAGTCTGTTAAAGTCCCACTTAAATCATCTTTTGAATTACTGTAAAAGTGTTCCCAGAGGTCTTTTAATTATGATGATGCTGGTTTTTGCCAAAATCAAAAAAACCTTTTTCGTGTTCCAGGACATAGTTTCTGCATAGCGGCATGAGTTCATTAGAAATTCTTGTTGTTGACGGGACCATTGGCGCTGAGTGCCTTTGCTCATTTCCCATCATCCTTGTGTTTACATGCTTTCCCGCTAGTTTACAGCCTCTCACAACCCCAACCTAACATTAGTAGTGCAACAAAAATGCTGAGCAATATTGGAGGTCTACAGTTTAGATCCAGATTCCAGCTCAGACGAGGGAAACAAAGATGTTCATGGATGATCAGAATGGAGCAGAGCAGGGAGCTTGTGGCCCGCCAAGCGCATTTTCTGTGTCACAAATAAGATGTTTTTCAAACAGCAATCAGAATGATTTGAAACAAAATACACAGAAAATACTCAGAAACAAATTTAATCTTACTTTTCTTTAAATACCGTATTTCCTCCATTATCAGGAAAATACCACAAGAACATTTTTAAAATCCCATTTTCATTTCTGGTAACGTAAATCATTTCGAACGGGATAGTTTAGATGGATTTATGCTAGCATTTTTCTCACATCTTTTAACTTTGCATAAGATTCCTTAAACTGGGAGTTTTTGATGGTCGTAGCACTCTCTTTGCTTTGGTGCTGCTATAACTGTGAATTTTCCTAAAATACGCCAAAGGCTTCACAACAGGAATTAGCCTTAGGAATAGCATTTAAGTCATTTATAAGATGTGTGCCAAAAAAAGATTTGAAAGACTTGAATGTTCCTTTGAAAGCACACATGTCTGACATTGTTGCTGAATGATTTAGCTGTGGGAGGGGAAAGGCTCCTTCTCAGGGGCAGTTGTGGTATTTGAACATTCTGCATGGCACGGGTTATGGATCAGCAGACTGAGGCGCATCTCTCCCCACCTCCGACGCCTTTTCTTCCTCCTTTGCAGATCTTCCATATCACTACCACCAGCTTGGCCTGTCTTCTCCTCCCACTTCCACTTTAATTTCCTTGTTTGTCTACTGGGACCGTGAATATTGATGATCAAACTAGAGGTTAATATTACAGAGAAAATTGCAATTTTGTAAGGCTCTGTCCATCAGCTCTGTCAGCCCCTCTGAGACAGATGTTTTCATATTAAATCTATTACCTATAAATCAGTGTAAATCTGTCATCATGTAGTATGCATAAGGTGGTGATAAATCCTAATTGAACAGTTTAAATATGTATCACAGCAGCAGTCTTTTAGGATAATAACTCCTGAGGAGTCATTAAATGAATGTTGCTGGGCTATTTTATTTTTTTGTGTAGTTGGGCGTATGTTTGCGATTCATTCCAATTTCCACAATGCACCAAAAAAAGCAAAGCAGAAATAAATTCCAGGCCACATCGTGAATTATTTCTGAACCAGCATGAAGATAAATGTAAAGTACAAGCTTGCACCGGTGAATATTCTCTTTCTGGTAAAATGCTTCAGACAAACTGGGCTTTGGTGCTGTTGGCTTGTTCTTTTAGGAGCTGACGTGCACGCAGTCCAATAGGGCAAGACAATTTATTAATGCTGTTCAGCAAGCTGTCACTCAAAGAAATGTGTAAGAGTGGGGCTTGGTGTAAAAAATCATGAATATCTTGGTGGCTCTTGATGTTTTTTTCTGGGAAGGAAGGCAGAAAGTGACAGAAAGCAACAGAGAGCAGAGAAGAGTGCTATGTGAGCAAAGAAGTAAGGAGTCCTATCCAAAGGCTGTTCAGAATTATCTACACTTGTGGCAATAGCTTCAGCCAAAGGGTGAAGCACATGCCTTTCAGCTTCAGCTGGACACCACGCTGAGCTGCAGATGACAGCAGAGGTGCAGGTTGAACGAGGCAGAGAGCCATCACACAGCTTTAATTGAATGTCTTTTTCCAAATTAAAGCTCACAGACTTGTGTGTTTATCCACATTAGGCCATTTATTCCAGGTCTGCCTTGGACATTTCTGCTAGTCCTAAGTGAGACTTTTAGCTGTTAAGTTTAAATGCGATACATCAGTGGCATTTTGTCCATGGGCTGCTGCAGCTGGTATAGATCCACTGTATCAGTGTTCTGCCTGGTTGACTGATAATAAGTTCAGGCAAAACCGCTGCAGAAATTGCTATTGATAAACTGGAAGATACATGACTTGTTGGCAATTTTTGTTTTCATACAAAAAAAAAAGATGTAAAGCAAGGCTCACACATCACTCTGAAACTTCGCTGTTTGTATGTCATGAACACCAATGGTGATGCTGTCCCAGTATCATCTGATGAATGTCCAGATGTTTTCTTAGAAACTTTGTATTTTTTAAATGAATGTATTAATTCCATCGACTGTCTGCACACCTGTTTGCTTGCTGGTTGAAGCAAGGATTATCTTCAGTGAGACTACATAGCTGTGCATTTCCTAAGCCATCAATGCCTTAGTCACATGCACCCATACGGGCGTTGACCGGTGCTGTGGGTTTTTGGGTTGTCTGGGCCCGTGGAGGGTCATCCAGAGGAGGGGCCGCGTATTAAGGTGAGTGCAGGAGTGTCTTGCAGTTTCCTTAAGGCTTGTGCAACCTCCTTAAGGACCTTAGGTTGCACGCACCTCAAACATACGGGTGATGCTGTCGTAAAGCTTCCCTTTATGCAGCACTCCAGTTGTTAGGGTGCAAGTACTGGGTCCTCACTGACTGCAGACTGGTGCTGCATGCACGGGGGGGGGGGGGGGTGCAGGTGACACACAACTCCCCTCAGGACACTATTGGACGAGCACACAAACTACACTAGGATTGTCTAATTTCCATATTTTCTAACAGTCAGGCTGCAAGCACGGTGATGGGTACGCAATTAAAGGGCAAGGAGAGCGCACTTATCACTTGACAGCACTAGCAGGCCCCTTGTGCTGTGCATAGAGTTTGGGGGGGGGTTGAAAAACAAAACATTACGTACAATGTGTCCGGTTTCAGCCGTTTATACGTGGTATTGAGGTGTTTCTACGACCTGATGCCCGTAGAAAAATAATGTACATTTTTCCTCTATGGGCTCACAGAGTGGTGCATGATCTGGAAATTTGACGGCCACCCGTGTGTCCCTTACAGATTTGCCCCTTTTTCACCAGCAGACAGCCCATATCCACCCAGAGGGGCAGTTGTGACTAAACCATAAGTCTGCGGTGATACTTCATGCAGATCCAGTGTAATGCAAAAGGGATTTTCAAACTTGACCCGTTTGTCTGTAATTGTATTAGTAAATCACCAAGTTTTACTACAAAGACCGACGCTAATTTTATTTCAGTACATGTTTGAGGTCTGCTGGCTGTCAGTGAATCTTTTTCTCATTTCATTCAGTCTGAAACTCTTTTAAACATTCCCTTTTCACGCCTATCGATCCATTTATTTTCTTCATTGTGTTCAGGGTGAGGGGTGGATGGAAGGAGCTTGTCCCAGCTGTAAGCGGTGAAGTGTTACACACTATTCACAAGTTTCCAGTTAATTACTAGCTCTGCAGACAAACCAGATAAACAAACACACATGTGAGCAATCCCTTATTTTAGACAATTCACATCATAAATGTTTGAGAGGAAAAAGGAAGCAGTGAGTGGAAAAATGCAATCACAATATCTTTCTTATTAAACTTCATGTAGACTTTTCATTATTGAATTGTTAAACTTAAACCTACATTGTTCTTTTTGACAGATTCATTATGTGTTTGAAATATTGCACCAGTCTGAGCACCTGTCATCAACCGGGTTTCTGATGGGTGGGTGTTTGACTGCTCTCCCGTTTTATGCTTTATTGGAGTCTAGAAAATGTAACACCCCCCCCCCCTTAAAGGTCCCCCATAGTAGTTTTTGTAGCATTTTATTCCTAAAAAATGCCCCTCTTTGTGTGCCTGATGAATTTTCTTATCTTTTTTATACTTGCAACGTCTGTAAGGTAGCTTGTAAAACACTTTAAGCAGGTATTTTCTTTTAAATGTTTTAATTCTTAAATGAGTTTGGTTATCTTTCAGGCCATTTATGGCTGAAAAAAATTCTATACATAAAAAGTTTCTAACAAGGAAAGAAACCTTTAACATTCTCCACACACTCAATGAGGGTAATCAGAGCTTTGGTATGTTGTTCCGTAGAGTAATTTTTACTTTGTGAATTTTTTTTAACAGATTTCTAGAGATTATCCATTCTATATTTAGATCTTTTCTTTCTGTCTGTATTTTTTATGAGTCAGTGCCATCTGAATTCATTTTATTGGATGCACAAAGAACTGTAGTTGTTTAATGTGCAATTGTATGTGAGAACATGCTGCATTGCTTTTGCTAATGAGAAGCGACTTACCATAAATACTGTTCTATTCAAGTCTTTACACATTAGGTGGGAAGTCAAATTAGTTTTTCACACTGTGACAGTGTTTGTGCAGGTTTTTACATGCGTGTTGCTTTCTCAGAACAGAATGTAAAGACTGCACTTGTTCTGTCTGCCTCAATACCACAAGATAACGGCGTCAATGCCAGAGAGAGAAAAGGTGAAAAAAAAGGTTATTTAACCCTTGTGCTATCTTAGTTGACCCCCCCTTACATTGACGTGTTCTCCCTACCATGACAAAGGTGGATAAAGGTGGAAAGATTTCATGTAATCCATGGACACCAGTGAAGATCACAAATCATTGAAGAAAAAAGGTTCAGAGCACTGTCTAGTGGGTCTACATGACCCAACTCCCAATGTTAACGTGCCTAGGATAGCACAAGGGTTACTTGATTTTCTTTCTTTTTGATCTATGTATTCTCTTACGTTTTACACTAAAGTGTCAAAAGTTTCAGAATGCCCCAGTTATGCAAGCCATATTTCCAGTTAATGGTGGTAAATTCCAATTGTTAGCCTCTGAAATGGAACAAAGGTAAGCTGTAAACTGCCATAAAAATAAAAATTACTTAAAACAATATTATGTAGAATTACACAAAAAGCCCTGACCATGGAACATAAAATGGATTCACCTTGTTCAAAAGTAAAGTCTTTCCCAGCCCTGAACTCCATGTTTTTGATATCTGCTTAAACACACCTGGTTTAGCTCATCATCAACCTTTCCAGGACCTTTCAATGACAGTCATCTAAGACATCTGTGTTTAAGACCCAGTCTACTGACAGTGGTGTTTTTGGCATTTTTAGCATGTTTTACAAGTATTTCTTTATTCAAATTATTGTAAATTAGGAGCAGATGAAAAAAGCAGTTGGTTCCTTTTGCTTGTAGGTGTGATGTTCTAGTGCAGCAAGGTCTGACACTGAATACTTTAAAAACGAAAAAGACCAGAGGGTTTAATACATGTCTTTGACCCATCATAATCTTTGAAATACACAAGTGAACATGCAGTGCTAAATGCATACAAAACTAAAGAACACCTGTTTTATTAGTAGCCAAACAGCCAGCTCAAATAGCATTCTGACCCATAGGTCGACCTTAAAAAAACCTCAGACTGCGTCATCATACATCTTTAGGACGTTGCAATAAGCTGCACCATTTTACACCCTAAGATTTATCTTCTTTGCTCTAGAAAAACCTACTGCTGTTGTGGGTGTAAGTGTGAAAGTGGGTCATGTGGAAACCCTCTCAATGATCTGTTAGATTGAGTTAGGCCCACAGGACTGAATCCTCAGCGGTCTCAGAACCACCCCGTTTGTCTGCATTCACGCCCCCAGAAACACAAGAGGCTAATTAGTCCACAACAAGCAATCACAATGTTAATAACAAGTAAATCCTTATCAATGTAGCCAGTAAATGCCTACTGAATTTGCAACCACATCCCTAATTTCTATCTGTTTGCCTTCAGTAACAGCTTTTGAGCATCTCAGGGCTTAATTATGCCTCCAAGTAGATTCTCTTTTTGACGAGCTTTCTTTACATCCTGACAGAATTTGCTGAAGTGAAGCTGTCCCTGAACACAATAAACAAGATGGATCCTGTCCATCTATTCAAATTCTAGGGAGATGGAAGATCATCCGTGGCCCCTAAGAAAAATGTCGTTCTCCCAGCCTTCATCTCCCATCTGTCTGTGGAAGACAATTTCTTTTTTACCATACCTTCCCTTCTCATTCACTGATCCTGTGCCACATGAAAAAGTGCTACTGCACATCATGCAGCTTCTTTTCACTTATTAATTTAACTTACAGCACGTCCTCTCCTACCAACTGCAGATGCTCTGTTAGTGTTTAACCTACACATTTTTTCTGACTTTTTTCTCTAATAGTAATCTTGATTGAGACTTAAAGGAGCTGTTTACTTCCACAGTTCACCTCGCCGTGTCACCGAAACGATTCAGATGTCCTTGCAATGTTTAAAGTCTAACAAGTCCCAGTTCTGTCTTAGTTCAGATTCATCAGCATGTGCCAAAACCAGTGGCAACAATGGAGAAATGAACTTTCCACAAACCCTTTTCATGCAGACAAAAAACGTTTTATTTTAGCCGTGACCAACCAGAAAGGTGGAACCTCCTCCTGCCATAATTAGGAAACTGGCTTCAACACTGCAGGACAAATATGGCATACGATAGATGGAACGATGCATCCATCATTACATTTAGTGGGTTACTTTTCACTGGTGTTAAATTGATTAAAAAGGAATCATTGTGGAGGAATAGATTTGGTAAATTTGTCATAAAAAAGTAAGTAATAGGTTAGTGTGTCTTTAAAAGGCTTTAGAAAAAACTGTCTGACTAAGGAGTAAATGTTTAGTTTGGAACAGTTTAAAATAGCTTTCTAAAACATTTCTTTGGAGCCAATATGCAGCTCACTAAATTTAAACTTGGCAGCTCGAAAATGCTGAACTTGACAGGAGAGTTTCCAGTTAGTGTACATGGAGGCACAGCAAAACCTAAGCTTTGCCTTAAATAGTCTATTTTCCATATCAGTAATGCTTTAAAAATGTCAAGGGGTTTGGACTTCTGGATGCATACTTGTTCTGCGAGGAATAGATGGCATTGAATTTCTTTAGTTTTTCAAAGAGTGAGTGAACCTTTACCAACACACATTGTAATCTTGGTGTGATCAACCTGACAACCACATCGGCATTTTTTAGCACATTTAAACTTGTCGTGAAAGTGCAAATATAATTTCAACGACTGAAGCGAACAAAGTTACAGTTGAAAAGTATAAAATGGTTAAAAAACATGTGACAGTTATTCCCCATTGAAATAAAATTCAATCAGTCTTTTGAAAGTGGCATCAAGTTCCTGAGATTGTGTCTAACTTACGTTTGCTTGAGTGAAAATAGTGTGAGCAGAAACGGTCTTATTTTTGTTTGGAAGGCAGCTAAGAAATCCTCTTCGATGATAACCCATACATGCTGTATCATGTTTTTAACTGGAAGGAAAAGCCAACATACAACACCCACCTTTTTCAAGCTAATGACGGACAGACTGTCAGTCACATGATGCGTGCTGGCACGTGTCTTTCTATTCGGATTTTCTCTTTAGATGCAACCCATAGCACATTTGGCCGCCCCTCTGCACTTCCCCCACATCTTCCGCAATCTCTCAGATTATCAAAGTATCCGGTCTCCATGGAAAAACAGAAAGGGAGGAATCTCTGACAGAAATGGTTTCCCTAGCAACAAGCTCTGTTAAGTAAGCTGCCCAGAGAACAGGTGAGGCATACTGACAAAAACCACATAACTGGAGGTTGGCAGACAGTTGACAGGATGGACTACCTACCTGTCTCGACCCAGCAAGACGACCAGAGTGAGCGCAGCATGAGAAACCCTTTAGCTCACATTTTTAGATGATAAACTGTCAGCAGAACACAATTTTTTTTTCATATGAATAAACTGTAGGTCCTTTGCTTTTTTAGGTTCCTTTTTTCTCATTTGTTTATTATTGTACAGTTTATGCCAGAAGGGCAACTCTCATTCTGAAAATGTTCGTTCACATCGTTTAATGTCTGTGATAGTTGGGCTAAGCACCACAGTGTCTCAGTTTTCCTGGCATTCCTCAAGATAGACGTCAGTGTTTCATGTGTCATTTTAAAGTGTCTGTGTTGGAATATTCCAGCAGGTTTGTCGCTTTAAGCTTTAGTAGAATAAGGTTTTACATTTCACTACATTTCACAGTCAGTCTTGTTCCAGCAAAATGAATAAATGCTGCAAAATAAGCATTTCAAAAGCGCCTGTGTAGGGCTTGTCTTACAGGCACAATGATCCTTTGTTTAGAAAAGAATTAGTAAAGTTTGAGGTAAGGAAGGTATTTTGAAAAATAGAAGGGAGACGATCAACCGGTTGCCTAAAAATCTAAATATTTTAGAATGAGCAGTTAATATAAATCCTGTATTAAATATAACAAACTCAGGCTTAAATGTTTTATTGTTTTGTAAATCTAGGTGAACTTCCACACAAAATTAATCAATTTTAACATTGCTCCTTAACAATAGAAAGAAAAAGCTTTTTCTGCTGGATGTATCTGCCCTAAAACTGTCATTCTAGGCTAATAAATTTCCCAGATCAAACGCAGATAAAAGCTTTCAAAAAATGAATCAATGCTTGCTTTAAAAACCTGCAGAAAAACAAAGAAACAACAAACAATCAGACAACGTATAGCTCAACGAATTGTAATTAAAACAAGTGAGCCAGTAAATAAGGAGCATTACGAACCCAACATTTTTTTCAGTACTGAATGTGATTTTGATAAGTTGTTAACTTTCAGCATACGGGGAGGAGATAAGGAGAGAAGAAAATATTTCCTTCACTGCTGTCTGACCACAACATTATTTATTTGTTTCTAAATAGGACTGCAAAGTTATCCATGTATTTAGGATGTACTGTTTTGTGCCTGACTCATTTATAAATCTGTCATGCTTGTGAATATAAATATTCACGAGCATGACACTGAGGAAAAAAGCAGGCTAATTGTACTGGACTTTCCCAACTCTAAAATTTACACACACACAAAAAAACAACTTTGGAAAACTCCTGTCTTAGGCACTGCTTTCCCAACAATGTGTTATATTACAAAGGAGAAGAATCCTGAGATCCTCCACAATGTTTCTCAAATGGGTTTTTAGATGCAGGAGGGCTCAATGCAAAGCTGTCTAATGAAGTTAATGTAGTTTGATGAAGTCAAACAGAAGACATGTATTTCTCTTTTTCTGTGCCTTTGTTAGTGGCTATATCATCACCAGGAGATCGGCATGACCTCCAAGCTGCGCTGCATGCTGTTCATTACATGTCCGTAATGTAATTCATTATTAATTATAATAATTAATTAATAATAATTAATTCATCGTCTTGTAAAGCTAAGAAGTTGAGGAGCCCTCTGATAAAAATGAGAAACAATTACTGATGACCCCCTTTGAAAATCAAAGTTATCTGTGATAAGTCCGTCTCTCTCCTCACATGGTTTAAAACCCAACTCTAAAGTTCTCAGCAGTAAATAAAGGATCAGAGGGAGCTGTCTTTGCTTTCATAGATTTTTAACTCCTGGTTGTTGGTTTGAGTTCAGACATTTAGCTTTGGTTTCTGCTGCTCCTTCCTTCTTTTTTTTAAATTAACAAATGAGTTAAATTGTTGATCATTTACAGTAGATTTAAAGTACTTGTCTTTTGCCTCTTATGGACCCAGTTCTCTGTGTAGTCATGATTTCTGGTTCCTTGTCAGACAGTGTCTTCAAATGTAATTATTTTTCGTTCTTCTCAAATTTAGGTTGAGCTCCGTTTGCACAGTAAAATAACATTTCGGTCAACGAATCAGTTTCCTGCACTCAAATCTTCAAAAACCTTATCTTATGACTTGGTTAACAACAATTTAAAAAGTATTTGTTTAAACATTTTGCTAAACCTTTTACAAAGAGAGTGAAATGTCTGGGATTTTGGTTAAATACAAGATAAAAGTGGTAGAAGTTTGACTAATGTTCTGACCCGTCCAGCTTGGCACAGCAGGAAGCCACTAACCAAATGATTTTGGCAGGTTCACATCTGTGTGGAGCCATTGGGATCCTGAGACATTTTTACTGCCTAATATTTGCAGTTGTTATATTCTTCACCATCCATGGGTTGAGTGTCCAACAGAAAAACTCCCACTCATCCAGATGGCCTGTCTGCTTCTGATTGCTTGCATCCATATATTTCAATTTCAATCACCTGAGAAGGAAAGCCTCCCAAAATGTGCAGTTACCAATTCAGACGCTGACAAACTGTATCCAGCCTCCTCTGAAACCCGACTAACTAGTGTCTTTTCCCTTAGATACTAATAGAAGTAAAACATTTTCTTGCAGAAGGACACAGAAGTGATCAAGAAAAAAAACAACACAAATGTCTTGTTGTTGGTCTTTTCTCCTCCTGTTTTTTTTTTTTTGATCTCTGAATTTTTGCCAGCCTAATTTAACAGATCAGAGGACATTTGTCGATTCTGTTCAGCTGCAGCTAATGTTTCTCTGTAATGGTGTTCAAATTGCAGTGGATTTATAACGGTCCCCTCTGGAGTGCCTTAATCACGAGGAGTTGGTTTAAGCAGTTGGTTGTGTTTATCATCACTCAAACCTGTAAAACCCAACTGGAAGGCAACCTCTGTTTTTCATTTCTCTCTCGTGCTGTAATGTTATTGTTTTCTTTTATTTATTTTTTTAATGTACCATAGTGCAGTGAGTATAGCCACATTTTGCAGCTTTTGGCTCCTTTTCTTCTTCCCTTTCTAAACTTTCACTTCCCTCGTTCTCCAGATCTTTTTATCCTCTTTTGATTGTAGGCTTCTTTTTCACTGCTCCTGTAAAATACATTCATTAGGCAAGAAGCCAGCTGCTCGCAGGAAACGTTCTCATGCAGCGGGTTTTCTGTCAGCACAGACAACCCTTAATAGTACCCATTAAGCTGCCGTCGTGCTAGGCTGACAGAGCTTTAATTGTGGGTAGCCTGTGGCTTAAATATGGCTCTGTGGACGTAATAACGAAGTGAATGTGACCCAGACCCAACACCTTCTTTCTTTTGGCTACTGAATTATCTGTTTTGTATCTAGAACCTTTTCCTGGTTTATGTGGGTGGAGGCGTAAAACGTAAACTAATTGTTATCCCTGTCACCGCCTAATGTACAGTATGGGATGGGGTTACTTCAGGCTGGATGTTTTCCTTCACACTACAGTAGAAGTGAAGGTTTTTGTCCCTTTTGGTTGCTGCTCTGTTGGCTTCTGTCAAGTTTATGGGGGTTAATTGAAAGACTGACATAATTAAAACCATATTAGTTACTGAATTGAGCCATAATTAGATATTGACAACTCCATTGCTTTGAAGGATGTGATGATGTTTCTCTGATGCCATCAGTGCCGTGGATGAACCCTGAAAAAACAGCAAACCCTTTTATTTTGGTGTAGGGACTTTGACTCAAGTCAACCGGGCTGTAAACCCGAATACGTTTAATGTACTTAGCACATCTTTTGTCAAGTGATTGTTGAGTTTTTGAAAGTAAACAAAACTAATTTTTCCGAGTATGGTCTAATTTAATGTAACATTTCCTAATTGTAATATTTTAAGCTATTTGTACCTCACTATTCCCAGTAAAAGTCAACTTAAAAGTACAAGTAAAATGATATTTTCAAGTGAACTCAAGTTTAACATCTTATGGCTTTTCCCTTCATATTTGGAGGAGAATTTTATGTCGGATGTACTTCCTGTCACTTCTGGGCTTGGGACGCATGCTTGCGTCCCCTTGAGGCTATATTTTTAAGGCAGTCGCGAAGTAGGGAAGGGTTGTCCTTATAGAGACCGGCTCTGCTCATCGTGCCCCCTGGGAATCAAACCCTGATTTCCCATGCGCCAGTCCTGCACGTTTTCAACTGAGCTAACCAGCCACTCAAGTAACATAGAGAGTTAGTTAGTTAGAAGTGAGTTCCCATATGTGCCAAAAACGTGCTTCATAGGTTAATTGGTCACTCTGAATTGTCCCTATGTGTGAATGTGAGAGTGTATGGGTGTGTGATTGCGGCCCTGCGACAGACTGACGACCTGTCCAGGATGTCCCCTGCCTTCACCCATAAGTGGCTGGGATAGGCTCCAGCAGCTCCGTGACCCCGAAAAGGATAAAACGGGTTTAGAAGATGACTGAATAAATGAATCCTTCATATATTTCGTACTTGTTTTCGACACTTTCAACGTAAACCTAATGGTATGTAAGGATGCAGGATTCCCTTTCCCTACTGTTAGTTTGGAGAACCACGTGGCTTTTTTTGGCCTTCAAAGTCAAAAAGATCTAAATTAAATGAAAAACGACTTATTGTGTGTAAAATATTGTTAACACATTTCTGTTCAAATTTAGAATTAACATATATTAACATCTAGTAGGTGTGTTTTTAGTAGGTGATGCTTTTTGTCCATTACTTCTGTTTGACTTTAAAAAGCAAATAAAAAAATCTTGATTAATCTGCATGAATTACTTTGGCTGTGGATTATGCTCACATTTTCTACCTTTAACTTTTATGTATCTTAAGTATTTTTTGGAGCAACACAGAACCTGTAATTAGCCTGTGGAGGATGTGATTGTGTGGAGAAATGAAGTACCTGTGCCTGCGTGCTCAGCAAGGCTGCCACAAGGAAACATTTATCCCTCTAATTGTCTCCTCTTCAGGTTTTCAATATTTGTGAAGCCTCTTAAAACGGTAGCAAAATTCTACTTCATTTTTTCACCCTGTTCTATCCCCTTTTTACTGTACAATCCACAAAGGACTAAAACATTTTATTGATTGGACTAAGTGCCCTAAAAGTTTTCCAGTGCAAAGTATCTGCACCTCATTATCTGCCATTTATTTAGGATTCTCGGGAAAGAGGAGGACTGTTTGAGCACAGAGCTCTTCAAATCACAGCCACTCCGAAAATCTCCTGCTAATCGTATCTCGATGGAATATTAAAGTGAATATCTTTATCATTATACTCTTAGATTAGGATCTCAATTAAATGGAGGAATTTCGCAGGCCAGTATAAATTAATCTCTATTCATAAAAGCATTTTCTTCTCTTAGGTTCCCACTGAATTGTAAGACGGCAATGTGTGTGACTTACTGCAGATTATCTGATTTGGTAATGGTTCCCTGGAAACGTTTTTTTGGGTTGAACTGCTTATTCAAAATCCCAAATTCTTCCATGATTGGACCAACTTGATCTTGAGAAAAAACACTTTGAGAAGGTATTTGGAAATAACCAACCTCTGATTCTTTTCACTGGAAGTACAAAAAATAAGAAAATAAAATGCAGGGGACTATATTTTAACCCCAAATATGCTCAGAATAGGAGCTGGTACTGCTACTTTATATATCAAATTAAGACGGCAGCAAAGGCAAATGCCTACTTAGTTAATAGAAGTGAGACTTTCTAATTTTACTTTTATTTAGTCATAACAGAACTCTAAAGTTTAGAACAACTGGATTTTAAGATGTTCAGCTGATTTGTGTGATGTTGTGTTGCATTTGATTATTTTTCAAAAATCGAGATAATCTGCATGGTCATTTCAGGAAACCGAGCAGGACAGTGGTATGTAAAGACCACGCATGGAGAAGTAAAGAAATAATGTAAAAAAAAATAGTTCAGTCCATGTGGGATTTGTCATTGCTAAGCAAAATACTCCTAACGTATTGTTATTTATGCTGGTAAAAATGTTCTTTGCCTCATGATTAAGCTTGTGTAATTATTTCCTGTAGGGCTTTTTGATTTTTTTTTTCAGCTTATCTCATTACCACAGAGCTTTTCCCACAATTGACGTTAAATCTGCCTTTATCGATGCTCCTTTTCATTTTTTAGCATGTACTTTAAGTACTGTAATAACCCTTTGTTGATTTACTGTTGTTATTAAATTTGTAGGACTGACAATTTAGCAGTTAAGGTCATTGTTCAAGTTTATTATTCTGACTGTCTATGAAATCAAAATGGATGTTTTTTTTTTGGCTTCTCCCATCAAGAGAAACCACAATAAATCCCCCCCCCCCCCCCCATTTCACACAGGTGACTTGGCTTTAGTTATTACAGTTGTGCTTCCTGACCCGACCCTCTGCATCATCCCATGCTTGGGACCAGCACCTAAAGTGCTCCCATGTGGTTGTAGTATCTCAGAGCACCTGGTTGTACCCGGTTGCCTTAGCCTCCTTGCCCAGTGTTGAACGGCCGTGTTGATAAAAACACTGAACTTAATCAGCAAAACACTGAAGTTATTACAAACACTGCTGTTATAAATGACATATATGTAAAAAAAAAAAACTAAGAGATAATCTTTCAGTTACATCATTTTAAAACAATAAAAAAAAATGTAGGCCCTATAATAATTTAAAATTACAGTAATATAAGATTTTGCTAAACTAGTCACAGATTTCTTTAAAAAATAACACTTAATTTTTTTTAATGACAAGTCTTTTCTTTTAGCTATGCATTTTTTTTTTGCTTTTACGTCTAATCAGGCTCTTGTTGACAAAAATAGGACTGTTTTTTGTCCACAATTTTGAGTTGCTCTTTTTCTTTTTCAATTTTTCCCAGTTCAAAAGGTCAAATGTGGAGGACCTCAGGAGACCCGTGCAGATGATGACAGAGCGGCTGCAATTGCAGCTCATCCCGTTTCTCTTCAAATTGAATACATGGGTGCACAGAAAGGTTGCAACAGACCGATTGGCCCGTCTTGTGTTTTTCCCAGTTCTAACTCTTAAAAGCAATGCCATTTTCAGTTCCCAGACCCCTGCTAACTCCCACCAGCCAGTGACAGGCCGCTCCACATGATCATGAAAGCAAGAAGGTGATGGAGGAGGCCTGGGCTTGTTGAGAGAGGTGCTGAAAATAGCATTATTGCAGGCGGACAGATAATGCTTTGTTCCGTAGAGGTGTGTGACCATGAGGGACAATCTGAATTGGACACCTCTGCTGAGGTGTGAAGTAGAGTTTCTGTCTTTTCCCTCAGAGGAAAGAACGAGGACCTTATGGTGGGTGTGAGGACGGTGGGCTGTGTGGATGTTATTGTGGAGTGGGAGTAAATAGACCAGAGGAAACTCAGGAGACTGTCACCAATTGTCATCATGAGCTGCATTTATACTTTATGTGCTAATTTTTCTCTTCTGTGATCCGGAAATCCGGGAGAGAAATCCTCCATCTACTGAAGCTGTGTGGCTTTGTGCCAAACTCTGTACTTGATTCTTTTTCTATTTTTTCAAACTTATATATAGTATTCATTTTATATAGATGTAATTTGGATTTACCCCCCATGTGCATGAGCCATACTTTTACTAACATTTTACCCTTCCTGAGATGTTCACATCGAAAACCCCCTTTTTTACTGCAAGCACAAAGGCATGGTGGTAAAAGGGAATTTTACTAACGGTGAACATGGAAATGAAAGGGAGGAAAGAACATTTCTTGATTGACATCAGTTGCCTGAAAATGTCAGCAGAGATCTACATCTAAGTCCTTTAGTGTCATGGTTGCAGTGAACGGGACAATTCTGCAGAAGCACCTCCAATGCTTCTTTAGAAAAGTGAAAAGAAGCCAATAGATTTAAATGCCTTCAGATTAATGGAAAGGAGTTCATGTCTAAAATAGACTCACCACCCACAGTTAGGGGTCAGGGTCTTCCTCCATGAATGAAAATTCTGTCTTCCCTTCATTATTTAATACTGCTCCACATCCGTATCTCACAGCTCTCCCCTGGGGGGGAGGTGTGCTCTCACTGATTCTCACTTCTGACAGGACTAGAGCTTTTTCCACCTAAGGAACAGTAGTTTCTTTTAACAACAGCAGGTAGACGACAAATCCACGTTCATCCTGTCGGATTAGGGAATCTGTGTCGCCCCGATGCTTCAAGTGTTGGAATGAACTCAAGATATAAAATCCTACTTTTAAAGAAAAGTTATTTATTAATTGCATGTGTTACTGTTCTCATGTTATTAGACTGGGGGTGTGTCCAAATTCCCACCCTAACCCCTTTATAGTGCGTTTGCCATTTTCTAGTGCTGTCCGAATCTACAATTCCAAAATCCAGTGCCCTGGATATTTCCCAGAAGTCTCTGCGAAAAACCAGTTAGCATCGATGCTCACTAGATTGGCAAATATAGACCACAATGCATTGCGTCGGAACATTTTTACCAAACAAAAGTATTTCAATGTATTTTTTCTGATAAAATATCACAGTTTTTATCTTCAGAAGACTCACAAATCTTTTTAATAAGATTTTAACTTACTTAAGTTAACAAACTTTAGTTCTGACTAGGGATGGGTATCGTTAAGGTTTTAACGGTACTACTACTCTTATTGTTACTGCTTATCGATCCGGTATTTTAACAAACTCTCATCTATACTTTTTGAGGACGAAAAACAAATAAATTACAAATTAAGAACATAAAGTGTTTTATTTCCTCATTATGCAACATTGTTTTTTAACAAAACATTTTACTTCATACATTTTTCCAACATGAAAAGGAAAATATATGAAGATAAGAAGTTATTTATTATTGCTTCTATGAAATTAAGAAAAATATCTTAAGGTTCAGGAGGCCCGATCAGGCTGGCTCCCCGTCCCACAGTGCATCTCTGTCTGGCCACCAGCTTGCCTCCCGGGAGCCGCCATAGCGATCAGGACCGCTCCAGTTCCATCGGCCCTGTGACAGACTATCCAGAATGTGGCAAGGCTTGTGCTTCAAAATTGTTTTCATTTTATTTGGTGTGCAAGGTAATTTACCAATTCGTGGATTCAACAATATGCATAGCATCACATCAGTTCTGAGCCACAGCCAGTTCTGCTTCCTGCTGCAATTCAGCCTAAATTATATTTGTCATTCAAAACGTTGTTCATGGTCTTATAAACGTTCTTTTTGGTGTAATTTTATTAAACAGCAGGTCGGGTACACATTTGTATTGTCGTTCCAAACATTTTTCAAAGACTGTCAGTCAGTGATGTATGTGCCCCCCCCCCCCCCCCGTGTCAAGCTCTTCTCTCATGCAAGACACAGATTGCATAATATGGAGTCGAAAAATATTGATGACCTTTTACAATCAACCAATAAATATCTCATTAAAACATAAAAGATTGTGAAATTGTTAAAAACTTGCACATAGATTTTAAATGAGCCATTATTTTATTGAATATATTTCATTTTACTTAAAAAAAACTGTTTATTATTTTAAAGCAACATTCTTATGGCGTTTCATCGCTGCCATAAAGTGAAAGGGCGCAAAGACAACTGAGTGGGCGTATTCAGAAACTGAGTGAGGAACCTTATAATCGCGCAGGCGCAATGCTAACTGAGCCGTGATCCTGCGCGCTCACTTCGCTACTGTGTGCTCCATGGGTTTGCGCGCAGTGTTAAGGGGGCGTTTTTGTCACTTGGGGGGGCAGTTTTCAGGGGTGTGTTTGTCACTCGAGGGCGGTAACCTTTCTGGTTGATCTGATTGGCTGAAATTTGCATGATCTGCTGGGTAGCTCGGGTTGGTAAAGTAATGCTACCACGCAGGAATCCAGGGTTCGATTCCCAGAGTGGAATGAATAATGAACTGGGGGCAATTGCCATATTGATGGCGAGCAACTAACATCACCCAGTGAGGGTCCTTGGGCAAGCCTCTTAACAGTACTGCCTCCCGGGCGCTTAGACTGCAGCTCACCGCTCCCCCAGGGGATGGGTCAAGTGCGGAGAAGAATTTCCCCATTGTGGGATAAATAAAGTAAAATGTTAAAGAATGCAGTGATTTTCCCATGAGAAGAACTTACAGCACAGAAAAACCCGCTGTACTTTCTTACCTTGGTCTTATGTCGTTTTGACACATTGCTGTTATTATGTAAATATAAAACAAATTAAATAAATGTTTGAGTCATCCCAGAGAAAGTATCTGCTTCAACTCCCGCAGTGAAAGCTGCGTCTAAATCTGTGACCCATGTTTCCATCTCTCTGACAGTTTGAAGCCAAAGCCCCTCCCCCGCCTCTCTACCTGCTTTTCCTCTTTACCTGTTCATATCCTATGGAGCAGCGAGTCGTTTTTCCCTGCACTCCTTCCAGTGTGTTCTACACTGAGCGCGCAAAATACGGTCATCATAGCAGCTGGTTGACACGATAGTCGGGGCGCTCTAGCGCAGATTTACGCGTGCGCGCTGTCTGAACAACAGCCCCACCCCCCGTGCACACAAATAGCCAGACAGACCTCTTCCCTTCAGCGAGAATAGCAGAGTTAATATCTTCATCAATTAACGGAAAACTGACTAACTTGGTGAGTTAAATATGGCAGATAACGTTTATATCTTGTTGGACACAAAAACAATTGACTTCTCCAGTACAGATGTTGAGGTTGAGGTCAGATCTTAACAATACTGCGGTCTTGAAGAATGAGGCCTCGGGGCTCGTTCAATATCGGGGCTCTGTACCCATCCCTACTTCTGACACAACCAGGGACCGAATGTCTCTAGCTTGACTGTAAGGTAGCCTGATGTTGGTCACCTCCTGTCCTTGAAAAAAAAACACTTTCTCTGTCTGGATCAATATCCAGTTAGATCTTTTGATATTGTGGGTTAATTCTGCATTGTTACTCCTTGTCCCTGTTACCCTGTTCTGTCCTGTTCCCAGAACAGGGGCTGTGCTGGATGATATACTGTAGATTAGAAACGAGACTTGAAAGGGAAGTCCAGCCTAATTATCAGATCTTGGAACAACAGCCTCTTGATGTTTCATCTTTCACAACACATTAGACAGAATTAAAAGTATTTTTGCCGTTGTAACATCCATCAGATTTAAGGGGACTGTAGTGACTAATATATGAAAGGCTTAAATGCTTCCTGTTGCTGTTTTTGGCATTCTTACTTCAGGGATATTTCTAGTGCAGTTTGTTACGTGACAGATCAAATCAAACTCTACCGTTGTTTATGTACAGTGGTTCCTGGCATCCTCCTTGTTGGGGGTGGAGGTGGGGAGTGGCTGTCTTTACACAGTGCTGCTATCAAACAGGTCAAAGACATTACACTATCTCATCTGACTCCACCTCATATCTGTCTATGTCCTACATTCCAACCTTCACATAGATACAGAGAAACATTGTGTTCAGAGGAGGCTTTGTTCCCACTGACAGTAGTTTCTGTTTATGGAGTTATTGAAATAAGTTTGTATAATGTAGTAACTCCATCAATTTTTTCTGGTCTATATTTGTATTTTTGTATCAGTGGTGGGACCCGGATACAGTTTTGTGTCTGTGGACTCATAGTCAGAGCAAAGTAGGTTGGTCACATGCACTCGTACAGGTGCTGTGGGTTTCTGGGTTGCACGTGCTAGTCTGTGGTCGTAGACAGGAGCGGCCACATTTTAAGCCTTAGTCACGACTGCCCTTACGGGTGGATACAGGCTGTCTGTGAGCAAAAACTGCTCAAACCTGTACAGGATATGCAGGTGTCCTGCACCAAGCAGCAAGGTCGTAGACCACTTGGTGAGGCCGTAGAGTGAAAATTTTGATGGTAATTTTTTCTACAGGCATGCAAAAACAGGTCGCAGATAATGACAACACAAGTGTACAACACTCAAGTGTAAGTAAGGGGGAAGTGGATGAGAAACAGGATTGTTTTTTTTCAACAGGAAAACCTTAAGTGCTGTTTAAGTGATAAGTGTGCGCTCGTTGCGCACAGCTTGACTGTTAGAATCCAGGCACTCATGTGGCACCCCATGGGTGTTGCATTTGTTGCAGTCTTTCAAATACTTCACGATAAACTTACCACGCAGACAACAATGGCTCGTGCCATTTTCATGACTTTCCTTAAGCTGGCCCCATGAGCTTTTAGGGAGCTATATGACACACCTGCTCCTACCTTAGAGATGTGGCTGCCCCTGTTCATAGCCCTCCATGGACCCAGACTGCCTAAACAGCTGCAGCACCCGTACAGGTCAAACCCCCCCCCGCCATACTGATGGATGAGGCTAAGGCTGTAAAGTGAGCACTGGTGTGTCTTGCAGTTCCTTTGAGGCTTGTATGGCCACCTTAAGAGATGTCATGAAAATGGAACATACCATTGTTGTACGTATGGTAAGTGTATTGTGAAGTGTTTGTGAGGCTAATGGAAGTTGTACACTTCTAACGTATATGGTAAATGGCGTATACTTATATAGCGCTTTTCTACCTAAAAGGACAAAGCGCTTTACAGTCACGGACCCATTCACCCAGTCACACGCATTCACTCACTGGTGGTGGCTCTGGTGCCAAACACAGGCGCCCGCCTACCACCAGAGGCAAGGTGGGGTTCAGTGTCTTGCCCAAGGGCACTTTGACTCATGGGCGTGCACGGCGGAAATCGAACCTGGAATCTTACGATCATGGGTCGACCGCCCGTGGTGCAGGTGATGTACAGATGAACGTACAGGTGATGCTGTCGCTCAGTGCCCTTGTGCCACACTAGTGGTTATTAAGGTGCGAGTACTGGCTCCTGACTGCCTGCAGGCACACAAATGTTGTGTGGATAACACCTGGTGGGTTATAACGGTTAGGTAATACCCAGGTACCTGTGGGATGTTCATACTACACTCTAATTCCCCATTTCTAACCGTTAGGCCAGTGTATTTCAATCTTTTTTGAGCCCAGGCACACTTTATCCCTGACAAAAATCAGCATCCAAAAATTGGAAAAAGGAGAAACTCTATAGTCTGTATTGATGTACAGTCCCTCCACAGTCTCACATGCATTTTTGTGATAATTGTGGCAGAAAAAGCTGGAAGTTGCTGCTGTTGTTTTCTAAAAGATTTAATTAAAGATAAGTTAGTTTTCAGTAATAATTTTCAACTAAATTATTTGAAATTTTGCTCAGTGTTTTATCAGAGCCTGTTTGGATGAACACAGAGCTGATATCCTGGAGATGGGAAATGTTTTTAGATCAATGAATGGGTAATTTCCCACGGCACACTTGACCATCTCCCACGGCACGCACACTGGTTGAAAAACACAGCGTTAGACTACACATCAACTAAGACTTCAAATATATGAAAATAACCATTTGTGAAGTGAAAAGTTATTTTACAAATTCCATACCATCTTTTTTAAACTTTAACTTTAAAACTCATTAGACAGCATTTTTAGCTTCATGCCTTAGACACAACAAAATGATAAATGCCAAAAAGCAATACAGTTTAAGATTATATCCTCAAAAATGTTTCAGATTAGAGCATTCCTCCTGTTTGAAGTTTTAATCCTGGTGATGCTGATGCCAGCTGTTTTTTTCTGTGTTGTTCCTTTGACCAGGATGATCTATAGGTCTTGAGAGAATAGCTGACTGTGAAGTTCATAATCCTTGAGTCTGCTCCGTGGCAGCACGCAGGAAGTGACTGACCTGTTTTGAACTATCCAGTCTCATCTGCCTCTCTGTCCTGACGAAGAACACATTCTCGCAGCTCCAAGACACCCACACACAGGTTTGGTCGATGCTTGTTGACTCCATGATGAAGCAAAAGATGACATGCGTTCCCACAGCACGCAGACATTAGCACCAGGAGGGAAAAGAGCGTCTTGCTTGTCCAGTAAATAAAACACAGTAGCCAAGAGCAAGTTATTATGAAGTTATTATGATGATGAGACAAACTATTAGATATTTCTTCATTCATTTTCTCTGTGAGAAGAGAAAAGGATCGTTCTGCAGATGGGGCAATTTATTTACTTCATCGATTTTATTGTTAAAAGGAAAACTTTGTTGAGTTTTTATAGTTAAAAATGAGCTGTATTTAATTAGTCTCTTTACTAATGGCCAAATTCAGGAACTAAAGTCTGTCCTTTTGCAAAGTTTTACTCTTGGGGAATATTACAGTTACAGAAGAGTTTTAGTTTTAATATGAGGAGTATTTTTGTCAGAAAACCTTCTTGACACAATATCTTTCCTCTACTACTAAACTCTGAACAGACGTGTGTTTTCAGTGCAGTAAACTGACCAAGTTCTCTAACCATTTCTTTGGGAGATGCACAAAGATTTCCGTTAGCAGCCATGGGGCTGAAGAGGAGGCAGTGCTATAAAGACAGATCATCATGAGAGGACAAGCCCCTATGTTGGATGGACCAAATCTGAAGTGGCTGATATCAAGAAGTCCTACCAATGGCTAGAAAGGGCTGGCCTACAGGACAGCACTGAAGCGCTCATCCTGGCAGCTCCGGAACAAGCCCTAAGCACCAGGGCGATAGAGGCTCAGATCTACCACACCAGACAAGACCCAAGGTGTAGGTTGTGCAAAGAGGCACCTGAAACAATCCAGCACATAACTGCAGGGTGTAAGATGCTGGCAGGTAAAGCATACATGGAGCGCAACAATCAAGTGACTGGAGTAATATACAGGAACATGTGTGGAGAATATGAACTGGAAACCCCAAGGTAAAAATGGGAAACACCTCCGAAGGTGGTAGAGAATGAGAGGGCAAAGATGCTGTGGGACTTCCAGATCCAGACTGATAGGATGGTAATGGCGAACCAACCAGACATTGTAGTGGTGGATAAAGAACAGAGGAAAGCTGTTGTAGTGGATGTGGCAGTGCCAAGCGATGGGAACATCAGGAAGAAGGAACATGAGAAACTGGAGAAATACCAGGGACTCAGAGAAGAACTGGAGAAAGCCTGGAAAGTGAAGGTGACAGTGGTGCCTGTGGTAATTGGAGCACTCGGGGCAGTAACCCCCAAGCTGGAGGAGTGGCTACAACAGATACCTGGAAAGACCTCAGACCTCTCAGTCCAGAAAAGCGCAGTGCTAGGAACAGCTGAGATACTGCAGGTCCCTCAAGCTCCCAGGACACTGGTTGAGAAACCACGGAGGGTGATATTGGAATTTTTAAAAATTGTCTTCATATATAGGAAGTTTCTCACAGTGTGTAGCTTACAGCCATGAAATTATTCCAAAGCAGGTTTTTACATTTTTTAAGCAGTTTTTAGATCACAGTTGGTAGGATTTTATACCCCCAGTAGTGTCTGCAATATTATAAATTGTGATTACAGTCCGTCTGGTTCTGCAATGGTGTAAAGCGTGCACCCTGGAAAGCACTAATCTTACACTGAGGGGGTTGTGTGAAGTGACATCAGGAGAACAAACGCAGAACAAAGGCAGATCTTGGTTCTAACTATATTGTACAACAGCTGTTTGAAAGGAGCTCATGTTTTCATGTCTAAATGAATGAAATTCTTGACTCAAGATTGGTGGACAAGTGATTCATGCAACCACTCAAAGAGGTAGAGTTTTTGGTGAGTGTGGACCATTTTCGTTTAAACATAGAAACAAATGAAGATTTTTTTCAAATTACATTATGGATCTGATGGTTCAGTATTAGCTGAATTATCTTCGGTCTCTTCCAGCAGCACTGACAAATAATGTGTCATTCTTTTAGGCTGTGATTTAGTGAAATCTTGTGGGCCTTCAGTTATGATCCGTGTGTTTGTCACAGCTTTTCAATCCGGAGGAAGTCTGGAATTTAACCATAGCCCTAAACCACCTTGATTCGTTTCCTTTTCATTCACTTTAAAGCAGATTTGCTGCAGCGCTTGAGCACTGCTCATCTGTTTCATGAACCTGTTTTAGTCGAGCTTTAGGTGTCAGACAGATGGCTTCACAACTGTGAAAAGTAGAGATAAAACGGGGAGCATGGTTGACTGCGAGGTGCCTAATGGCTGCAAAGCAGGCCCAACTCATCACCTCTCGAGCACTGCGTTTGACAGTTTGTTTGAGGGGTTAGTGATGAAACTCTGCACTTGATTTTCACCAAATGTGGTGTTTTGAATTATAATTGGGGATCTTCACTTCCATCTTGCCTGTCCTTAAGAGATCCTTGAAGATAATTGCTTTTGCCATGTTCTTTTTACAACTGAGTGAACGAACCTGAATGTTTCACAGCAGAGAACTGCTAAAACATCAGCATTTATTGTGGCGCTGCTAATTCCTGCTGAAGGGTGTTGGAATCTTTCCCCAAGTGTCGACATTTTGCTGTTTTTATATTTTTTTATCTATTTTTTTCTTTTGGTTTGTTTTTAAGGACCTTGTCAGCATCAAGTGACAGTTTATAATATCCTGGAAAACCTAACACTTATTTAGGGGTAGGGGTTGTTGTCTTTCGTGCATATTTGTGTGCGTTTATTGAATATTCAGTTGCATGACTTTTTTGTCAAATCTCAGACAATGCATTAAATAAATGCATTTTAATTCCGCCCCCACCACAAAATTTTTGATCCACAAATATAATCATGAGCTGAAAAAGAGTGACTCCAAATATATTAAGTGATATTTATACAGAGACAATGAAAAACAAAACTTTCTAAGTAGCAAATGAAAATACGAAAATTTTCCTTTTCTTGCTTCCGAAACCTTTTTCCTTTTTTTTTGCTTTCTAAAAATAATTTTTGAGTTAAATAAATGTTGAAATATGAAGAGAAAATAGCATTTTTTCATGAGTTTTTTTTTTTTTTTTTACTTTGGACAAAAGCACACGAGTTCTTAAAACTGAGATATCCTTTGGAAATTTAACATAAAAGTGGAAAATGCTTCTGCAAAATACATTAAGTGTACTTTGGTGAGCCGTCATTCTATTCCTTTTTATTGCTGTTGATCTATTCCAAAACACTGTTGTGCAGCATAAAATAATAATGTGTGGTTTAAATATTTTTTCTTTACAAACAGATCTTAAAGAAAATAAGACTTTCCTTTACAGTTTACAGTTTATTTTACAGTTTCAGGAGATCCATAGCCATTCATTTACACATTTGAAAAATTAAAAATTAATCAATGCTAAAAGAAAGTATGAAATATTTGTAAAATGGTTAAAATAAATTGTTTTTCCGCGTAAGAGATGCATCAGAATCGAGCGGAGCAGGAAGCTTCTGCCCTTCCCAGTGTATTTTCTGCATTACAAGTTAAGCTCTTTTTCCAACTGCATTTTCTTTTAATCTGCTCCTGATCCACAATGATTTGAATTTAAAACTCAGAAATTCACTTTTGAGCTTAATTTTCGTTATATATGCCCTCCATCATGAGGAAAAATGCCACAAGAACATGCTAAAAACACCAAAAGCATCAGAGTGTGTCTTTAAATGTACTTCCAGAGACATTAAGACTTACCAGAACAGTCTGAATACCAGCCTTTCCTGATTCTCTCCTGTTTTGACTGATAAATCACCATACATTAGCCCTCAGGCTCACCTGCGGCTTGTATGGCAATGAGGGACTGTTAGTACTTTCTTTTGCAGCTGTCCTTTTGTCATCCTCACTTGGGAGCATTTCTCCTTTGGCGGTTTCCTGCCACACCAGCCAGACTCCTGCAGTCTAGAATTTCCATAAATGCTCTCAGAAAAACAGTGGTATACTAACATGATGGGGTGCTGTGGATTACAGAGTCTACAGTGTTGGATCAGAGGCTGTTGTTAAACTCAGCTGCTTAGATGGACTGAAGTACCAGTAAAACTGAGGAGAAAATGTTTATTTTTCCCAGCCAAAATTTCAGCATTTAACTGACACAACAGCTCTTGCTGTGTAGCATTTGGAATAGATATTAAGAAAAAAAAGTGGTTTTAATTGCATCAGGAAATGCATTACATCACCCCTTCCTTACATGTTCCCCTTAGATGAGTTTGAGTCAGAACTTTCTGCTTTTAACAAGGAAGGAAAATAATTTAATTTATAAGTCTGTATGAGTTTGAAAACATTGCGTTTTACTGTTAGATATTAGGTAAAGTTGACACTTGTGGTTACTCGTCTGTTTGTTTTAAATGTTAGAAATAAATAATTGTATATTTATTCTATGTTGGGGAAATTTGAAACAATTTCCATGTAAATTTTTACCTTTTTAAAACTGTAAAGAGCAGAAAAATGGAAATCAGTTTCCAGTTTTTCACAATGTTTCAGATAATTCAGTTTTTGTCGAGACATTAAACAAAGTTTTGTAACTTAGCCAGACGTCTTGCAGCCGTCCTATGATCACTCATTAGGCAGCTCACTTCTCTGCAAATGTTTTTGATATGAAACTATAAAGCAGAAAATCTCAAGGCTTAGGTTCTCCTCTGCAAAAATATATTGTAATATTTATAACTCTTCTTTTCCCCTCACACTACAGGAGATTGCAAATGTAGACACTTTAATGCGGAGGGTAATGCATCTTTAATCAACTCACACAGGCGGGAATATCTTCATTCTAATGTCTGAAAAACTTAATTTAGAGTAACGCACAGAGGATTTCCATGCCCCTCCATCTCACTCCAAAATCTATATTTTATCTTAGTGATGAGCTTTGTGCACTGTTTGTAATAATGAATATGAATGTGAGAAGTATCACAAGAAGGTTTTGTGGTGTAAAAAATGTTTTATGTTGCTGAGTTTGTTTACTGTTAAACCACCAAATGATCACACTGGATATCCTGTTGGCTTTTGTGTTACACAATACAGTACATGCAATATAACTTTACCGGCCACTTTATTAGGTACACCATACTAGTATCGGGTATCCCCCCTTTGGTCTTCGGAACCGCCTTAATACTTTGTAGAGTAGATTCAACAAGGTTCTGGAAACGTTCCTCAGAGAGTTTGGTCCATAATGTCATGACACATCACACAGTTGCTGCAGATTTGTCAGCTACACATCCATGATTCTGATCTCCCGTTGCACCACATCTCAAAGGTTCTGTATTGGGTTGAGATCTGGTGACTGTGGAGGCCATTTGAGTCCAGAGAACTCATAGTCAAGTTCTAGAAACCAGTCTGAGATGATTTCAGCTTTATGACATGGTTCCTTATCCTGCTGGAAGTAGCATCAGAAGATGGTCCACTGTGGTCAGAAAGGGATGGACATGGTCAGCAACAATAGTCAGGTAGGCTTTCATGTTGGAACCATGCTCAGCTGGAACAAAGGGGCCCAAAGTGAACCTAGAAAATATCCCCACACCATGACACCACCACCACCAGCCTGAACCGTTGACACAAGGCAGGATGGATCCATACTTTCATGTTGTTGATGCCAAATTCTGACCCTACCAAAAGAATGTGGCAGCAGAAATGGAGACTCATCAGACCAGACAACGTTTTTCCAATCTTCCGTTGTCCAGTTATAGTGCGTCTGAGTGAATTGTAGCCTCAGTTTCCTGTTCTTGGCTGACAGCAGTGGTACACGGTGTGGTCTTCTGCTGCTGTAGTCCATCTGCCTCCAGGCTGGACATGTGCGTTCAGAGATGCTCTTCTGCAGACCTCGGTTGGAACCAGTGGTTCTTTGAGTTCCTGTGGTCTTTCTATCAGCTGGAACCAGTCTGGCCATTCTCCTCTGACCTCTGGCATCAACAAGGCATTTCTGCTCACAGAACTGCAGCTCACTGGATATTTTCCCTTTTTCTGACCATTCTCTATAAACCCTAGAGAAGGTTGTGGGGGAAAATCCCAGTTGATCAACAGTTACTGAAATTCTCAGACCAGCTCGTCTATTACCAACAACTATGTCACGTTCAAAGTCACTTCAATCACCTTTCTTCCCCGTTCTGATGATCAGTTTGAACTGCAGCAGATCAAATGGACCATGTCTACATGACTAAATGCATTGAGTTGCTGCTCTGAGTTTGGCTTATTAGAAATGTGCAATAATGGGCAGTTGGAGAAGTGCCTATAAAAGTGGCCAGTGGGTTTATGTTTTTAAGTTTTGTAGATTTCATGCATCTTACTTCCTGTTTCTTCTTCTTCCGTTTGAACAGGAGAGAAAACTTTGTGCCTTCCCAACCGTTGAAATCTACACCTCGGATGTCATCCATTATATGGTCCCGCTGTCCCGCCAGACGCACTTCTATGTGCCAGAAATCAAAGAGGAGTTTAAAACAGATGTGAAAGAAGAGGACTCGGATGAGGATAGAGGAACCGATATAACAGGTAACAAAAAATGAAAACCTCCAGCAAAAACCTTCCCAAAGAAAGTAAAAACTGATTTAACCACCGTCTCATAATTCTGTTTATAATGACCCGCAGCTGCTTAACTTTTTAAGTGATGTGAGGGTCTACAAGGGGGATTTAATCTTTTAAAATAGCTGCCACAAATCCTCTCCTTTATGTCTATAAGATACAGTGTTGTGAAGCATATTGATAAAAATGTAGGATTTTCTTTTCCCGTTCAGTGTCAACTAGGAGCAAAACTACCGAAGAGGATTAGGGCCATGGACAAAGAAAAAAAAAGCGCATAGAAAATTCTGACTTTAATCTCAGAATTCTGACTTTAATCTCAGAATTCTGACTTTAATCTCAGAATTCTGACATTAATCTCAGAACTACGGAGGCCTGTGAGCTACTTCCTTCAGTTAGCACTGTGGAGTCATACATGCTGAGTGGAACTAACGAAAATGTCCTCTTTAAGTTTCTCGTTGCGTGCTGAAGTTTACCAGGAGGCCACTGTGTTAACAAAAGGTGAGTAAAAAGAGATTAATTTAGAATTTTTAATGAAACGGCGACAGACTATGCTAGCATTTTGTAACTGTAAAACGTCTTTTAAAACTACGTATGCTGTTATCGACATCTGTGACAGTCACACGGACGGAATTTCAAGTTGTGCATTTCTGCACACTGCAGTTGTTTGAATTCACCTACCTTTTTGACTTTTTTACATTTTGCCCTTATTACAACATTTAGCTCTCATGCGTCCTGTCACGTCATTTTATATCTTTTTTATCGTCTTATTAGCCGACATGCATAAAAATGGAACTCCACATGCCAAGACTTAATTTGGAGAAAAAGAAGATGGTTATTTTCTTATATTTTTACTGTGACATCAAGTAAAACTCATACTTTTTTTAAAAATTGTTATTATTAATTAATTTTTCTTTTGTGCAGATTGACCGTGATGTCATCGCTTTGGAGGATGATGAAGCTCTGGGACAGACACAACACACACAATCACCATTTACACTCTTTACATTAATCAACTATAATGATGCAAGTTTTTTGGACTGATGGAAGAAGCTGCCGGAAGGTCATGTATGCAGGAGAACATGCTAACTCCACACAGGACCCTTTTGGGATTTGAAGCCCTCTTGCTATGAGGCACGCCTGCTGACCAGTACGTCATTGTGCAGCTGAGAGAAGTTTATTTTGAAAATAAGACCATTCTAAGTTGGAAGCAGTTATTAGAAACAACATTAATTTGAGTTTATTGTTTCAATCATGGTCAATTGGAACATACTTCCTTCTACACAGGAACAGCACATATATAAAGAAACAAAAATAAGTCACAATCTGAGTATACATCCTTGTGTCTTACTTTTCATTATACAAACTAAACAGTTAATGCTTGAAATGGGAAGAGAAGAAGCAAATTTATTTAACTCCTTCCCTATTATAATATGCATAACTTAATGATAAATTGTTGCTATGTTATAAATTATAAACTGTAATGTTTCTATAAAAATGTATGAATAAAGGTCTTTCTTCTGAAATGTTTTTGTATGAATTTATTGGAACCATAGCACCTTTTTTACCACATGGGTGGAGTTAAACAGGAGTTGCCAACATTATTTACAAGGTCAGAACTAACACATGTAATGCAAGTGGCTGAATATTTCAAAAGGAAACAAATAAATCATAATGGAAATTCAGTTGATTTAATACTTTTGATCTCAGGTTACTATTATTTGATGCATCTGTTATGGAAATACTGAAAATTAAAAGTAAATAATAAAATGAGAAAAAATGTGTTTAGTTATACATATTTCTTTAAATTTTACAGAAGAAATAAGAGGCCGGGATAGGCTCCAGCAGCCCCGTGATCCCAAAAGGGACAAAATGGGTTCAGAAGATGAATCAGAAATAAATTCAAATTAAAAGGAAAAGGTATGTCAGTTATCTGCAGGTATTTTTAGATATATACTATCGCACATATAAATAAGAAAAAACAACAAAACAGTTAAATTACTTTGTTACCATAGCTCCATTAAAAACGCCAGATAAATAAATAAATGTGCTTAAAAATAATAACAAGAACAAGTTTCCAGTGTCTAATGTAGAGTCTAGCATCTGATGGGAAGAAATCTCAGCAAAAGGACTTCTTTTCTGCAATGACGTGTTGCAGACTCCACAGGAAGGGATGTGAAGTGTCATTTCTGGATCCTCCAAAGCGATGACATCACTGTCAATCTGCACAAAAGAAAAATACATTAATTATAAAAGAAATGAGTTTTATTTGATGTCACAGGGAACATATAGGAAAAAAACAAGTCCAGTAGTATTTTCAGAAGCATAAATAAAAAAGTGATAAATGGAGCTTCTTTCTTTCTTGCTGTGTGCAAAACATTTGACATAAATGTACTTGTTGGCCATTTATATGCCCACTAAAACTGGACAAATGTGGTTAATCAGGTAAATCCGAACGGACTATGAAAATGTAGCTGAGAGAAAATAGTAGACTACACAGAAGAATCAATCGTCCGATTCTGCAGAACTACGTACATAATGACGTAACGATCAAGCTTCCCGGTGTTTAAAAACCCCCCGCCCAATAAAAAAAAAATTAAAAAAATCCGCCTGTAGAAAAAATAATAAACTGTACCCTGTAAAGTTTGCAGCTGTGCCGATAGCTTAATGTGGGTGCTAATGTGCTAAATAGTAAACACATTGCTACGGTTCAACGAAGAAGAAACGGCGGTTGCCGTGGATACGCAACGCTACTCCGAGGTGTCACGTGACTTTCCCCACCTGAACTTTATTTAAACTCGCCCAGATACAGAATAACAAAAACTATAATATTGTATTAAATGTTATGAAAGGGTATGATTCTGTGACGGGCGACCGTCGTTTGCAGAGTGTTTGTTTAACAATGAGATAATAAAAATAGAGAACGTCTCTGTCACGTGAAGAGAAGGCTGAAAACCGAACGTTAAAGTTATTGTGTTGGACGTGTAACTAAAAAGATCAGTGGGTATGCTGCATAGTAAAACACGACAATCTGTTAGACATACGCAGAGAGTATTTTCTGAAGGGTATAAAAAACGAAATTATAAGGTAGTTGTTGATATAAACGGGCACGACAATGGGTGCTATCACACGCATTTTTTTGCACCAGCTATGAGCTATGCAAAGCCCTGCATGACTGATGCAAAATGCTAGCATAGCCTGCTGCCCGTTCATTTACAAGATTCAGTTTAAAACAATTTCTTTTTACTTACCCTCTGTTCTTCCATTAGCGAAATGACCTCCTCTGGTCAACCCTCAGCGTGCAAAAAGACACTTACAGACGTCAATTTTGTTGGTTTCACTCCGGCTGCTCCTTGGACTCTGCAGTGCTGAAGAATGTGGCTCACGTGCGACTGTAAGCGCGCAATTCTGACTTTAAAGTCAGAATTCTGAGATTAAAGTCAGAATTCTGAGTTTAAAGTCAGAATTCTGAGAATAAAGTCAGAATTCTGAGAATAAAGTCAGAATTCTGAGATTAAAGTCAGAATTCTGAGATTAAAGTCAGAATTCTGAGATTAAAGTCAGAATTCTGAGAATAAAGTCAGAATTCTGAGATTAAAGTCAGAATTGTCTATGACCTTTTTTTTTAATTTCTCCATGGCCCTAATCCTCTTCCGTACAAAACAAAGAGGAAATGTGTGACAACTTTTATTTGTTTTCACATCGACTCCTCATCTGCCCCTGACTGATGAGGATATGGGGGGTATAAGTCTCTGTAATTGTTCTGTCATTACACGCATGGTCTTCTCGGCTGCCATCACTCTTGGAGGTTTGCTGGAGTTGCAGGCCGGAGTCGGGTAATATTGACTCCATCAGTTCACAAATCACAGAGCAAAAAGAAGTTGGGCTGCAAGGACAGAGTGGTGGCCAGCATCCGCCTGCCTCAGTCATAAATCAAGTGTCATCACATGCTCACTCGCTTTAAAGAAGCTTTATGGTCATTTATTTACTTTTGAATCGTGCTTGTAGGTGATTTACTTTCAAAAGGAAAACTTCAGGATTAACGTAGAAAGAACTCTTTCTGCAACGTTCAATGACTTCTCAGCAACACTGGGTTCCCTACTCACCTTTCTCACAAATTAGGATAAAATTAGGAATATTTGTAAAAGTAGGCTAACTTTCAGAGGCTCTTATTTCCTAAGTAAAGATTTTAGATGGTTAAATTGTGAATTATTTTTTTTAAATAAAGAGGTTTTACAGATTTTTGGGGGGCAAATAGAGGAAACAGGACTTTATTTCTTGACTAAAAATTCTCCAATGCAATTTTCTGAGAGCGATGATGGAAAAATACAAGACACTTGAAGTTGCTAAACTAATCTGGAGCAAACTATGGGTAGAAAGGGCTTCAGGCATAAGAAAGAATGAATTTGATCTGCTTGTTGATGGTCAGTATTTAAGATGTGGGCTGTGCTTTTTTCTTCCAAACATAGATACAAATCTGTAAACAGCCTCCTGCCACGTCAGTGTGAAAATACGATTATATGTGAATCTACTGTGGGCTGTGTGAGCTGACGTAAAAATGCATTCATGCGAGTTAAAAACGTCTCTGTTCGAGCTTAAAAAACCTTTGAATCCAGAGGCTTTGTGAAGTTTCTACATCAAAATTCAAGACCACTAGGCGTTGAAAGAGCAAACTTTGGATTCTGTGATGAGCTCCCAGCTCATTGTTTGTGTTTTTTAAGCAGTTCCATGCAAAGTTTGTCATTTAAAAGACATTAGATGTGAAGCTGCATTAATGTCTTGCTCTTTTGTTAAGCATTCTGGTATCATGGTTGGGATTTGTTTGGGAATAACTGTTCATCTCTAATGAGTTTACTTTGAGCATGTTAGTGTGTGTTTGTGTGTGTTAAGGAAGCTCAGACACAGCTGAGCTTATGAAGAGACCAATCAATCAGCATGGTTAAGCCCCGTCTGACAAGCCAGCTGTGGAAATTCTGCCTGCCCACCTGGGAACCTCCTTCCCTTCGTCCCACATCGGCGTTAAAAATCATTCCTCCCTTAAACTCTGTCTCTGCCCTATTAGTGCGAGAGAGAAAGAAAAAACAAAACCATGTCATTTTTTTACAAAAAGACTCAAACTGTGTTTATTAAACAGTGTTGTAAAAATCCATGTTTATTCATTGTCAGCAAAATACTTTCATGGTACTTAATGGTTTTGATCTATAGTTAAAAATAATAGATTTTAAATTTACAGTTTTTTGCCAGATTGAGGCATAAAAAAGCCTCACAAAATTTGATGAGATGATTATAAATATGCTGTAATTGGATACTTTCACTCAATGTCTGTTTGTAAATTATAATAATTGTATAAATATAACTGCGAGCAGTTAAGTACTGCACTGTAGCTATGGCAACATGATCTGATCATGTAAAAAGCATGGCAGTTAGGGTTTTTTGCAGCAATGTTTGTCTGAGCAGCTGCAACAGTGTTGTAAAAACCCATCCTGGTGTTTTCCAAAGCCTTTGGACATTCCAAAGCCTTTGGCTGGACATTCAGAAATAGGTAGAAACATATGCCAGGACACATTTTATGCTGTTGCTTCTCCGCTAAATCCCCAACAATGACTTGTTAGAAAATAATAAAGACTGAAAAAGACATAAACGTAGCACAACATGTAAATAATGGGGTTGGGTATCACCAAGAATTTCCAGAATTGGTTCGATTCGACTCCTGCTGTTTTTTATTTGTTTGATCCTCTCGGTTCAGTTCGATTCGATTCAATTTTGGATTTACACGGTTTACACATTTAGACATATTTGAAGAGAAATACAATAATAATCACTATATGCTTTGAAGATATTCCTATTAATCTGATACAGTTCACATACTGTAAATATTATTAGTGAAATAATAAACCAATCAGATTGTTAACACCAAAACCTGTTACATGATTTCTCAAAAGGAGAAGCTACAACAATGGATCAATCGATCTTATCAACCCAGCCCTAGTAGATAATCCAACAGATATGGGTCTAATGAATAAAAATTATTCATAAAGAGTTGCACTAATAAAAGTAAGTTGTTTGCATTAGGCAAATCACATTGTTGATTTTTAAAAATGTACATTTTTTCTGTGCGGTGCATTTTGCAATCCCCAAAGTGATCCGTCATTTCAGAATCAACCTGGTTTTAAGTCCCACTCAATCTACTTTGTCCTATATTCAAAGTGTTCCCAAAGGTCCTTTAATTTTGATTTAGTTAAACCTGTGTCGTTTATAGTTGCTGCAGAGCTGCAGGAGTTCATCAGACGTGATTGATGACTCGAATCGATATTGGATGTTGTCTCCCGATCAGTGACGGTCTTTTAAATGCATTATTATTATTATTATGACCAGCGCTTTATATCTCAAGCTTTTTATTGCGGATAAATACTCCACTAGAAGTTTGCATGTCATGAACGGATCACAACACTTTATTGCCATAAAGCGCAGTAGAATACGGCAGCAGTTCAATCAGGAAGCCAACAAAAACAGTTCAATCAAGCCAACGGGATTCCAGCCTCATCCTGCTGGAAGTAGCCATCAGAAGATGGTACACTGTTAGTCCTCATCTTCACTTCATTTTCACCTTTTTCTCTTTGAAATTTAAAAGATGAAGGTAAATAATGTATTATTTGAATGTTTCTTAATTTGCTGTGTTTGTTACCTTGAGAATGGTTTCATCTTTTCTTTTGGATGTCTCAGTCCACTCGCTCTCTGTGTTTTGCTGATATGCTGAGTGGTTTTTACGTTTTATTCCTTTGCTGACTGTACCTCACACTGCCCTGTCATTTCCGTTGACCTTGGTGCGGCTGGCTCGCCTCCGATGTTGCTGATTGATAAACCATATCAGTACCTGCTTGTCCTTCCGTTTTCACCAAATGTGTCCCTTTTTTCAATTATAGAAAGGTTGCAGGCCTTATAAAAGAAGACATGGATTTTCCCACACTAAGATGTTTTGATATTGGATGTTTGAAATGAGTTATCACTTGACGATGTGATGGAAAAGTATAAAAAATAAGAAGTTACTACGCAATCAGCAGTTATATTCTGTTTTTGACGATGTTGATATTACTTTAGACTTAAAGTTTCAAAAATGTTGTTTTCATTTTCAATAGTTTTAATTTAAAAAAATATACACAAAGTGCAGAATAAAAGCCAGCTTATTCTAGGGCACATATTCTTATAGTTAAAGTAGTTTTGGTGATGTGACCTTTGGTATTTGAAAACAGCAATTACAAGGTTTTTGAGGGTTTCCTGCAAAGATAGCAAAAACACTCAAAAACTCAAAAATCTGCAGATCTGACCTTTTGTGGAGATACAATTAACAGTAAACTAAAAAAATATGACCTTATACTTGCCTCAAAAGTACTTTAACCAGTCTCTAATTTGTAAACAATAGGATCCATCTATTTAGTGATTAAGCTTCTGTTTTGGTCATTTATCTCCGGCCTTCCATGTCTTTGGTTCTCCTGTCAGACCCGTATGATCTAATTACCTTCTCAAAACTCCTCTCCTGTTTTTCAAACAGTTTAAAGAACAAGACCTTGATCCTCTGCTAATAATCCCTCTGTGCCCAATTATCAGCCAATTTGTGATCCAAAAGATTGACAGTTTTCAGCCGCAGAACCAGTCGAACTTGTCTGCACTTCCAGAAGGGTAAGAGCTGTTTAGGGCCGCAAACTGCAGAGTCAGCAGGCACAACCAAACTGTGGACAGCGTCAGACAGACACCAACAAGCATGAACGTTTCACCACTACAGTGTTCACTTGGAGCTTTTCCCTTTTGAACTGTAAGGGAGGAGGAGGAAAGCTCAAAGGAATGACAAAAGCACTGCTAAAACTCAAACTGAAAGCAAAGTTTTAATCTTCACACCAACACTCTGCCTTCTTTTGTTCAATTCATTTTCTTATACATTTCATAACAAGACACCAATTCTTAAACCAACTTCTCCAAGTCGGAACATCCTCACCAGATGTGTTCCTCTGTGGAAATCTGCCCCTGGTGTTGTCTGGACTTGCATCACTTCTATCGTAATGCCTTATTTGGTTTGTTCATACATCAACTCTGCTCTGCAAACAGGATCAGATCCACTGGATGTGATAATTAGATTGGTTTGATTAGAATGAGTCGGAGGGAGCAGCTGACCTTAGGGGCCACCCTGAAGAGTCTCTGTTTATTGTGTTTGAGTCCCTGATGACAGTTTTAGCACAGATCCTCCAAGATGTGTGTGCGTGTTGCTCATTAAAAGCATGAAGATCGTGATGGGCGGAGTGGTGTCGGTTAAGCCAAGTTCTACTTTTGCAAGTCCAGCATATAGTATTTATAGAAAATCCTTTGACTTTTTTTTCTGTGGAAGTTTAACTTACAATCCAATAAAGCATAAAAATATTGTTCAAGAACAGGAATGATGGAGAGCTTTACCTCCTTCTAAAGGCTGAGATCCGTAGGGCAAAACCTCCTGATGATCCCTGCTACGAGCGCGTTCCTGTGGAACAAACTCCCACCTTTCCTACGCTCACTCAACTCTGTCCATGCCTTCAAAACACAACTTAAAGCCTTTTTTTTTGCAAGCAAGCTCAGTAAATAGGCCATTGGCTTTTTTGTGTCCTTTTAAAACTGTTGTTGTATTTATGCTCTTTTCTTTTTGTGAAGCATTTTGTGACTGTTGTCTGGAGAAGGTTCTAGATGAATAAACTTCACTTACTTACCAGATCCTTTAATGCATTATAACAATCATTTTGGCATTTCAACCCATGTTAGGACTGCTTCGCGGTAGTGGATAATAATAACCACTGGGACACAGTGAGCTCAAAAGCCAGTTAAATTCAAGTTTACACAGAACTCATGAGTAATCTAATGATATATATGAAGATATCTTTGTATTTTTCGACAAATAAATTCCCCCCCATATTTTTTGATCACAGCGTTTGACTGCTGTAAATCTGTTTAACTGTCAGAATAAATACCAAACGGGTGGATTGATCAAATCCAGCATCTAAATGAGTCATCAGCTCCTTTCCCTGAAAGAGTTTCTCTTTCTAACGTTATTCTGCTTCCTTTTCCTCCAACTTTTGCTCCGAGCTTTGCGCTGAATGTTAAGCGGCTAAGAAGTTTCATAACGCTAAGATTAGGTCTTCTCATTTCTGATCGGATGATAAAGCATTCTAATATATGAAGCAATTTATAATAGATGATGCTCTCTTGACATCCAGTCGTGTTCGCGGCATGGAAAGGAAAGATCTGGCCTGTTGTAGAGTTTTGGTAAAGAGGTTTTAAAAAATCGGACAGTCTCAGACTGCAGGGAGATCATTCTGATCAAATCAAAGATTAATCTATCAGTGCATCTTCTTGGAAAAAAGAATTCAATATTTCTGGTTGGTTCAATGTTGTTATGCAGCCCACACAGCCTATTTATCTGTCTGGCTTTTTGCTTTGCTGCAGGTGCAGATTCCCACAGTGATGTGAGCTCGGTGAGCGGCGGCGTGCCATGGGACAGCAGAGAGACGTCCCTGGCAGCGTCCACGGCTGCCTCGCTGGCCTCCTCTCTGCCCCTGAGGGATGTAATGGATGCAAACGAAGACACTAGAAACAGAGACCTCAGCAACAGAGACTCAGACGAGTCTATGGGCAGCGGCTCATCCTTTGAAGAGCTTGACATGGAACAGGACGGGGGGGTGGAGAAGGAAAGCAGGCAGGAGGAGGAGGAGGAGGAGGGGATCCCTGAGGGTGAAGGTGGAAATAAAGAAGAAGAAGAGGAAGAGGAAGAGGAAATGGTGGCCAAGAAAGAGGAACCCCTGGGACAGGGTGAGGAGTAGGACAGATGCTGAAGAGATGGGGGATGCAAGTGTGCAACAATGGCGTTCCAGAGAGTTTTTCCACTGTGCTGTGGTTGGTTATCAGTCCGTCAGTCATACAAACCATTCATGCCTTGACATCCGAGTCCTATTTCCACACCTTCTTAATTGTAGTTCTAAGCCTTCACGTTTTCTTTAATCACAATCTCTGCTTTTAGAAATAATCCACAGTTAAACCTTTCAGGGTAGAGCAGCAATAGGTTAATTAGAGCACAATTTGCCTTTAATTGGTGGAAAGATGCATCTAACTGACAGGGACACCTTGTTCCCTGAAACCAACCAGCAATATTTGTTTATTTTGACAATTTGGAATTTTTCTCCAGGGTCTTGCTCTGAAGAAAAATCCACCTGTGTGTGTAAGCTCTGCCCGAAATAAGTGTATTGATCTGTTGTAAAAAAAAAAAAATGTGCAGGAGCTGCCGCTGTCGTACAGATTAGATGGACCTGCATCTCTGAGTTTTTGAAATCTGAAACAGCTCAACGTCACCTCCACCTGAACTATGGCTTTTTATGAAACACAAACATTTTCCTATGAAGACTGCACTCTGTGCTCAGATGATCGCTTTTTCATGTCATATGTTCTTTCCTTTAGTTTGTTACTCTTTACTTATTTCTCCTGTTAAGACCAATATTCACTTGATGGACTTCTGTGGACAATTTGTGACCTATTTGTGGGCTGACATGATTGATATTGGACATGTAGAAACATGTAGTACATTGTTTGTGTCTCTGTGTGGAATAAAATTTGCAAATGGGAAGTGTTTTTTTCTGGTAGGATCCAGGAGTGCATGCATTTGTTTCAAACACACAAATAGGGTAACTCTTGTCCAAAAATTGCCTGTAAAAGCACCTCATTTGTAGGTTTCCTAACATTCAGCTGCACAACTTCTCTTCCCGCTGATGACAGTCTTCAATTTTTATGTGTCTGCTTTGCAGCAGAGATGGGGGGGTGTAACAGAGCGTGGGTGGCAGTGCGACACATTGTTGTTCAGAAGCCATCGATGAGGCAGTAAGCGCCTCATAAGTTATTAAGCTTGCTCTAAGAGGCGGATTGCTTTCAAGGTTTCACAGTGTGATGATTGCCAGTGTCACCACTTTGTTTGGGCACTGACAAGAAAACAGAGGATGAATAAAAGAGAGGTGCTGTTAAAGAAGACTGGCAGTTTCTTCAGTGCAAGCTGAGCCCAATTAAGCACCGCTGTGGTGAGATTTTCTTTGGGAAGCCAATTCCCTGGGCACACTCAAAGTGTTTAATCAAAATGCACATTGTAGGTATGTTGGAAGAGTAAAAGCCTGTGAAAGAAACGCTTTACAAATGCTGCTGTACCCAAAGGATTCTACGGAGGGCTTGCATCAGTCGACTTCCCACCTGATTATGAGCCTTGGTATTTTAACATCTATGTTTAACACTCAGGGGAGGGCGGGAGTTGGCTTCATGCAGGTTTGACAGACGTGTGTGTTCTTTAGCACAATGTCCTTCCAGCCAGTGTTCCTTTATTCCATTAAAAATCACAGAAGGTATAGTTTGTGAACCTATGTCTACAGAAAGATAATGCAAAGCAATCACTGCTTGTTTAGGAAATACAGAATAATAGAATCATCCCAAAAAGTAATGATCTGCCACCTCCCCAAAAAAGCATAAATAGAACTTGCTAAAGTTTTCATGCTTAATTGCCACTGAAGAAGGTTTATAGGTAACTTTAACCTTTCATATGGTACAATAACATAAATAAAGACACTGCAAAGAAAATAAAATCTGGCTTAGTTTTTACAGATGGACGGCGTCCATCTGAGTGGGATGGGCTGGCGTCTGCTGCCGAGGTGTTGGTGGCGCTGTGGAGGCTCCTGTGCCCCTGATCTTGTGGCTCTTTTTCCGTGCAGGGAGGGAGTGTACAACATCTGAGCGGGCTGGATGGCGTCCCCTGGGGTTGGGTGGGGTCCCTCTCTTGGGCATTCCGGGACACCCCAATCTTTTCCTTCGTTGCTTACAGCAACTAGAGCCTGGTTCTCAGGCTCAGCATCCCCTGGCCCTGTCAGGGGCTTCACTGGTCCCCTCCATCCGCCTTCCCACTTGGGCGGTCGGTTTCTGTCGCTTCCCCTCTCTTGACCTCGGTGGGGCTGGGGGGCAGGTTGTACGGGTGCGAGCTGTGGGCTGACCATGGACTGTGCTGGCCTCCCTCTGGGGTTGGGGGTGGGTGGGGGCTCAGGACTCCAGGGCGGTGGCGTGCCTCTCGTCTGGGCGCCGGCATAGGTCTCTGGCGGTCGGGGCATTGGGTATAGGCCCGGTGCGCCTTGGGGTGGGGCGGGTCCCTGCCGGGGCCAGGGCTCTAGCTCTGCATGTTCTACTTTCTTCCTGCTCCTTGGCTGGGGGGCTGCTGGGTGCTGACCTCCGTCTCCGTTTCTGTGGTGGGGGTCCAGTGCATGGGAAGGTGGTTGCTCCTGGATATTTGTCTAATGGTGAGGCTCTTGGATGCCTGGATCGGCCGTGTTGCTGCGCTGTCTGCCCCTAGCTCTGGGGTGTGGGGAGCTAGGGGCAGACAAGTTATGTAATTTACTTACGACACTTTATGTTATAACTTTGTAATATCGACTACCCCCCACTCCCCCCCTATCCCCCATCTCTGACATCCTACCCTGTTTATATCTCTTCTCTTTTGTTTCTTTTTTTCTTCTGGTCAACAACAAGGAATGCATACAAATATAATTTTCATAAATAAAGCTTAGCCTCAAAAACAAAAGGGGTTTATCCAAATATACTCTCAGTCTGTCTGAAGATCCATAAACCCCAGTTGTAACAATAATAATAATCTATTTATATGTAAATCTCTGAGCTGCAGAGCACAGCCACAAGAAGATTTGCGTTTCTCCTCAGCAGCACAGTGCGATGTGGAACACCCTCACAGCGGAGTGATGCTGAGCCCTCCGCAATGGGATAGCCATTCAGACACTCCTACCCCTTCCAAAAATACTACAGTTGGAAGGATAGGGAAAAACCATAGAGGTAGGGGAAGGATTATAGGAAATATAGTTACATTTAGTCATTGCAAGGTGAAATATTTGTTGTTTTCTATCTGACTTTTAAATCAAAGACAACATGGGAAGGCATTAGAAACTGGGAGGTACACCAAAGCAAACAGCAAAGCAAATATGTGCTGTAGGAAATCCGGATCATACGACAGAGTTTTAGGGCCACGGTGAGAAAAAAATTCTGCAGGATAATCTTTTTTTTTTTTTGCTCCTCACTCACAGGAAAAAAAGTCAAAATGTGGAGAATAAAGTCGAAAGAGATTTAACCCGCTACAGCTAAGTTATAATAATAATAATAATAATAATAATGGATTGGATTTATCTGCGCTTTTCAAGACACCCAAAGCGCTTACATTATGTCCATTATTCATTCACTCCTCATTCATACTTGGTGATGGTAGCTACGGTTGTAGCCACAGCTGCCCTGGGGCAGACTGACAGAGGCGTGGCTGCCATTTCGCGCCTACGGCCCCTCTGACCATCACCGGGAGCATTCATGCACATCCACACACCAGTGGAGCCACACTGGAGGCAAGGAGGGTGAAGTGTCTTGCCCAAGGACACAACGACATTTTGGCTGGTGGGAGCGGGGATCGAACCGCCAACCCTTCGATCATTGGACGACCCGCTCAACCACCTGAGCCACTGTCGCCCCCGTTATCTGTTTAGTGGAGCCTTTCTTTAAGATGAAAGATGTGGAGCATTTTGTGAAGCTTTATTTCTGGATAGGTTTCAAAAACAAAAAATTCTGAACATTTTGGTGACTCAAAATTAGATTATTGTCAGTGTAGCCGACTTCCAGGGTTTGGTGTCAATAAAAGTGACTTTCATCTATAAATTAACCCTTATGCTATCCTATGGTGTCAAGATGACCATTGACATGTTATCCCTACTATGACAAAGGTGGATAAAGGTGAAGAGGACTTCACCTTCCGGGTTGCTGCGCGGACGCGTGTGTGGCTCGCTGCGGCTATACAACTATATTCAAATGACTTAAAAGGATTTTCTCCAAAAACGAGAGCTGACCATGGCCCCCAAGAAAAACACTGACTACATAGACCTTAAAAAGTCTCTTGATGATCTCCAAGCTGCTTTGTATCCCTTTATGGAACAAGTGAATGCTAAGCTAACTCCGATCTTGGATCTAATTGAAGACTTCCGAAGATTCCGAGCTCAAAACGAGCAACGAGATAGCCGGGTCGACATTCTGGAGAAAAGACTGGACGATGTGGAACAACAAGTAAGGATGAATAATGTCATTCTTACTGGAGGACCGATCAAACCTCGGGCAAAGCTAAATGCAGCTGGAGTTAGCATTGCTAATGCTAATAGCGCTAGTATTGCTAGCAGTCCCTCTCAAACGAAGAGCGGTGCAGAGTCTCTGGAATATCAAGTGGAATCATTTATCACTTCTAAAGGGATTTCCCTGGATCTAAACGCCATTGAGACCTGCCACCTGCTCCCCAGGGGAAAGGAGATGCATAAACCAGCGATCCTCATCAGGTTTGTGAATCAAAAACACAAGCTAGCTCTGATGAATCAAAAGAAAAATCTCAAGGGGTCGGCTGCTTATCTGAACGACCATCTGACCAGAAGGAATGCTGAAATCCAAACATGCCAGGCTTCTCAGGAACCGTAAGCAGATTGAGAACACTTGGGTTAAAGGCTGCAGGATATACGTCAAACCACTCGGTCCACTGGACAGGGCCAAGGTTCTGGTTGTGAACACCATGAAGGACTTTGAGAAGTGTATGATCATGGACATCTGAAACAATATGCAGTAATAAATCAAAGAGCCAAATAATTTCAAGAAATATGACGCCTAAATTCTTAATTTTCTCCAAAAGTCTGAAGTGACTTAATTAACAGCAAAGCTCTGACATGCAGACAACTTGACCTCAACTCTTAGGGGCCGCTGTTATCAGCTGAAGAAGGATATGGACCTCTATTTAATGTCTGCAGACATAACATCGAAGAGAGCTATAAACTGTTTAAACGAAGAAGAACGGCTGTTAATCAGCAGAAGAAGAAATGCCAACCTTGGTCATTCGACAAAATATGGACCCTTTTTATTTTACTTCACAGCATTACTTTATAATAAAAAAATTAAACAAATGATTGATCAATTATTGAAAATGGTTAAATTGATTGACATTTAATGATATTACTTCACTTGCTCCAAAAAATAATAATAAATTGATTCATGATTTTTCCTAATGTAGCATAATTTTGCACATATTTTTAACTTTTGACACTTGATCAAATTTTGCTATGAAAATTCCTGAAACAGTGTTATGTCTATTTTACTGTTATAGTTTTATTTTTTAATCATATCAATGACTTTTATAAGTAACATAATCTGCATATATTTTGGATACTTCATTGCCATGTTGATGTCTAAAAGTGAATTTTTACTAAATAATTTAAGTAATTCATCTTTGTCATGTGCTTTATTGATATTGAAAGATTCTTAATTCTGTCTGATAAAGGTTTGGAACCGGATATTGATATCCATCTTCCTCCGCTTATCCGGGACCGGGTCGCGGGGGCAGCAGACTGAGCAGAGATGCCCAGACTTCCCTCACCCCAGCCACTTCCTCCAGCTCCTCTGGGGGGACCCCGAGGCGTTCCCAGGCCAGCCGAGAGACGTAGTCTCTCCAGCGTGTCCTGGGTCTTCCCCGGGGCCTCCGCCCAGTGGGACATGCCCGGAACACCTCTCCAGGGAGGCGTCCAGGGGGCATCCGGACTAGATGCCCGAGCCACCTCAGCTGACTCCTTTCAATGTGGAGGAGAAGCGGCTCTACTCCGAGCTCCCCGCGGGTGACCGAGCTTCTCACCCTATCTCTAAGGGAGCGCCCAGCCACCCTACGGAGGAAGCTCATTTCAGCCGCTTGTATTCGGGACCTCGTTCTTTCGGTCATGACCCATAGCTCATGACCATAGGTGAGTACTGGAACGTAGATCGACCGGTAAATTGAGAGCTTTGCTTTTCGGCTCAGCTCTCTCTTCACCACCACGGACCGATAGAGCGACCGCATAACTACGGACGCCGCTCCGAACCGCCAGTCAATCTCACGCTCCGATCTTCCCTCACTCGTGAACAAGACCCCAAGGTATTTAAACTCCTCCACCTGGGGCAAGGACACTCCGCCTACCGAGAGATGGAAAACTACCTTTCTCCGGTCAAGGACCATGGCCTCAGATTTAGCGGTGCTGACCCTCATCCCAGCCGCATCACACTCGGCCGCAAAACCGCCCCAATGCACGCTGGAGGTACCGGTTCGATGAAGCCAACAGGACAACATCATCTGCAAAAAGCAGAGATGAAATCCTGTGGTCCCCAAACCAGACCCTTTCCGGCCCCTGGCTGCACCTAGAAATTCTGTCCATAAAAACTATGAACAGAACCGGTGATAAAGGGCAGCCCTGCCGGAGTCCAACGTGGACCGGGAACAGGTCTGACTTACTGCCGGCTATGCGAACCAAGCTCCTACTCCGGTCATACAGAGACCGGACAGCCCTCAGTAAGGCTCCCCGGACCCCATACTCCCAGAGCACCCCCCACAGGATGCCACGGGGGACGCGGTCGAACGCCTTCTCCAAATCCACAAAACACATATGGACTGGATGAGCGAACTCCCACAATCCCTCCAGCACCCCAGATAGGGTGTTGGTGATATTGATAAATCATGTAATAAAATGGTTACAGTAGAACAGGGGTGGGATTATATAAGTTCGCTTCCTTCCACTCTCTTTCAAGCAATATTTATTAATATGTCTAATTATCCAAATTTTAATTAGTTGTTGTACGAATGTATAACTGATGATTGTATTGTTTTTGTGTATTATTCCTATTTGATTGCTTGAAATAAACCATTTCAAATCAAAAAAAGAAAAATGAATCCATGGACACCAGTGAAGATCACAAATCATTGAAGAAAAAAGTTCAGCGCACTGTCTAGTGGGTCTAGATGATCCAACTCTCAACGCTAAAATGCCTAGGATAGCACAAGGGTTATGGAGCTGAGAGACACCTTTGGGTGTAAAGCATCGCTACTTTATTTTCCCAGAATACCCAGAAGTGCATTTGTCTCATTACAACATGAACCTGTCATGCGCAGATCACCAATGTGTAAACAGTCACATACACCCCCTCCTCCAGATGAAACGTCTCGTTTCAACATAACACAACAAAGATGAATGAAAATAGCCAGTTATATTAGCCTTAGAACATTGAAAATGCCAAAAAGTGACAGAAGCCTCACAAAGACTTAAGAGACCTTGTTTTTGATGGAGGAAGAAAGGATGGAAGTGGACGACTGTAGGGACACTGATGTCTTCATCAACGGGCTGCAGAGATCCTGCAAGTCACCCATCAATAAATGAAACATTAAATCATAAATCAAACAAATGAGCTTCTAACGTTATCAATAAATATTCAGCTCACCTGATCAACTTAGTGTAGTCGGTCTGCTCTGCTGCTGCACGGCGTTCACTTGCTGCACTGTGTGCTCGCTTCCACTTTTATCTCGTAAATGTACGTACTTTTTTATTTTGGTGGCCCTAAAACTCCGTCGTAGGATCAAGACACTCAGAAAACAGAAATTAAAAGCCAAATGAGCCAAAGCAAAAATATTTCTTTGGACCAAACTGTTTTAAAATCAACTTTAAGGAGGTCAAGAGAAGCTGCGATGAGCTCTATGAACTGTGGAGAACTGAATGCGTTTAATATTTATAACTTGCATTTAGCAACAAGAACAATCTTTTACATGGTGGGAATGAAGAAAACAAGCAGATATTGTTCAAATTTACTGTTTATTTACAATTCTTTGGACTTTACTACAAATAAGAGACTCATGGAGTGATCTTCATAAAGGTAAATGTTGATTAATTGAGTCTTTTTCAAGACATTATTTAAAAAGTCAACTTTGTTAGCTTTCCTGGAGGCAAAAAGAGGGAAAACTTTTCTTCAAGAATGGCAGCTAAGTTGGATCTTAATCTGTAGATGGTCCTAGCAAATAAAGGATGAATGAACATTCTTTAGGATCATGTCGCATGTTTGCATACCTCCTCTAAAACCTTGGCCTGCTTTCTCCCTGTAGTCTGCAGGGACAGATGACCTCTCTGCTGTTGCACTGCTAAACCTGAAAGCTGGCAAACCTTTGTCCCAAGGCAAAGGCCAAAATGAGACTGGATGGAGCCTGACACAACACAGCGGGTTAACAATTGATCTAATTAAATGTGAAACCCACATGGGTGTCATGCAGCTCAGAGGGCATGAAGTTTATTGCTCCCCCGCGATGCTGATTATTAATCTCATTACACTGCCAGGCCGTGGATGAAGATGGAGAGTCTTCATCACTCAAATTTGGATCCCGGCATATGTGGGGTGAACCAGTTCTGGGCAGGACAGAGGGAAGGGTTGCAGCCCGGTCCTCCTCAGGTCCCCTGAGTGCATGCGGTGCCATCTGGGGGTGACTTCTCACTCAACCAGCCCTTTGTCACAACTTGTCTGTGGATTCCAAATGTTTTTTTTTTCTATAAACGCTCGTCACGAACAGAAGAGCCTCCAGAGAATAAGCGGTGAAATGTCCCCTCTGAGCTCATGCACAAATAGAGGACGCCTCATAGAGGCGCTGATCTGAGCCCGCAATCCAAGTCTTCAGAAGTGAAGGCGGCGGATCTTTTCCGTTCACAATTACATAACGTTGCATTTGCGCGCGGGAGCCAGGCAGATATATCTCCGGGACTGCACCTGCGTGAAGCAATTTTTGATCCAATGAGAAAACCTTACTTTCCCGCCAATGTGGGCAAGCCTGCAGCTGAATTCTGACACAGACACTGCGGCTTGATGCAGAAATGCTTGATCAACTTCCTCAAGTAACAGGTTGGGTTCAAACTTTTCACTCAAATGTTATTCTTGTGTTGTTAATTTGTTGATAAAACTGAGCGTCGATGGATTCTCCCCTCCCACATGCTGATTTTAACACCCACTCCATCACACCTGATGCTTAAGAAAGTGGGCTCCCTTTCCTTCTGAACGCTGAAGAACTCGTCTGGTGTGTTCGTTTCAGGCGCCTGGGAGAAATGTGAATGTTGACGCGCCTCTGGAGGGGTCACGCCGCCCGGAATCCAGCGGTTCTGTCTGTTTGTGTGCGCGCCTGTGCTCTTGTTGTTTTTCAGCACCACAGACAGCTCCTGGCGCCCGGCTCAGCTGTAGCTGCTGAAACTTGAGGCAGCAGTCCTCGGCACCTTCATTCGTTCACGCAGCTCCACTGTGGTCCACGGTCACACTTGATTGAAGTCTGAAACAGACAGCACTGCTGGCGAGGATATGCTTTCGGTTTACGCAGCGCTCTCACGGCACGGCAGCGGTGGAAACAGGGGATCCTTGCGCAGGTAAGCTGATGCATGCTTTATGGCTCGGCTGTTTTTTTTTTTCATGCCAGGCGCATTTTTGGGGGGCTTCTTAACTTTAAATAAAAAATTCTCGCGTTAAAAAGGCCATTTTAGTCAAACTTAATCCAACAAATCTCGCCTTTTGATCTGCTGAAAATTCCGCTAACATTGAAATAACCTAAAAGACGATGGAATGGTTCACTAGTGCATAGTTGGAATGCAGTTATTTCTCAAACAATGACTTCCTTCATATTTCAGTTTATTGTTATTCTTCCAATGTGTGCACAATCTTCACCGTGGAAGAATTAGCCTGCAATCCAAAAATACATGAGATGGTTCCCAGATTTAGCTCATGTGGTGCTGTAATTTCAAAACCAAGTTTGGTCAAAAACAAGCATCAATGACATCAGAAAGTCCACTTAACAAGTTGGTCAGAATAAATTGTCGTGTCTCGACATTTCAGAACTAAGGTTAATATTGACTTTGCCAATATCCTCTTTAATGTATGAATACAACAACAAGCATGTTTTATGCCACGATTTACTATTTCAATCACAATGAGCGATTAATGATGACATATAGATGCACATCAGGGCAGATTATCTTCATGCCTTTGCACATTTGCAAGAGAAGAGAGATTAGCTGTGTTTGTGTGGTTGAATGAGGAAAATGTTAAACAGCCCTTTCTGTGAGAATACAAAACGCCATTAGAAAACTGTTGGGAATTAGAAAGAAAACCCCAAGGTGCAAATATTTAGAAGCTGCATCGTTAACACTGGACAAAGCCATTAAGAGAAGCAAAGTGTTGTGTGGAAGCTTCCCCCAGTCCCCAAGGCATCTGTGCTGCGCGTTTAGCAGATGAAACACACACACAAGCCTAATGTGTGCTGCAGTCATCTGAGTCAAAATGTATTTTTATGTTAAAGCAAATCATTGGCAAACCATTCCCTCAACCCTTGATGCGTTGTATTCATGTTTCCTGCTCTCTTGCATAACAAAATGGCTGGATACTGGTACATCCTCCCCTAGAACCCAGAAAGTGGAATGACGCGTAAGTCCAGCACTCACAGCAGAAAATGTTGATTATAGTAAATTATTCAGCCATGGCTGACTGAAGAACATACTCACTGCAATTTACTGAATCCAGAGATGAAAAGTGGCAGCAGGAGAAGGTCCGTGACCTGTGATCCTGGAACACGGGACTCCAATGCAGTGCGCCTCACCTTTTACCTCTGGTGTAGTACATGAGAGTTCAGTTTTACCAATGTAAAGAGAGGATTTAGGACACAGCTGCATCACAAAAAAAAAGAAGATCCTAAAAACATCTGTTAGTAACTGCATGAGCTGATAAACTGGATCTAAATCTTGTCTTATTAATGCAAAAGTCAGAAGTAACCTCAGAAACTAAAATTACTTTTCATACTTTTTCAGGACGCGTACGTTGTTTAGGCTGGCATTACAAAATATAACAAGAGCATATTAATCCTTGTAGTTGCACAAGTGGTTGTGTGTGTGTGTGTGTGGGGGGGGGGGGGGTTCTCTGACACAGCTCCTATTTTATCAAGAAAATGGATTTAAGAAAAGGTGATGTAATAATTGGATTGATGGGAGAAAAAACTTTTTCCTTCTGATGGTTAAAGACCTTTTTGAAATCCCACTTAACACAGTTGTACCATTGTACTGTGGTATATTTGTGCCAAAAAAGTAATAATAATAATAATAATAATAATAATGGATTAGATTTATCTGTTCTTTTTCTTGTTGTTCAAAGCGCTTACAATGTGTCCATTATTCATTCACTCCTCATTCATTCTTGATGATGGTAGCTACTAATGTAGCCTCAGCTGTCCTGGGGCAGACTGACAGAGGCGTGGCTGCCAGTTCACGCCTACGGCCCCTCTGACCATCACCGGGACATTCATACACATTCACACACCAGTGGAGCCACACTGGAGGCAGGGAGGGTGAAGCATCTTGCCCAAATACGCAGCAACGGCTGGCTGGGGGGAGCGGGAATCAAGCCGCGGATCCTTCGGTCATTGGACGACCTGCTCTACCACCTGAGCCACTGCAGGTGGCTCCAAAAGTCTTTCTCTCTACTTTAACTTTTTACCTAAGTAGCTATTTAATATTTGAAATATATGTTTATTTTTTGTCAATTTAATTCTCATGTTGGGGGATATTTTTCATGAAACATCACAACTGAACATTCGTTGAAGGTTAGATACTGAAAGAACATTCAGTCTGCAAGTGTCGTAGGTGTTGCTTTTCTTGACTGTGAAGATCAAATTTGGTCCATCAACCAACATATTGCTTCATGATGATTTGAATTTTTTTTCTTTCTGGAAGTTGATATTTGCGCTTTTTCGTTCCTCTTTTCAGTGACTTGGATAGATTCATGTTGATGAGGAGAGACTGCAAGAAAGCACATAAACCCCTTAAATTCAGAAGCATGCCATGAGCTAAGATAGACTTGATCTAAAGTCCTCCAAATAAATACAAGTAAACATACACATTCAGTGCATACGAATGCCAATCTAAATATGTCAACCGCTGCTTTCTAACAGGAAACAGATCGTGTTAAATGTAAAAAAAATCTTTTCATCTCTAACTCTCATTAGTGGGTATTTAAGATTGATGGATAGATTTTATCTCTCTCTAGTAAAACATAAAGATTAAAACATGAATTTAATAATGCATTTGTGCTTACCTTTAGATTAAAATGAACTGCTGCTGTGACTTAAAGCATAAAGGTTTCTAGGTGAGTTCCAGGTCAGCAGCCCCAATCATTTACACAGAGTATTAATGAACTCTCACAGACTGCTTCCTTTTTACATTTGTGAGTCTGTGTGAGGGGCATTAGTGTCACTTTGATCATCAGGTAAAGACATTTTCTTGTCCCCACATCTGTGGATTAGTGTGGTTTCACGTTCAGGAGGTGACCGTATTCCTCCACAAATGGGACATGATATGTATGTTTGTCCAAAGAGGACAGGAGGCTCAACAGGAGACCTTTCTTTGCTTCTTCCCGTAGCTAAATCTGTTACAGAGCACAGGAGTTCTATCAACTAGAAGTTAAAAAGTTGTAACATTTATGGACTTATTTAAAGTGTTACCTTCTTCTCACTCAGTGGAGACAGCTGTCTGCACATGGACTAAGCAGATTTGATCAATTTAACACGTTTTTTGTACATTATACTGCAGTATTCACTGTCTTTATAATAATTCAAAACACTTAGTGAATTTGAGTTTGTGTGGTTATCTTTGGTTAGATAGTCTGTTGGCAGTGTAAAAGATGTCATTTGATCCATAACTGAGATCCCCCCCTCCCTCCAAATCTGCTTTATTCAGAACTGCTCTTCCCAATTCTGCTTGTTAGATGCGTTTCAGATAACAGATTCACTGGCTGGGGTCCTGGGTAAGTCCTGGATAGTGTACTGCATGACTGCATGGCTGCATGGCTGCATGACTGCTTGGCGTGGGTTGCTCAGGTTTTAGAAATTGCCCAATAACTCTACAAAACTGTAACATGTGTGTTGTGATCAGTGCTTTAGAACATATTGTAACATTACTGGATCCTGGATATCCTAACAAAAAAGATGAATGCAAAATTGATGAAACGATAGAGTTAGTGTGTGACTGCAGTCTTGTGTGCTAAAGACATTTGGGAAGTTCAGAAGATTCAAACTCTCACTCCACAAAGTTCTAAAAGAACATTTTAACAGTTCCATTAAAATGCTTAACTTTTTTTTATTTTATTATATGTAAACTATAATGGCCTAAAATTGTATTTTGTATCATATACACTTACTGGCTACTTTATTTGGCACACCTGTCCAACTGCTCGTTAAGTTTCTAATCAGCCAATCACATGGCAGCAATATTGCATCTCAGCATGTAGACGTGGTCAAGACAATCTGCTGCAGTTCAAACTGAGCATCAGAATGGAGAAGAAAGGTGATTGAAGTGACTTTGAACGGAGCATTGTTGTTAGTGCCAGACAGGCTGGTCTGAGATTTCAGAAACTGTTGATCTACTGGGATTTTCCCCCACAACCTTCTCTAGGGTTTACAGAGAATGGGGAAATATCCAATGAGCAGCAGTTCTGTGGGCGGAAATGTCTTGTTGAGGCCAGAGGTCAGAGGAGAATGGCCAGACTGGTTCCAGCTGATAGAAAGACAACAGGAACTCAAAATAACCACTGGTTCCAACCGCGGGTCTGCAGAAGAGCATCTCTGACACGTCCAACCTGGACTACAGCAGTAGAAGACCACACCGGGTGTCACTGCTGTCTGCTAAGAACAGGAAACTGAGGCTACAATTCACACAGACTCACCAAAACTGGAAAATGGAAGATTAAAGTCATCTGGTCTGATGAGTCTCCATTTCTGCTGCCACATTCGGATGGTAGGGTCAGTACCTTGTTGAATCTATGCCACAGATAATTAAGACAGTTTCTAAAGGCAAAGGGGGGCAGTAGCATGGTGTACCTAATAAAGGTACCATTGAATGTAGGCTTAACTTTAAAAATAAAAAAAATACCAGAGGAACTTTTCCTTTTCCTTTTTTCACAATATCCTCCTAAGAACGAGGAAAAAAAGTTGTTCCTGGATCTGAGGTTCGATTATAGGACGGACTCTCTTCTCCAGTACTGTGGCCTAAGCTTTCCCAGGGAGGCTGAGGAGTGTGATTCCCCGGTAGTTGGAACACAACTAAATCAAAAACAGATCCTCGAAAATGTTATCAATGTACTGCTGTAAAGTACGAGATTGGACTCCGGTAATCACAAACTTTGTTGTCATCTTGATAGGCAGGGCCCCCTGCTAGCACAGTTGTAAATCTTTTATGATGGACGTTTAAAAAACACAAAAAAATCAAGTTAATTAAAAAAACAAGTTATTTTTTCCTCATCCTTTTTACCATCCGAAAGCTCCAAATCTGAATCTTCTCCGACTATCTGGCATAGAATCCTCTCTGCTTCACTTTTTTCTCCTAAAATAATGTGCAGCCATTAAATACATTAAAATGGTCCTGGTGTCCTCTACAGTGGACACTCATTAAAAGCCTGCTGTTTTAAAACAGAAAACATGAAACTTTTTTCAGATCTAAAAATATTGTTCCTAACATGTTTATGACCAAATATATATAAAATTATCATGGTAAAAAAGGAAAAGGTACAGAATATTTGACTTGCCTTTCACCTTTCCATAAAATGAGGTAAATGGTATGGCAGTCATTTTGGTAAAGGTAAAACTTATAGTTCCCAGCATGCATCACATGCGAGCACCCCTTGTGCCCCTTGAAGCAAATATTCAACAAACAATCACGGCATGTCTGTCAATGCCAACAATATCAATTCTGAGATAAAGGTAGACAAAAAAAAATATGAAAACAAATATAACTTTAAAAAAAATAAAAAAAATAATAATAATAAAAATAATCAATAAAAATAAGGGTCTATTACATAAGTTGAAATAGATTGAATAAATTACACAATGTCTGGACATTCTTATGATTCATGTAATGTAAAGATTTAGATAATAGGTTGAGAAATCCATTAATGTGAGGTTTCACCTTTAAGAATTTACAAGTATGAATAAAATGCTTTGAAATTATAATCAGTACATTAATCAGAAAGTCCAGATTTTGTCAATTAATTGTAATCGAATTTTAAATGTATTCCAATTTAAAGGGTTAATGATGATATTTTTGGATTTGACCCAATTATGAAAAGAAGACCAAAACTATTTTACATGAATACATTCAAAGAAAAGATGTTCCACAGTTTCTACATCATTTCCACAAAAGACACAAAGATCACAATCCCAGTTAAAGCGAGAATGTAAAAAATGATTGGAAGGGTAAATATCATTTAACGGGAATGCTTCAAAAATAGCACTGCTCATAAAGCAAATCAATATATTGTGGTGATCTGGGGGTTAGCCCCGCTTTCAGCTTTTATGACTCATGGGAAGTGGGGAATCTTGGTTGTGTTAAATCGCTCACCATAAATGAGGAGGCTGTGAGCAGAAGTGAAGTTAAGGCTGTTTGGCTGGTGGTGGGTGTGTCAAATAAACAGACAGATATGATCTGTCTGTTTACTTATGTGGGAGTTGTTCTCAACAAACCTGTACTGTGCTTTGCATGGAGGGGGGGTGTCCAGTGGGGCCACTACTAAGTAAGAGGACAGTGAATAAAGACTTGGGTACAACGGTACTTGCCTGCATATTATAGGGTGGTGATTCAGTGCTTGCTATTAGTAATTGATGCACTTTAGTTCTGCTATTGTGAAATATATGGCACAGTATTGAATGGCCTTAAACTTGCTAATTGGCGCTCCCGCCTTTGAGAAAGAGGCACGTGTGTGTGTGCGAGGAGGTGAAGGGGAGGGGTAGTGCGCACAGGTTGCTGGAACTCACCTAGAAACGGCGCACGGAGACCCTGGCGCAACACCTGGATCATCGGGTGGCTTAAATTACTCAGCTCATTCTAAAAATGTAATTCTTCACTAACTATTGCGGACATTTTTAATACTTGTCTGTATTTTCCATATCCATTTATTTTTACAGTTGTTTAGTTGGTGATAGTTACGTATAAATAAAGACAGCAGGTAATGGAGGCTGGAAAACAGCCGCACTTTTTCAGACCATAAAAAAAACTATAGATCATTTGTTTATAAAAGTATTGAGGATTTTGGAGGATTTTTACTGTTGGTGTTGCACAAAATTAGAAAAATGCCAAATATTTTTGGAATAAAAATAGTTCTGTGATTTAGTTTTTAATTTTTTATGAGACCTAAACATGATTTTCACAATAACAGGTTTTTAAATAATCAAATCCCTCTGATACATTTCACAAGGACACACACAGGACCAAAGACACACACAGAACATCACACACTAAGCAGGAATGAACTTATTGCTAAAAATGATGTCAGGATGTTCAGCTCTAAAAAAATGACAAAAGAGCAAAGAAAATGGAATAATTTGATTTACAGTATTATTTCTAATTATTATTATTTGCTGGCTTTGTTTGTTCATATTTGCATCATTTTGACAGAATATATTTATTATTCAGAATTAATTTTCCTGTCTGTTTTTGTTCACATGTATGTTTAAAGAGTTAAAGTTAAGTTAAAGTTTTAAAGGTTTAAAAGTTTATCTTTAGTGTGTTCAATAAATATTTATCTTGTTTGGCTGCAACCTAAAGTGTGTTTTGGATTTAAGCCCCTACTGCAACTGAGTTTGACCCCCCCTGTAATACGAGTCTAGAAAATTCATGCATGTTTTTGTGTGTAAAATGAGTGTAAAACAAGAATAGGGCACACAAAAGGACGTCTTCAAATTTTGTTTTTTTTTTGTTTTTTTGGGGGGGGGGGGTTTGGAGGTTTTTAGTAGCGCCCTTCATACCACTTAGTGCCCATGAAATAGCCTATAGGCTATAAAAAACAGTAACAGTAACAAAAAAACTGTAACAAAAAAAAGGTAAAAATAAGAATTTAATGCGAAAAGAAAGTTCAGAAATAAGCTGCTAGTTGGGTGGAATATCAGCTTCTCAGTGCCATGTTTTCCCCTCTAAATATTTGGTGGCAATTACCCGTCAGATTGTCCTACTCCTGCATGTATCCCTCCCATCAGAGCAAAAGTCTGGGCAGGTGCACTCACAGTCCCACACAGGTGTGCACAGCAGCAGCGGATTCATTTCCCGCTTGAGCAGCATCCTAATTAGTGCTGTTAAATAAATTAATACCAACATAGTCCAAACATTCCTGCTCTGTAGTTTTTCCGGATAATTGGCTTCTGGATCCAAAATCGTGTTTTCATCGTCTGAGCCAGAAGAGTGAACTAAATGTGACATGAAGTGTTTGTGCTGCAGCCAGAGCTTCAGTTTTACCTGATCTGAACACTCAGCATAATGCCTTTACAAGGAAATAACCATAGAAATAAATGCAAATGGGCAAACTGTTAAAACATCTGTGGTTATTCTTTGAGTGCTGTTGGGAAAATAAATTCAACTAGGTGTTTTTCTTAAACACCTTAAAAATAGACATTGAATTGAAAATTGAGCTATAAAACCTGTAAATATCATATAAGAAGAAAATATCCAAATGAATTAATGCTATGGACTGTCTATGTTGACCTTAAAGCAACTCATAGAAGCTCATTTCAGTTTTAATTCCACTCTTTGAATCTGTTCCAGCTTCAAAATACTTATTGCGAATAAGATCATGAACACAATCTACATATATGTACAGAAATTCTGACAAGCCGCATAATTTTCTGGAGTATTTTGGGCTATCGCTTTACCAGAAATCCTGCAATCCTGCAACACTTTGACCACACGACCCAAATGGTTGTCAGTGCCGTTCACAAAGACCTTGTGACTACACAAAACGTCATACCACAGTGAGATCTTCTTAGGCTGTGGTCACATATCCCAAAATGCCACTGAGTGGGGATGGAAATGCAAGTTTTCAGAGAAATTGTCAGGTGACCGCATGGCAATCGGGAGGCAGCAGTGGCATTTTTACACGCCATTCTGTAAGGTTTTAAGAAAATCCAAAAATTGAATGGAAGATTTTTAAACATTGGTCAGCAGCTGCCCCCCAGCACATTTGGAGGTCGTGTGGTGGCAGTCCAGTGGCAGGCGCGTGGCAGGAAGGCAACAGCGCAACAACTGACTGATGGGAGGGTCTCCAAGGTCCGCAAAATCCTCTGTTAATCGACCAATTTCAGTCTGAACCGTCCCCATGCTGCCGTCCCACTGCCACCGTCCGATTGTTAGAAATCGTACGATAGCAGCGTGGGCACTTGACGAGGGACTCTTCATCTGATGAAGACTCCTGCTATGGTTGGACCACATGGACCTTTATTTTCTTGGGTGTTGGAGCTTTCTTGGGAGTCTTGTTGTCTAAAGATTTGCAGGTCTGCAAATTGACAAGACTATGATGTGTCCTTAATATCTTAGTTGCAAATCACCAGTGGTGCTGGAGCTTTACGGGTTGCCAGTGGAACTTGATATGAACAGCCGCCGTTTAGAGACATTATACATCGTCCCAATCAGAACTGCGGTGGCAGTTGTATTTGTGAGCGCAGCATTAGCTATTCTGTGACTCTTTTGACAGAACATGAAAGATCAGACTTAAGCCTGAACCCAGAGTTGCTTTGACTTCAGGGGCTGCTCTTCCTTTTTGGCCGTGAAGCTCCTGAGGCGTCATGTATCTGTAGGCTTCAGAAAACTGTATGAAACCTGGTTGATCTGGACCATAAGAAACTGTTGGGACCTCAGACACAAAACTGAGATAACACTATTTTGTTAATGTCACTTTTTAGAATACACACACATTCTTAGACTTTTGGAGATGTCTTAAAACAGTTTTCCATGATGTAAAATAGATACGTTAGTTCACAATTGGAAGTAGGATTCAAGAAATATAGCAGAAAATGAAAAATGGTCCAACAGGAGGAAAGTTCAAGATTTCTAAAACCTAATTTTTTTGTAGTGCTGTGGTTTGTAGCCTTTCATGGGTTATTTATTTCTTCCCTTTCCCTTTTATCTGAAAGAAAACAGATCTGCAGTTTTGTCTAATTGCTCTAACTTTTCATTTACCCCCATTTCTTTATCCTGAAATAAAGGACCAGAAATGTCAGAAACGAAATCGTACACCAGTTATGTCCACTTTGAAAACTGCTTCATTTTGGGCCCAGAGTCAGGCTTTGGGTTTCCTCTAAACCTTACACTTTAAATGTTATAACAAACATATAACTGAGATGTGAAGTTTTTCTGCAGAAAAATTATTATGCATAAAAAACACTAAGCTAACACAAAATAAGCTGGTGACTTAGTGGTAGAGTGCGTGTCTGATAACTCAAAGATTGTGAATTCAAATCCACTGATGAACAAAACTGAAGAGTCTGAAGACCCACTCTGAAGAAAATTGTGTTTTTTGGTGTTTTTAACATTTTCTTGTGGCATTTTTCCTCATGATGGAGGACATTTATAGAGAATACTAAGATTACACTTGCATTTCTGAGTATTATTTTTTCTCAAATAATTTTGTATCAGAAGCAGAAGAAAGATTGCTGTTTGAAAAAGAGCAATCTTTACATCTGACACTGAAGCAATCCAACACCTTTTCTTTATGGTAAGTTTCTTAGTGGTGCTGGATGTAATATTCTTTGAGCACTGCGATGTTGATGACATACAAAGCATTGGGTTTTGCATTCAGCTTCGTGAAAGAAATAAAAAACTGTCCATTTTTACTGGAAAGCTCCTCACTCCACTTCACTTTATTTGGCAACATTTTGGTCATTAGGGTGTCGCTAATGATCATCCTCATAGCAAAATAACAGCGGTAAGGCTCATAGGGAACCAAAGTGCATCCTATCCAGATGCAGAACTGTTATGTTTCGCTTTTGGCACGTGCAGAGATATGCTGATTCACCTGCTTTGCTTTTCCTTTGCTCCCCCTAGTGGCAGAATTGCGCATTTCGGTTATTTCTTTAAAAAAATCACAACTCGCCACAGGAATGGACTAGAAACTTGCTTTCTTTTTTAATCATCCTTATGATTTTTACTCTTCATGTGTGGGCCGGAGTAAACCACCTGTGGTGTCAAACATACGGCCCGCGAGCCGTATGTTTGACACCCCTGGTCTAGTGGGTCTAGATGACCCAACTCCCAATATTAAAGTACCTAGAACAGCACAAGGATGGACAGTGAGGTTAGACCACCAAATAGCCTATCCTAATCCTAAGGGCGGCTGCAGCTCCCAACTCCCCCAGGAGACGAATCAAACGAGGAGAATAAATTTCACACGGTGATGAGATGTTAAACAGCCCTTTAAAGAGAAGCATAAGCATTTGTATTTCAGGCTTGAATGTGTAAACAGTTCAGAGTAGCATTTTAATCCGGTGGTGCCGATGTTATGGTCAAACTCTTTCTTAGGTAAAACGCATAAACTTGCAAAACATGTAAGCGGGTAAAGGGATTTTTTTTAATCTTGCTTCTCTTTTTGCGGTGTGAACGTTTAGGGATCTATACGCTTCCATTAAGAAGCAAGATGGCTAGATAGTTCAGTAAAATACAGCAGTGTGTCAGGAAGTGCATCCTTCAGGTGGTTTACCTGTACAAATCAGTGACAGCTGATTCGCTGCGGCGACCCCTGAAGTGATGTGCTGAAAGGTGAACAACAACATGAATGTTAAATGTACACATTCAAACATCCTAGGATAAATGACTTAAAAGTCACAGATCTAAAGACTTTGCACATTGCAACATCTGCACGTCTGTGTGAACCCTCCTCACTGTCTTCAGCCCCCCCCCAGTAAGCTGGTTACGTGACGTTGGGGAGCCTGACTTCCATTACCTTTTTTTCCTCTCAGCATGGCTCCACCTCATTCCACTGGGGATCTCCAACCTGCTCATCCAGGCTCACCACACATACACTAAATGACCTGCGCTCTTCACCACTTTCTATCGCCTGGGGGGACATTACCATATTAATGCTGCACTCCACTCCCGGGGAAAATGAGCGTCATAAAAAGTCAAAATCCTCCTCACACCCTTATTTCTCTTTCCCTGCTGCCCACACTGCTGTCCACATTTTTTCCTCCTTTGTTGCATCTGCTATCTTTTCTTGTAATTTTTCACCCCCCCCCCATGCACTCTTCCCCACCTCCATTCCCGCACACGATTTGGTTTGAAGTGTGTAAGAGGCTGGCAGGGTTTGCCGTCTTGAATTAAAAGGGCCATCTGGTGAAGAGGGAAACGGAGATGGTGGGTTAGGAGGAGGGAAAAAAATGGAGGCGTCGCTTTTTTTTTTAAGTTGACATGCAGACAGAATCCTGGGAGGGATATTGAATCTAAAAAGTAAACATTGTACTTAGCAGCAGTCATTTATGCATTCACACAGTATTTTGGGATTATAGCGCACTGATCTTTTATTTGATTTAGATTAATTCTAAAAACAAAAATGGCGAACAAGTACCTCATATGAGGACATGTAAAATCAATAAGAGAGGTTCAAATGTTTTTGTGTACTTTCAATCCTTGAAAAAAAAGGAAATAAGGAAATTGTATGATTTAAAGACCATCTCTAAGGAAAATGGCGTTTTTGGAGTTTTTAACATGTCCTTGTCGCATTCTTGTGATGATGGAGGATATAAATAAAGTACATTTCTGAAAATGTCTTTATTAAACTGTGGTGAGTCAGGAGCAGACAACAAAAAATAAGTTGAAAAAAGATTGTAGTTGTTATATACAAATTTATACCAATATTGCTCACCATTTTTGTTGCACCAGCAATGTTAGGTTTGGGTTGTGAGTGGAAGAGTGTAAACAGAGGGACGATGGGAAATGAGCACAGACTTTCTTCCCACCAACGGTCCAGCCTGCAACTCAGAGGCAAATTTCTAATAAACTCCTGCTGCTCTGCAGAAACTATGTCCTAGAAAGCGACACAGATTTTTTTATTTTGGCTGAAACGATGTAATCATAATTAAAAGACCACTAGGAACGCTTTGAAAATTGATGAGAAAATGATGGGAGCTGGACTCGAAAGTTCAGCGTCCACTGAAGTTAAGTAGGGCTGCACATGTGAACAGATCACGCCAGGCCGCTTTCCACTAACGGCAGCAAACAGTGATTAAGACCAAACATCACTGTGCATCACCGTGCACAAGCAGAATATTTAAAGACAGGTTTTCCCATGAGGCATCTCTCTGCTGTTAGGAAGGAAGTGAGCAGAAACAGAGAAAGGGAGTCCGTTGATGAGACTTCACTCTGCGTGGGAGACCAGGGAGGAGGCTGACTGTGTGTCGGTCAGAAAACCTTTTGTCACTCTTTTCTCCGGAGACCGTGACCTTAAGAGCTTCACCTATGCTGCTGCCACTTTTCCCAAGTATTCAGATGAGATCAAAATGCTGCTTCACTTTGATTCGCACACTCCCCAGACAGTAAAATGTTCTTGCTACAGATTGTTGATGTGGCAGATTTTGCATGTAGGGAAAAAAGTTTGGCTTTGCTTTTGTGCACACAACCACTGCAGAGGTTCACTTGCTCATAAGCTGCTAAGTGAGCAAAATAAATCCACATCTTTCTCTGTGTTGAAGAAGAATGAATTTCAGGGAGGTCCCAGTATCCATGCTCTATATCACATCGTAAGTCTTACTGGGCAATGCATGCTTTAGCTTTTATTTCATACAAACAGCCTGGAACTGTTTAGCAAGCACAAGCTGTAAACTGACGAGTCCTTTCAGTTCAGAGTACAGGCTTCCCAGATCTCTCACAAGACCAAGCACCATGCATGATCACACTGGCCCACTTGTCCTGGTCTGTCTTCCTTTTCTCTTCATCCTCCCTATCTCCTGGCAAGTTTCCATGGAAACAACAGTGGAAAAGATAGGATAAAAAGATCCCAGGGAACTGCAGTTTGCTGATCGCTTTATGTTGTTGTAAAAAGGGATGTTGGTTTTTATTAGAACAAAATAAACCGGGGTGCTAAAGTTCCCCCCCCCCCTTTTTAATTCATAATCTCATTAGTAGTGTTAATTGTTGCTTATCAGCGTACTTTGCTTGTGGAGACAATAGATATCATGGATCTCATTCTGTCTCGATAACTTACACAGATAAACTTCATTCAACGCGCTGTTTAATTAAGCCCAGGGGGTTTATGGGGACTGACATCAGTGAAAATAACCAGGAGATTGCTGTGATTAACAACTGAAACTCTGTGCTACTTAACACACATGCAGCCCTTTTGAGATACACTGATACACCAGATCAGCTTTCATTCCGAAAGAGTATCAGTGATTACACCTGTTTATTTTTTGATGTACACTGGATCATCTGGAGCAATAGGGAAAAAAAGACAAACAGCTGAAAAAATGTTGGTGGAACTAAATCTGTAATAAAAGATCTGTTTGACCATAAGTCTCCAAAAGTTACAGATTTTAAACAGAAGCATTTGTTTGATCCTGATGTGACACTTGAGCTGATACCACCGATCGTTTCTTTTTTAGTTCTGTGGAGTTTTTTCTCACCTCCGACCTGAGGCAGGTTCAGAGCAGGTTAATCCTCCTTTTGCCGATCAGGAGATGGCAGGATCAGCTCAAGTGATCAGCTGTCGTCAGCTGAAGAGTGGAGAAGGCTCAAATACTGTAGCAAACACAAGGTTTACACTGTACATCATTTACAGGGTTTAAAACATGGAGCATGTGTTTTTCTGTAGAAACTGCTTTTCTCTGCTTGAGTCTTTTAGCCAAACTAGGTTCTTCTAAATGGAGCTTCATCATAAACAGACTCTCACTGGGATGGTATTGACTTTCTTGTCAGACCAAACAAAAAGCAGTGGTGCTTGAAATTCTCAGCACTGATAAAGACCTGTTGCTTTTGTCATGACTGATTGGAAAAATTAGATATCAAGTTTAAACATTTTACAAATATCGTTTTGTTTTGTAGGAGAATAAACCAGATTCCAATGTTGTTGGGGGCTCCATTTTCTTCAAAGGCTTTTTGAGATGGATGGGGTCTGGCAGATCTGAATTTAAAATTGGGCTTCTTCCTGGTTTGTTAAGTTGATTTTTATGTCTTGAAATGCAAAGATTTAATGCAGCCTATTCTCTTGTCTTCACTGCTTCGGGATTCACTGGAAAGTGTTTTCATTCAGATGTTAACAAACCAATCAAGAGTTCATTTCTTGGAGAAACATTGGTGGACTATGAGCTCTTAAACCTCCCCAAACACTGAAGTCAGATATCCAAGAAAATGAACTCTGATCACCTGTAGAAAGAGAAAGGGGGACAAGGGAAACCAGGAGAGGAACAGGAGCTGTGACGTCACGACAAAGACATCTCTTTAATCTAGGCCAATATTTTACAAATAAAGGAATGTCCCCAACTTTCTGGATCTTACCCAGTGAATAATTATATATTTCTGAAAAACCAACAAAGCGTTGTTTTGATTTGAATTGAACAATCAAATTTGGAAGGAAAGGAAACCTAAACTGGGGTCTCAGCAGCCAAAGATGTCTGTCATGTAAACCTATTTTTCATTGTGTTGAAACTCCTATCAGGATCAGGCTGAATAACAAAGGTGTCCGAGCACGAAATGCAATCAGGCTAGAGGAGAACTGACTTCTAACATTCATCCCCCAGTCCTTGGAAAGCCAGATGGATCATGGGAGGTTTAGTGATTTTAATGACCTTTTTGCAATGATAATCAAAATGTTAAGCTTTAGTCCTGTAACCGCCTATTACATCAAATAATCGATAGAAAAGTCAGTTTTTTTGGAATCAAGATTTTATTTAAACCCTAAATCCACAAAGATGTTTGAAATATCATTTATAATGAGATATATACAGTAGGAATTTTCACATGTTGAGTGATTTGGTACTTTTTTTTCACAATAATGTCAGCTTAAAAATGTTTACACGAGTGTTCAGGAAAAAAAAAAGCTCCTTACTTACTCACCTTCTCAAAGTTGTTTCACACATTTTTTTTTTATCATGCTTTAACTTCATTACAAAGAATTATTTACACACAAATTGCTGGATTGAAAGTTGTCATAAAAAATAATGAAAGTAGATGTGTTATTCTCACCATAAAGTCTAGAAAATGTAGCTAAACTTTTCCTGCCAAGAGTTTTTCCCCCCACCAAAAGTGAGACGGAAGCAGCCATTTTGAAGTCAGCAGAAAAAACATTTATACTGCCTCTAGTGGAATGATGATGAACTACAGGACAGAAGTTCTGTACAATGGGTTTTTAAAGAAATGTTGGGTCATGCTATTGAGATAGGGTTCTCAGAAACGTGTACATCAAATATGACACGAATAGTCATTTTCATTAAAATGTTTCAAGATTTGTCAAAAATCTTTCTGGCACTATAGTATCTATACACAGTTTTTATGTAGGTATACGACATCTTTAGACTCAACTGCAGCTAAACCCAATGTGCTGACCATTTCACCTAACAGTGCACTCAAAATAAAAAATGCATCCTTTGCAGCTACTGAACAAACGGATGATTAGCCAGAGCTAGACGTAATCACTCCAATTCAGTCAGCACAACTTCTATTTATGGGATTTCTTTTTCTTCCTGTTATGCATTAAGGATTTTGTACAGTTGTTGGCGCTTAATATGATCTGACAAAATGTTCCTGCAGGATATTGTTTGTTATCTCTGCAGACTTTCGGTGTACAGGAGCATGTGCACATGTGATTTTAAAAGAGTTGTACAATCATCAGCCTTAAAAGAAAAGGAAATGAGGTCGCACACAATGAAACAGAGAAAGGAGAGAAGGGGCCTCTTCGCTCACCACAACACTCAAACTGTAAATGAAGTCTCTGACAACACAGCGGTGATGTTCCACTTGAAGACAGCAGAAAACCCTTCAGAGGATGTTTGTGTTGTCTTCAGTGAACTCCGCACTAACGGTGAACTCTATCCTCCAGCTTCTGCCAACTTTCATTAGCTCAATATGTCAAGATTATTCACCACATACCAAGTAACGCTTCAAATGTTCTATCAGCATTACAGTCACATCTTGAGCAGCACAAGTCATTGTGATTACAGACGAATTAAAGTGAGCACATTTAGCTACCAGCTTCTGCCGTGTAATGCCAGCTAACAAGTTATATACTTTGCTTTCCTTTAGCCTGTCTGGCATCAAAGACACACAGACAGAAAATGTCTTTACTCTGCAGACAATGGTAAATGTTTCTTTTGAGGTTGACTGTCCCTCTCAGAGGCAGTGTCTGTCAAACAAGGGGATCAGTGTTCTTCAACTCCAAATCTGACTGGATATCTCTCTGTTTCATCTGCAGGCTGTAATCTACAAAACCCTCAAAAGAAGAGGAGGAGAAAGGATGGCAGTAGGGTTGTAAATGGCCTTTGTCAGAATAAAAACACCTGTGCTTTGAGATCTGCTTGTGCTGCTGCACCTTAGCCTTCTTGTCTTTGACGCTGAAACATCTGAGAGCTGACCAGCACCAACCAGAATCCTTTGGTAGGGCGGTGTACGTCTTTCGCCCAGGATATGTCATTGGGGGAATCCCTTATGTTTGGGGCGCGCCCTGTGCCCCGACCCCTCTGGCTGTCCCACATCAGCCTATTGTGCTTTTGTGTGTCTCTCTTTGCCAAGACCCCCCAGGGTTTGCCTGTGGTGGGCTATAACACTGAATCCAAGAAGGAGATCACACTGGAGGGAGACTTGATGATAGGAGGCCTGTTTCCTGTGCACCAAAAAGGAGAAGGGGCAGAGGACTGCGGAAAGATCAACGCACAAAGAGGGATACAGAGACTGGAGGCCATGCTGTTAGCGTTGGATGAAATTAACAAGAATGAGCGCATCCTTCCCGGGATCAAACTAGGAGCCCATATCCTGGACACGTGCTCGAAGGACACCTATGCTCTGGAGCAGTCTCTGGAGTTTGTCAGGGCCTCCCTCACTAAAGTGGATGACAGCGAATACACATGTCCAGATGGTTCCTATGCCATTCACGATGACGTCCCTCTGGCCATCTCCGGAGTCATTGGAGGTTCCTACAGTGATGTCTCCATTCAGGTAGGAACAACGCCAACAAATGACAGTGAATTTGCCTGCTCTGTGTCTAATAAACAACCGCTGTTTTTTTTTAGTGTTGGAAAAACTTTGTCTAAAGTCCCATTCTAATCATCTTTTGATCTATTTTTCAAAGCATTTATGTTGCTTTTTAATCATAACAATGCTGTGTTTAGCCAAAATTCAAAACCCACATTGTTTTGAGGACATAGTTTCTGCAGAGCTGCATGAGTTCTTTAGATATTTGCCTCTGAATTGTGGGCGGAAGTGTTAGCACAGACTAAGCCTGCCTCCCTTTCCCATCTTTTATCTGTTTACATGCTCTCTCGCTACCTCAGCCCCTCACAACCCCAACCAAACATTACTGGTGCAACAACAATGTATTGGAGCAATCCAGCCACACAGTTTAGATCCAGATACCAGATCAGACGAGGAAAACAAAGTGGAACAGGGAGCCTGTGGCTCAATGATCGTAGCCCCCACGCCAGCTGCTCCTGATTCACAATGATTTAAACAAAGAAATACTCAGAAATGCAATTTTAAGCTTAATTTTCTATGACCTCCATCATCAGAAAACCGTAACGAGAAACGTGTTAACGTGTTAAACACCTAAAACGGGATTTTCATGTGGATCTTTATTATTTTAATGTGAGTTGGTCAGATAATAAACAAGTTTCACAACAACCAGCTGTTGTGAAGAGAGAATAAAGACACAAGAAAGAGTGTGATAAAAAGTCACACGACTGTCCTCTCAGCCTCAAACACCAAGTGCGATTGCGCCTTGTGAAGTAAACACAGAGACTTGATGCGTATCGGTTCCACACCAGGATCTGTTTACTTGTATCCCCATTTTCCTTGTGATCTAATTTAAAGGATCCTTTTCCCTGTAATTCTCACTTTAGCTTTGGTCATGTCAGAAGCAGACAGGACATGGATGCTGTGCACAGGGCGGGATGACAGAATGACTGGTGATGACATGATTACCCTCAGCAGCAGGGCTCCTTTTGGCTCATTCAGGATGATATGATGAAAGCTTTGCTAATTAAGTCGCAGAACTCAGCAGCCACATCAAAGTTGTAATTACAAGTTATTGTGAAGAAGAGGCAGTCTGTCCTGTGCAACTGAGATTTGTAAATATCCACAAATGCATGTGCCCTGGGGCACAAACTCAGCTCATCATCTTGGCTCAGCCAGCCGGAGGACAGTCCTCGTCTCTTGGCTGGAGAATGCAGCGCATTCCACTTGATCTACACAGGCTCGTGTTCCAAATATATGCTTGTTTAAAGAAAGGGAGCCCGCTTTGCAGAAATATAATTGGATTCAGATCGCTGATAAACCACAGATCCTGCAAAAACACTGCCAGTGGGAGTCTGCTGTTAGCAGCTTCACCCTGCGGAGACTGCTTGAGGATAACATGCTGGGAGCAGCATCCTTAGACAGATTTCAGCCCTGACAAGTGGACAGAACCCGGCATTTTTTTACCACAAGGCCTGTCATCTCAACTGAGTTATCTTTTTGTTGTATGATTGCGTGAAGGTTTCTTTTGTGTCTCACATTTAATGCAGGCTTACAATTATGCTGCTTTAGAAAATAATTCAGGGAAAAGTTTAGAGTGTTGAAAAGAAAATTATTATATCTTTGGTGAATTTTATTATTAAAGCATGCTGCCTTTTTACTCAAATGTGTTGAACCGTTGAAACTGTTGAACCTCCTCGCCAATAAGTAAGGGATCGTTAACGCATGCTGTGGAAGAAATTAACGCACTTCAGTGAAGTGCGTTAATTCTGATTATGCACACTTCAAAGGCCAGTTTCCCACGTACACCATGGTTACTTACAAAAGAAATAAATATATATTTCATCAGTTTTTTAGTACTTTAATCTTGTTATTTGTTCAGTTTAGATCGATTTTTGACACAAAAAGCAGTCTATTTGCTACGTGTAACATGACAACCCGCCGCTTAACAAGCAGAGTTGGCACTGAAGGAAAGCAATATATATGCTGATGGTCACGATGGGTCTAATAAAGCATCAGGTCAGAGAAAGTTCACCTCTTACCGCTTGTTTTTGTCCGGATGATGAAGCTAAAGTTTGTTTTAAAGAAGATAATGCAGTGATACAGAACATTAAGGCTATGTGACCGGAACTTCTTTCGTAGGCGTGTGGTTATCACTGTTGATTATCACTTTTTAATACACACCAAACAGCCAATAAGGATGGAGTATTCATACCAGACCATGGTATAAAATAGAATAATACAATGTTTATTACAGTGCATTGTATTGGAGTAATGTAAGGCGATGCAGTATACAGGTAAAGCGATCCCTAGTAAGATATATAAGCGAAAGATTTAGCACACAGGTGAGAAAAAAATAAAGAATGTGATAAACGAGTAGTAATTTTAGCAAAGCCATGCATCTGGGGCTCCTTAGAGAGTGCCCTTGTCTTATTGTAATTTATAGATGTGCTATACAAGCTTGCGGTCTGGGGTCTGCCCTAGCTTCTCCGCTGAATCTCTGTCATCAGCAGGGGTGCATTACAGTTCCTGTTCCCATCATGAATGACTCCATGTCGTATTAAAGTTCAGTCATAAAGTGTTCCAGCTCTTGCTGTTTAGCTTAACCGGTTGGTGAGCATTTAATCATGGCAGTAAATCTCCTCGCGCCATCTTCATTTCTAACCCTCCTGCTGGCTTTTCTGAAAAGAACTGTGACCAGATGATAATTTTCAGTCTGCCTAATGTTTTAAAGATGTTCTGCGTGAGAGGTGCCCTTTAAGAAAGAGACGGGGTATATACGTTTGGACGGGCTCCTGCCCTCTTGACGGTATTATAGCACAAAGTTATGCATTTGGGGCACGTGAATCAGTGGCATTTCTTTGCGGCTGCTGGATACCAGTTCCACATTATGTTTGTGTCCTTTTCAACTGCCTGGTTTGTGCATAATCCATAGCCTGTCAGACCTTTGGGTGAACCAACTTGGCTGTGTGAAAGGTTACAAACCCTCAGTGCGAATGGCAGGTGGTTAATATAGACTTGTGTATTTCACCTCAAAGGCAAGGCAAGTACAGGACACTCCACAATATTACGTTAAAGGCCACTTATCACCTTGGCAACATGGTGGAACATGGTGAACTGACAGGTGGCGGGAACACTGAGAGCCGTCTAAACTTGTCACAGTGAAGAAGTGTGTGGCTGTGTTGCTGGTGTTGCGGAGTGACAATCACAGATCTGGGGGCGGGTCTGGCTGTAGGCCTGGCCCTGCTGGCGTAACATGGGCACAGATTGAGTGGAGAGAGGAGGCGAAGCTCTGTGACGCTCTCGCAGGCTAGGTCCCGTCTTCCCCATCTGTGACTGCAGCCTTGCTGTCTGCTGAGCTGGCTGAGGTGTGCACACAAACAAACACACACACACACACACACACACACACACAAACACACACACACACACACACACACACACACACACACACACGGGATGTCAAGCCTTCCCCAAAGAAGGGATCATGTTTCATAAAAACACAGTGACATGATCGGCAGAGGGGAGCTGGGGTGAGTCACATGGCAACTGATGGTGCCAAAGCGTTCCATATCTGAAGCCTTGTTTTTCGGTTATGGGAAGTCTGTGGTGCCATCTGGTTTGAAGGTACGTGTATAATATTGATGTGATTCTAGTACGTAGCCTTGAACGTTTTCCCGCCGTCCGCTTAAACAGCAGGTCATTGCAGCAGTGAGTAATGACCTTGTGATGACATGCTCTCTGCAGTCAGCATCGTTAATCCCGCGTGAGCAGACAGAAAACATGCTCAAACACCAGCAGTATCATTTCATACATAAAATACCACCTTAAAAGATTGCTATCCGCACACGGCATGAGTGAAACCTATAGTTGTCTTGTGGCATATTAGCTGTGTTACTGTGAAGTGTCCTTAACCTGTGGGTTAATCACAACTGTATTATATCCTCCAATTAGAGCTCAGGAACAGCTAGCCTCTGGGATGGCTTCTGATTAATGCATGAGCGGGACTCCACTTTTGTTACTCCGGCAGCAGACAGTGCTGCTAAATATGACTCACTGGCAAGAGAGCTTCCCCAGGCAAAACATCATAATCACCAGGGCGCGTAAAAAGAACAACGCCTCTGGAATGTCAAACACTTAAAGGCTCACAAAACAGCTACTCCTGGACATGAAACACAGAAATTCCTTGAAACGGATCAAGGAACGATAACAAATAATTATTGTGATGTTGCCTTTCTCAACAGAAATCCGCAGTTTGTCTGGAATGCAGAAAAATGAATCTTTTTTTCTTTTACAGGGACCATAGACGGATTATTTAAACCCTCTTCCTATACTTTGGTGATATTAACATGACAATAGGAAACAGATTTAGGGGGAGATATGCTGCAAAAATCCAATCTGGGTTTGCCTACGTGAGTCACGCAAGGGCTTTAAGCAAAACAACGCATATGATAGAATTTACGGCAGACAGAACAATGGTGATGATTGGCATGAGTAAAACCATGCGGTAAAAATGCATTATCCACAGATAACAGTGATTAACAAGCTCAGAAATCATAAATAATTAACAATAATTGGATTATCCAGTGGCTTGGCAGAATCTACTGTTTGTGCAGTTACAATGCGTGTCATGTCCACAGTACACATTCATTTACTTATGACTTAGGGTGCCATGTTTGACTGAGTGATGGGGTTTGAAACACTGGAGAAAATATCACGGTCTGTATTCTATCTACAATGGTTCACATTTGCCAAAATAAGAAAAAAAGAAAAGCACTCATAGTCTTTACATTTTAGACTTGTAAATGATCATTTTGAGCAAATTCATAATAAATACCATGTTTTTTAGCATAATGAATGTATAGCATAGACATCATGTAATTTAAAGGCCGGTATGACTGGTTAGTTTGAAAAAGTACTCAAAGAAGGGTTTATATTCATTAGGGTAAAAGGGACAAACCCACAGAGACAGATTTCTTGTGCTGATAACAGTTCCTTCATTCAAGTATAAGTCATATTTTATAGTAAAATATAAGTCATATAAGTCAATGTCAATTGTTTAATAATCAGCTTAAAAAGAAGTCATATAATATAAAATTGTACACATTAATCGTGGCATTATTTTTGCTCTGCATGTGCATGCATGCCCAGTTCTTGTGTCTGCATGTGCCTGAGTGTTTCTCAGTGCTGCACTGGGCCAAATATGTGTGATACTGAGTGGAGCTAAGGACCATTGCTGTGGGAATACAGTGTTATTGCTGTTAAAGCACACTGAAACAGTTTTCTGGGAAGAGCAGATGGGCTTTTCATGTAGAAAAAAATCAGGACATTTCTACAAAGTATGGCCTGAAATTTCTGGATCAAGCCACTCTCTGCATCTTATTTTACATTCCTGCGTAAAGGAAGCGTTGTTTACTTCTTTATCATCATGCATCTCTGTGATCTGTCTTTTGGAATAGTAAAAAACATGTAGGGATATTAAAATTGGCAATAAATGTAATTGAGATAATTTTACAAAGACGACAGAAATGTAAAAACAAATGACTTCTATGTTAAAATATCACGTTTGTTATGATTATTTATGATAAGAGATCAAATCGAAAGAAATAACTGCAGAAAAGAAATTCTAATAAAGTTCTTGCCACCTGTGTCTTACTATTATAATAATTGTAATTTTAATGATAAAACAGGAACTTTTTCGGTCTATAAATCTATGCTTTTGCTTCAGTAAAGAGCATTTAAATGTCCTAAGAAAGCAGTGTGTAAAATAAATTCCTGCAGTCCTCAGGTTGCATATCATTTATGCCTCACAGTTATCTGCTGTTGGTTGGTGGAGTTAGCACCCTCGACCTGCATGGAAGAAAAATCTCCTGAAATCACTGTTCAGCACATTCATTCTCTGTCAACTTAAACACCACAAGTACTATTTCTTAAAGTTCTGTTCAGTAGGTTCTGTTCTTCAGGACAACTGGACTGTAAAAGGTTGATCTAGACGACATTTTCTGCTCATCCGAATTGCTTCTGAATCCAGAGATGACATTAATGGATGACTGAGAATCCTGCTGAGAATTCCTATGGATGACTTTGTGACTGTAAAGCTTATTGCTCAAATGAGTAAAATGTACCCCACCAAACACAAACCCCAGCAAAAACAAAATTATCCAAGAAATCTCTTTTCCTTTTTGCCTTGGGTGAAAAATACACACAAGCAGGCTGTTGAATCAATTAATTTAATCAACAAGATGAGAAATCAAAGTAAAATGCCACCTGTATGGTCTATTTCTGGCAATTTAGTGATTAATTGATTAGTTGTAAGAAATAGTGGAAATCGATACACCCACTTGATAGAGGCATCATGATATCCACGGGAATACTGGGATACTCTGGAAAAGTAATTATTAATACTGCAAACCTAAAATCCTGTCAATCTTTTTTCATATGTGAGAATGAACATGGAATGCCTGCATGGAGCAATGTGTCTCTAATGTCTTGCATGTCAAATACTAACTGATACATTGATGGGTCCTTATTTTATGGCAAGCAAGGAGTGAGTGTTTTGGTTCAAAAGGCTTTAAAAGGTCTGTATTCACAAGAATTTAAAACGTATTTACGGGTCAATGTGCACCTACTTGATCATTTTCCATTTGAAAACATTTCATTTTTAAATCTAATTATAAGCTTTAAATACTCTGACAGATTACGGTAAAACCCATATTTTTTAAGGAAAAGAGAAACAGTGTCTGTGTTAGTGTCTGTGCTCTAGATCAGTGTTTTTCAACCTTTTTGTGAGCCAAGGCACATTTTATCCTTGACCAAAATCCCGCGGCACACCAGCATCCAAAAATTGAAAAAAGGAGAAACTCTATGGTCTGTATTGATCTACAGTCCCTCCACAGTCTCACATGCATTTTTGTGATAATTGTGGCAGAAAAAGCTGGAAGTTGCAGCTGTTTTTTCTAAAAGTTGTAATAAAAGTTAAGCTGGTTTTCAGTAATAATTTTCAACTAAATTATTTGAAATTTTACCCTGGTAGTTGATTTTTCCCTTCAGTTTATTAACATGCAATTGTATGAAACCTCACAAAAAAAAAAATATATTCTTTCTAAATAGTGACTTATTTTTAAATATTTTTTTCAATGTTAGTGCAAAGGACACTGTAATTTTTGAATAATTATATGATCACAATTTGTTTGATAAATTTTGCGCAAAAAAACGTTATATTTATTTTTTCTGTATACAAACAGTGAACATGTTGAAGTTTTATTAGTTTTTCTTTTGTCTTAATCAAAGATGAAATCTTTGAAAACTTTAACAAAAATGTTTTATTTCTTTTTAGATGATTAAATTGTTTCAATTTAGTTTAATTGTGTCTGTTGGCCACTTCACCTTCATCCTGTTTATTAAATGTTGTTTTTACTTTTTCTTAAATTTAACATATGAAATAATCCAGACATTATTAGAAAAGTGTTTTAGTTGTAAAGATGACTTGGACCAAACTCTGGGATGTTTGGCTGTTAACAAACACAAACCTTGAAGGAGAAACTAAACTGTTGACCTCTGATTTCATCAAGAAGATTGAAAACTGTTGGATGGGTGTTCATTGTGGTCAAGACGTTTAACAGGGAAGACTCATTGTACGCTGAGACGCTGTCACTTTAACCCAATGCATCATGGGAGACGTGGTGCGAAACAGCCGCCGAGGGCAGACCGACTTGCGTCTCTGAGCTTCATTGTTTTGTTCACTTGTTCCACGGTCTGACACCGGACTCTGGGGAAAGCTACACCGCTAAAGACGAGCTTTAGCTGGTATTTTTGTTGGAACTGAGAGACTTTATGAGCAGAATCAGAACAAGGAAGTGAAGACTTTAACCACTTCTGATTGGTCAGACTGATGACGTGTGATTAAGCCTCCAAGAATAATTGGTGGAGACATTTAAAGGGGCGGGACTTTTCCAAAAACAGAGCTGAAGCATTCTTATCAAAGTGTCTTTAATAGAATCAAATAAACACAAAGAAAAAATGTTTTTTACGATCTTTCATATTCTTAACTACTCAGTGTTTTATCAGGGCCTCTTTGGATGAACAAAGAGCTGAAACCCTGGAGATGGAAAATGTTTTTAGATCAGTGAATGGGTAATTTCCCACGGCACACTAGTGTGCTGCGGCACACTGGTTGAAAAACACTGCTCCAGTAACATGGTTTACACATATATGATGGGGCATTAATGCAGGAAATGTATAAAGATCCTGGAACGACATAAAACATGCAGAGACATGTACATACATTTTTCACAAAGATAACACAAAACTACATTTGGCAAGCATGAAAAAGTCATGACTGCAGAGAAGAAGCTGATGGAACCCAGACTGTCAGGCTAACCTGTTCTCAAAAGAAGACAAAATTATTAGGAGTTTTTACAAAAAGCACCTTTAAGGTTTTTTAAGGGAGAAATACATGAAAGATGTATTTAACTTTTTCTCCTATTTTAATAATTTAATGTTAAGCATAAATGAGTTTAAAATAATTGATGTTTAAAGTTAAATAATAATAAAAAAGAAATGAAGTGCAGAATATTTTGCTGATGACTTAATAGATGTCTAAAATGCATAAGAAAATACACTTTGTTTATCATATTCCATGATTCATTCCGGTTCCGGGTTACGGCAAGATGCGTGGTCGCGGCTCTCTGCGGATACTATCTTCAAATTACTTAAGAAGTTGATTTTCTCCAAAAAGAGAGCTGACCACATAATAATTAAGTAATTCATCTTTGTCATGTGCCTTATCGATACCATATGATTTTTAATTCTGTCTGAATAAAAAGCTAGGAACCGGATATTGATAAATCATGTAATAAAATGGTTATAGTATAACGGGGTGGGATTATATAAGTTCGCTTCCTTCCACTCCCTTTCAAGCAATATTTATTAATATGTCTAATTATCCAAAGTTTGATTAGTTACTGTATGAATGTATAACTGATGATTATATTGCTTTGGTGTATTATTTCTACTTAATTGCTTGAAATAAACGATTTCAAATAAAAAAAATATTGATATGATCATTTTATTCCTTTTTTTTTAACTTTTTTTTTTCTGTGGATAAACAAATAATGGTTGGAAAATCTTCCAACATGGTGTCTCCCTCACTAAATAAATACAAATCGCTCGGGCTGAACAAAAAAACAAACCATCTGCAATTTTACATGGAGCATCAATTACCATTTATTGAAAAGAACCAGCTTGACATCAAATAAAGTGTTTATCTGGCAAAGGCAGCATGCAAAGTCAACCTAAAATAACTGAGTCCATGGCTCAGTGTCTAAAATTAAATTTGTTTTTCCAAACAAGAAGCAAATCCACCAAAAAATGAAACCAAAAGTGCACTTCACGTTACCAAAGTCCATTTTCTGACTCAACCCAAGTAATCTAAAAAGAAATGGTTATCAATACTTCTCACAAACAGAGTAATCTTGACAGATAGAAGTGAACATTCTCACTACATTCACAGCCATTTGCAAAACCTGGTGCTTAGGACAGCAGGGGTTTTGTTTCTCGTGTAAAATAATGGCAAAAAAGTTCTACTTTGGTAATTTACTTAAACATTGATTGTCCTTAACATTTACCCTTAAGGACAATCTAAACAATCTGTTCTCACATCTCCCACAGAGGCTGTTTTTCACATCTCCACCCCACTGTCTCAGATCTACGGACCCATGACCTGACATGGGTTCAAAACAAAAATTCGTTCCCTCAAAACAATTGTAACCTTTTACACACCCTGTGTTTTCAACCAGAGATACAATTAAATGCTTCCGGTCATACATTTACTGTAAATAAGATAACTGGTTTAACCTTTGTGCTATCCTATGACCCCCCCCCCTACATTGAGGTGTTCTCCCTACCATGACAAAGGTGGATAAAGGTGGAAAGATTTCATGTAATCCATGGACACCAGTGAAGATCACAAATCATTGAAGAAAAAAGGTTCAGAGCACTGTCTGGTGCAGAGGTGGGCACTGAGGGCCGCATTCCTGCATGTTTTCTAATTTGGCTGGACACACCTGGACCAGGTTATCAGCCATGAGTAGGGCAAGACTATCTGGAAATCATGCAGACACACCGGCCCTCGAGGCCTGGAATTGCCCACCCCTGGTCCAGTGGGTCTAGATGACCCAACTCCCAATGTTAAAGTGCCTAGGATAGCAGAAGGGTTACAGCAATAATATCAATAAAATATATTTTGCCGTTGCATCATTGATGTTTCCATTGACTTAAGCGAGGTGTTCGCTACGCTGGGCAGCTGGCTAGCCGGAAGACGGAGAGCCTCTGGGCAGACAGCCAGCTCTGACCTCCTAAATCTTAGGATATTTCTCTTATTTTTATCAAGACAATAATAAAAATATTCCCTAGTTTTATTCTTGTTTTTATTTTTTTCCTCTCAAATGAATGTGCGTCACAGAGACACGGATGTAGGGGTGTAAAGCGGCGAAAAGCGCCACTGAAGCTCACCGCACCGGGAGACACTCTGAATGATCTTGCAAACCCCGACATGAAGACGTGATTACAGATGCTTTGTAAAGCTATTTAGAATAAATAGATCCGATCTATTGGGCGGCAGTTTAGCTCAGGCAGGTTGTCCATCAACCGCAGGGTTGGTGGATCGATCCCCGCTCTCCCTAGCCAGCTGTCCCCCCCCGAGCACGGCTAGTCTGCAGCTCACCGCTCCCCCAGGGGAGGGGTCAAAATGCGGAGAACAATTTTCCTATTGTGGGATAAACAAAGTATCAATTATTATTATTATTATTAAACATCCTCTGTGTCTTCCATACATTGTAATGAGACACACACGGACAGAATTTTGAATTTATCTGCTGTAAATCCAAGTATTGCTCACATCCGTGTTTTTGAATGACTTATCATGTGAGTTGGTTTTTGTTTAGCCGCATAAACCATTTTATAAAAAAATCTGTAACTACACATGAAACTTGGCAAATCTAACAAAGTAGATGAGAAGATTTGCTTCATTTTCCACAAGTTTTCCACAAATCCACAGAAGAGATACTGCCCGACGATAGACTGTCCAAAAGATTCTCGTTCAGCGTAGTTTCTGTTCGGCATTTCTGTGTCAGTTTTAACTATACAGGGTAACCCTAAAATGTCAATTTTTGATGTTCACGCTCTCCTAGTATGGTTACATAACAAGCCTTGAAAAAAGCTTTGCATAGCAGCTTGAGCCTGTTCACCAAGCTTTCTGTGACAAAATGTACGTTAGCGCACGTTTCACCATCTGACTGTGATGGTGTCCAAAAATAAACTCTATTGGTTACACTTTGCGACTGGTTGATGCACCTGTGCGTGCTCCTATTGTGTCAAAAGAAGCTCTGTGCTCAGAAAAGGTTAGAAACCTTTCTGTAAAAACTTCAGTCTTACTGACCTGGATTTAAGTCCTAAGAGAACATACTTCATCTTCTCTACAGCGCTTCTGACTGCTTTTGTAGAACACTGACCTTTGTAGTAAAATAATCAGTGAATGTTCAGTTATTAAAACTTCAGAAACATCCATATCACTAATTTCTTTGTAATAAAAATGCTGTTCTCAGCAAAAACTAAACACGACACAAAAAATATTTTTATATGAGGGATGGAGAATGTGGATATTCTAATATGGTTTCAGAAAAAACCTTGCATTTTGTGGTCCACTGGTCGCAATTTTTTTCCCCTCCGTTTTCTGCAGCACACATCTCCCCCATTAAAATCTGACTGTAAAAGGTGAGGCTGTAAGGGGGACAGTGGAAAGTTGTCCTTCCATGTGCAACTGAATTAATTTCAACATTCATTTATTTAATATGAATCCCTCTGTGAACCTAGAGAGCAAATGTCTCAGAGATCAAACCCGTTGAGACACATAAATGAGCCACATCCAGTCAGGCCCTATTATATTTAGAAATGATTTATTTTATCCTGCAATTATCAGTCGACCTTTTCAAAGTGGGTCAGCAGCAGGTAGTTTAAGCCTACCCCGTATGGAAAACACTCTGTTCCAAACAAATGAACAAAAACATTTCATTCTCACCAGACAGATGTAACAATATTTTATTCACTGTCTTATAGTCTGAACTATTGATTTCATTTTGCCCCTTCTCACTCGAGCATAAACTCATTCACAAATATTCAAAAAAGCAGCAAACAATGCATGAAAACATCCTGGCGCCAGGTTTTTGAAATTCTGACCAAGCCATGAATGACTCAGAAAGAAAAAGGCATCAACAGAAAAGGGAGGTCAAAGCCTGGACTTAAACCGTTTTGATAAGCGGTGCGGAAACGCCTTAAAATCTACAGAAAACGTTCCTGTCATATGCTAAAACAGTATTCCCACTTCTCTGAGCTATTGACAGCTTTTACCACCACTACATCCAAAACATAGCAACAATAAAACAGACTAAAGAAGAATTAAACCGGGATGGGATTTGGCTCATTAGCATTTGAGATGTAAAGCAACTGTGAGACTGAATCGTCATTCAAGTCAACTTTATTTTACGTGGCATGTGTCCGAATGATGCTGCGTGCTTCCACAGACAAATGCCTTCAGGAGAATTTCTGTAGCCTCCTCACACTGGGTTCTGTGTCACAACACAGACAGAACATATTAAAGAAAAACATTTAAATGTTACCTCCTTCTCTTCCCCACATGTGCTGCAGCTGAACACTTCCTGCACCATCTTCTCCTTCAGGACACTGGGCTTCTAAAAAGTCACTTGTAGCTACACAAAAAGCATGTGTTTAGTTTAATACAATAAAAAATACAAATAAAAAAATGCAATAAAAATAAAGAAATGCATAGATGTATTAAATCTATATACAATCTAAATTAATAAATTGATTCAAATTAAAGAAAATCTCTCATCTTGAAATAATAATTGCTCCTAATCCTATATAAATATTTGCACTTATGAACACGCAAATCATTGAATCCATTAAATATAATGATTGTCAAGTTATTAATGTAAACAGGCTAAAACCATAATGGTTACATGCAGGATAGCAACAAGGCAGTAACGCTGAGGAGGACCCAGCCGGGATTCTGGGAGTAAATGAGCTAACAGACAGGATGATGGGAAAACAGTTGCATCTACAGGAGGGAACGCCTGAGCAGCTGTTTTATCATTCTTTAAAAATACCAATTATGGGACCTGTTTAACATGAGGTGTATGTGTTCCGTGCTCCTTCAACACTGCAAAAACTGCATTTTAGGGACATAAAAAGACCGTCGTTTCAATAGCACTTGTCTCATTTTCTGTCTTGCAAGAAATTTAAGAAATGTGTCACAGTGACTTAGTTTTTTTTCTTAAAATAAGAATTCTTGTTGGGACCATTTTTCTTACCTCATTCGCAGATTTCTGATTTGTTTATTCAAAAGAAAACCTGCCAATGAAGTAAGAACTTTTAACATTTCTAAGGGGCCTGTTTTTACATTGCCTTTCACATGAAAAGCTGTTTCTGTAGGGATGCACAGACCAACTTGAATAACAGAAATGCGTCTTTCTTGTCTGTATCTCTCACTTCAGGTTGCAAACCTGCTGAGACTGTTCCAGATCCCTCAGATCAGCTATGCTTCTACCAGTGCAAAGCTAAGTGACAAGACCCGTTATGACTACTTTGCTCGGACCGTGCCTCCTGATTTCTACCAAGCAAAGGCTATGGCAGAGATTCTGCGTTACTTTAACTGGACCTATGTGTCGACAGTGGCATCCGAGGGGGATTATGGTGAGACTGGCATTGATGCTTTCCAGCAGGAGGCTCGTGCTCGCCAGATTTGCATTGCCACTTCTGCCAAGGTGAGCCGCTCCATGAGCCGCTGGAGCTACGAGAACGTGATCCGCTCCCTGCAACAGAAGTCCAATGCCAGGGTGGTCATCCTCTTCACTCGCAGTGAGGACGCGCGTGAGCTACTGGTGGCGGCAAACCGCATGAATGTCACGTTCACCTGGGTGGCCAGTGATGGCTGGGGAGCACAGGAGAGCGTGGTGAGGGGAAGTGAAGCGGTTGCTGATGGAGCATTCACCATTGAACTGGCTTCCTATGAAATTCCCCAGTTTAATGAATACTTCACTGGTCTGCATCCGTACAACAACAGCAGAAATCCCTGGTTCCGAGAGTTTTGGGAAAACCAGTTCCAGTGCAGTCTCCATGACCTGGGCTGTGGAAAATTCTCGCTTCGTGACGTCCCATTTCAACCAGAATCCAAGATCATGTTTGTTGTGAATGCTGTGTATGCAATGGCTGCTGCCCTACACAACATGAGGCAAGCCTTGTGCCCAAACTCCACCAAAGTGTGTGACGCTCTCAAGCCAGGGAATGGTCGAAAATTCTACCGGGACTACATTCTCAAAGTCAAGTTTGAAGGTGAGTCAAAGCATGATTATGTATGTTCATCCCATGGAAGATTTTTCCACCCATAATTCAAAGGGGTATGCAATTCTGACTCAACAATTCAATTTGTTGTTTGATCATATTATAATAAGAAAATGCATTTTGCAATTTAGAAGTCATTATGATAAATTACAATCCAACATTACAAATTTTTTCATCTGTCAAACATCAGATGAAATTGCACAACAGTGCCCCCGCAGTAATGTGTTTACATTTACCGGGTGCCATGCATTTTCTGACCTAAAATCCTAATGAAATGCAGCCTGTCAGACTCTCATCAGGGCGAGGCCCACCACCTACCTATATTTGCCAAATTCCACCTCCACTTCCTTTTGTTGACCGGTTATTGACTGGCATTAAACCGGTCTGCTCCCTGAAAAAGCTGCTTTAAGAAGCCCCCTGTATGTTATTTGTTATAATGTATAAATGTGGATGCATGTATGTCCATATGTTTAGATCTAGATGAATAAATTTGGGGCATACTGTAGAAGGATTAAATATTATTCTATAGCAGTGGTCCCCATCACCCTGGCCGCACAACAGATAATGCATACGCTAACTTGGATTGTTTCTGTTCTGTTTATTTTCTGATACTGAAGATAATTTTAGTTTGTAAAACTACCGGATTCTGATCTGTCTGTCTTGACTCGTCACGTGACTTTAAGCAGCTGCTTAAAGTCCCGTGCAGTTATGTTGAGAAAATGTAAAAAAGCATTTCTGTTAATCCATTTTAGTTGTCAAATTAGATATTTCTAATTGAATTTTGCTACACATTTACCTAAGAACTTTTTGACAAAGAAATGTCAAGCACTGTTGTTTATCATTTTAATAAAGTGACAGAATGAGCAATGTCGAAGAAGAAAAAGAAGAAGCGGTTTGGCGGATTGCTTTTTCATTTTAATTTTGAGTCAACAAATGCAGCTTCATTTTGAAAATGAAAAAGCATTTCTGGTATTGACTTTTTAATTATGCTACAGAATTGCTTCAATAAGTTGCCACAATGAATTACCTTTCACTGATTCGCACAGGTGGTCTGACAGAGATTTTTACGCCCTTGCTGACACAGCTCCACCCCACTGGTTGCTTTCTTCCTTCCGGCACAGGGGACCCAGACTTAGGCTCCATGGGGCTACATAGTTAGGCAGTAGCGTGAAGGGTCAAGGGCCCACAACAGATGAAACTCATTGTGCCACCTGGGGATCAAATCCTAGTTCCCCATGTGCCAGTCCTGCGCTTAACAAACTGAGCTATATAACTTTGAAAAAACGTCAATATTATCCCCCACAGGATGTCGATAGATTATCTGAAAGTTGTTAAACTACTTACGATTAAAATACCTGTGAAAAATGCTATAGTACCACATGAGAATTACTTTTTCCAAATTTTTGCCAATAATTCAGCTAAACAAACTTAAGGTATCTTCAAACTGTGAGGATGTTTTTTGTCGTTTGTAGTGTTCACTGTAATGCCACGAGACGAATAGTGTTGCTTTTGTTTTCTGTGCTTGTCTGCACAAAGCTTTAATGCATGAAACATGTAACTGCAACCTCATCAACTCATTCACACATCACAAAGACAGCCTTACCAATTCAAATGCTCTCATTTCTCTTCCGGCTGTGGTTTATCCTTTGATTTATGGAAATACTGACATTTCCATTGATGGGAGATAAAAGTGGACCACTGTGCTCTCATCCAGCTGTGCTTTTATGCTCTTGGAAATTTCAGAAAAAATGAAAAAGAACAGAAAAGAGGGAAAGGCCCAAAGGATTTGAGTCTGTAGACATTTTACCATCAAATTTATAAACAATTTAACAGATTGACTACGTTTCTCACTAAGCTATGGAGAAATTAGGGCTTTTTTTTAGTTTATTTAAATCTTCTAAACATCAAAGTCAAAACTTTATTAGCTGGGCAAAAAGGAGAAAGTTAATTACATTTTGTGTATGTTTAGAGTTAATATGTAGACAATTTTTCTAGTGTTTAAACAAAGTACTTCCATTATTGGAATTATAACTGCTAACGGCAAAATGGTACAAATTGTATTGAGAAGAAAAGCATTTTGAAAACATTTCTGCAGAAAACATGAACATGCTTACTTGTAAACATTAATTTTAATGTGCCGACGCCCACTCCGATCATCTTTTGATCTGTTTTCGAGGTGTTCCCACTGGTCTTTTAGTTATAATCAAAAAACAAATCCTAAAACAAAAAAATTCAATTTTGTTTTAGGATATTATTTCTTCAGAGCGGCAGTAGTTCATTAGAAATTCACCTCTGAGTTATTGGTGGGACCGTTGGCACGGAGCAACCCCGCCCCCACTTCCCTTCACCACTACCGGGAGCTCTCTGTTAACTTGCTCTGATAGGTTACAACCCCTCATATCTAAAATCAAGGTGCAACAAAAATGGCGAGCAAAATAAGAGCTATCCAGCTGTACAGTATCTCATCTGAGATGACATTTCAGATGAGAAAATCTATGATGAACATGGATCTAGTCGACCACAAGTGGAATGCATGAGAATGGAGCTGAGCAGGGAGCTTGTGGCCCGCCCAGCATATTTTCTACGTCACAACTACAAGTTATTTTGAATTACCTTTTTTTGTCTGCTCCTGCAGACCTGTGGCACAAAGATGACTTATTATTTATAGTTAAATGGAACTTTACACATATTTAAACGCATTTCCGTTTTAGTGCATTGGGTAAACTTATCCACTATAATACAGTGAGACTTGCAGTAGTGGAGATACATTTGAGTCTGCAAGAAGAAAATGTTGTTGCATCTCTGTTTGATGTCTTCTTTTCTCATAACAATAAGTTCTGTTCTCTTTCTTTTCTCTTTTGTCTTCCAGCGCCCTTTCGCCCGCCTGATACAGAGAATGTAGTGCGCTTTGATGCCTTTGGAGATAGCCTTGGCCGCTACAACATTTTTCACTACCACAAAGAAAATGGACGCTATGTCTACCGTAAAGTGGGCTACTGGGCACAAGGCCTCATCTTAAACACCAGCCTGATTCCCTGGGCTGACCAGGCTGTGCCCAACTCCCAGTGCAGCGACCCCTGCAGGAAAAATGAGGTGAAAAGTATGCAGCCAGGAGATGTATGCTGCTGGATCTGTATACCCTGTCAGCCCTACCAATACTTGTTGGATGAGTTCACGTGTGCTGATTGTAGTTTCGGACAGTGGCCTCTGGCCAATCTCACCGGCTGCTATGACCTGCCTGAGGAGTACATTCGCTGGGAAGATGCCTGGGCCATCGGCCCCGTCACCATTTCCTGCCTAGGAATGATGAGTACACTTTTCGTGATTGGCCTCTTCCTTAAACACAATGAGACTCCTGTGGTGAAGGCCAGTGGGCGTGAACTCTCTTACATTCTTTTGCTGGGAGTGCTTATGTGTTACTGCATGACCTTTATCTACATCGCCAAACCCTCCACAGCAGTATGTACACTGCGCCGGCTAGGTTTAGGCACCTCCTTTGCTGTATGTTACTCAGCTCTGCTAACCAAGACCAACAGGATAGCCCGGATCTTTGGTGGAGTGAAGGATGGAGCCCAGAGGCCCAGATTCATCAGCCCAGCTTCCCAAGTTGCCATATGTGGTGCTCTAATATCCTGTCAGCTGGTAGTGGTGGTGGTCTGGCTACTACTGGAGGCCCCGGGTGTGAGGAAAGAAGTGAGCCCCGAGAGAAGAGACGTGGTCACCCTTAAATGCAACAATAGGGATTCCAGCATGCTGCTGTCTCTCACATACAACTGCATTCTTATTATCCTCTGCACTGTCTACGCATTCAAGACCCGAAAATGTCCTGAAAACTTTAACGAGGCCAAGTTCATCGGATTTACCATGTACACCACCTGCATCATCTGGCTGGCATTTCAACCAATTTTCTATGTTACTGCCAGTGACTACCGGGTGAGTGAGCCTGCATAGATATATTATTGTGTTCTTGTATTACAAGATTGCACTCAAAGATATACGTGTGTGTATGTGTGTATGTGTGTATGTAGACAAGTGCCGGTTGCCTTTTGTTACTGGAAGAAAAATCCAAACAGACCAAATTGTCTAAATGTTTTAATGATTCATTGTTGTTCAATACAATCAAGTTTTCTCATTGACAAAAGGGTTCCATATGTGTATATGCCAAACATAACTGTGGTTATTGATTAACTACTTGAGCCTCAGTCACATGCACCCATATGGGTCAACCCCCATACGGGTGCTGGGGTTTTTTGGGTTGTCCGTCTCGTAGAGAGTCGTAGAGAGGAGCAGCCGCATCTTAAGGGGACCACTGGTGTGTCTTGTTGCTCCTTTGAAAATGGAACGTTCTGTTGTCGTATATGTGTTAAATGTATCATAAAGTATTTGTAAGGATGATGTAGGCTACACCCAATTGTGTGTAACCTACATGGGCTGCATGGTGGCGCAGTGTTTAGCGCTCTTACCTTCCAACAAAAAGGCCTCGGTTTAACAGAATCACCAGGATCCTGTTCTCCACCATGGTCCAAAAACATGCTTCATAGGTTAATTGGTTACTCTAAATTGTCCCTAGGTGTGAATGGGTGTGTGATAGTGGCCCTTCGTCAGAATGGTGACCTGTCCACAGTGTACCCTGCCCTCCCCCACGATAAGCTCCGACAAGGACAAAAATGGGTTTAGAAGATGAATAAATTAACACACTTATAAAATACGGGCGATGCTGTTGGAAAGCACCCTTTATGCAGGACTCCAGTTCTCATAAGGTGCACATAATGGCTCCTTATTGACCACATGGGGTGTGCATAGGAGTCGTAACGTAAGTGCTAGAAAGATGCCCATAGGATGCCCACACAAATTATGCTCTAATTGTCTAATTTACGCATTTGTCACAGCCAGGATGCGTGCAACAAATGTGTGAAAAGCGCGCACCCTTCACTTGAACAGCACTGATGGGCTTCCTGCGCAATGCACACCATTTGGGGGTTTGGAAAAAAAATATTTGTACGGCATGCCTGAATCTCACCTATTTCATCCTTACTTTACGTGTTGCTCAAGTGTTCACTACAACCTGAGGCCTGCAGCAGAGCATGTTTCTATTTTTGCTGTTCCTCAACTTTCTTCTTCTTCTTTGCTACTTACAAATATACGTTTTATTGATATATGAAATATGAAAACAGGCTTTCTATGTCGCAGACAAGACAAACAAAGACATCTCTTTTTGTAGTCATCACATTACCAAACCAACATGCTGTTCAAATCCCATAGTCGCATTTCTTTTTTAAATACAGTCCCATTTCAATAGGCAAAATAACATTATTTTTTTAATTCGTGTGAACACAAACAACTTTAAAACCAAAGTTTTTTCACTGAAGAAAGAATGTAGCTGCCATTGCTAATGGAGCTCTTAGGAATGTTGGAGTGTTAAGGAAGACAGCCACCTACATTTGTCTATTAAACCCTTGAAGTGTGGCTGCTTTAACCACTGGGCTAAAGTTAAAGTTAAAGTTAAAGTACCATACCTGTCACACCCTAGGTGTGTGAAAATTGTTCTCCGCATTTGACCCATCCCCTGTGGGAGCGGTGAGCTGCAGACACAGCCGGGAACCATTTGTTGGATTAAACCCCAATCCACCCTTTAATGCTGAGTATCAAGCAGGGAGGCGTTGGGTCCGATTTTTTGAGTCTTTGGTATGACTCGGCCTGGATTTGAACTCACGACATTCCATTGGTTTTGAACGTGCTAAAATGGCGATTTCAATATGCGGTTTGTACAATAAAACAACGCTTTTGACGCCCGTCTTGGGACAACTCAAGACAGTGTAAATTACAAACTACTTTTAAAACGTGTGTAAACATATGGTGTTTTTGATGACCGAAAGCGCAGTTCTCCATGCCGGTTTTCCTGGCGTTTTATGATACTTTTTGCTTGCCATATAGACCCGTGTTTGGGCATGTATCACTTTAGGAAAAGTCACGTGATACAGCCACTGTGTCTGTGTCACCGAGGTGCCAAACAAGGAAGGTCATCTACCAGAAGTGTTTGCAGATTCAGGAGTTTTCTGCCCAGTTGGGTGGATTTGATTTTGATATTGCGGGGAAATTCTGCTTTAGGTGGGTAAACATAATATGGGCAGGTTTGGCGTCAGTTTGGTGGGTTGTAACCCTTGTGCTATCCTAGGCACTTTGACATTGGGAGTGAGGTCATCTAGACCCACTAGTCAGTGCTCTGAACCTTTTTTCTTCATTGATTTGTGATCTTCACTGGTGTCCATGGATTACATGAAATCTTTCCACCTTTATCCACCTTTGTCATGCTAGGGAGAACACGTCATGGTCATCTTGAACCCATAGGATAGAAAAGGCGTTAATATGATTCTGAACTATCTTTTATTTTTGCCCCCATTTTCACTAGTTGTGTTACACGTTTTATTTCATAGAATCTTTCCTAAAGGTGTTGAATGTGGGGGTTTAGTTAAGTTTGTGGAATTATGTAATGGTTTTAATAGTGTTTTTGGCTTTTTGCCCCCCCCCCCCTTCCTATCAGTGTCTGCTTGATCTAGCAGAAGACAATTCCATTTCAAACTGACCCTTATTTGAAATCACTCATTTAATGTTTGGTAGGTTAATTGTCGCACCTCCTCGATGGTGAGGCATTATGGAACAAGGCAAGAGAATGCGGAAGCCACAACTACAATGACAAATGTTGTATTTACATTAGTATTTTATCAGCAAATCATTGAAGCTTCTTAACTTGGTTGCCTGCAATGATGTTTTCGATACAGCAGGTGTCAGTACTGAATAACACAGTGTCGACACAGAATTGATGCAGTTTGGGTAAAGTGCCAAAATGCTTCACAAGGCAGCGCTAATCGCTACAGAGGGTTTTTTAGTCCGTTTTCAGGCTCTATATATAAAACAACCATCTATTGAACGCATGTTCAAAGTTAAACCAGGCTGAACAATCAGGGATTCGATTGTGTGGTAAGTGAGTGGAGCGGCTGCATCTTAAGGGGAGCACAGAGGGATGTATAAATGGCGTCCCTTCTTACTGTGCCAACCAGTCAGGGAGGAGAAATTAATAATTGCCGCTTGTGTCCGGAAAAAATTCTATGAAACCAAGTCCTTCATAAATCAGAATAGAGCTGTGAAAGAAAAAGTCTGGCGCGAGATTCACGCCATTTGCACAATTTCAACATTTCACACCAAACCTCTTTAAACTGTAGGGGTGGACATGTGCTAGAAAACAGTAGAAGAAGAACAGAAGAAGCCCCATCCTGTTCATTCTGATGAACACTACGGGCAAAATGCGTTTTCAAAAATGCATGTTTAACCCGATCAAGAACTCTCGTCACATGAACACATAAGGATTTTATTTGTGGTTGTCCTGATATTCCTGTATTGTTCCTGTCCAGAAAACAAAATGACTGTAGAAATATGCGTCACACAGACATTCAGAAAAAAAAAAAAAATAAGTGCTCAACCCTTGTTACACAAATCCAGTTTTGAAAAACAACCATGAGCTGCTGGTGGCCTGCCAGTGTGTGAATTTTTGTGTGAGTTTGGAACACACCAACACTGCTGGTCTTGATGAGGCCTGTCATTTGTAAAGAAAAAACTCCTTTTAAGTACATGAGTAACGGAATTCATACATACTTACACAACATGTTTATTCATGGCTGTTTGGAAAACGGATTCAAAAATCTGAAAGGTGTTAAACAGAATTCTGTGAAGGAGGGAGACCTTTAATCAGCGAGTGCAAAGATCAGTCAATGGAAATAAAGGTTGTTTGTCTGGTGAAAGGATTCCTATTGACAGCTACAGACACATATTAGGTGTTTTTTTTCAAGGACAGCCTGTAATATTCCCCATTGCTTTGCATTCCTCACAATTCAAATTATTACAACATAAATAAGAATGCATGCATTTGTTTATCAAATACCATCAATTGGGGTTTTCAGGCAGTACAGAAAGCCTTTGGAGTTTTGTGCTTTTAAATCCTCTGAAAAAGACCATGTCTGCTGGGCTCTTGAAATAAATACTAATCTTGCTTTTGCTCAAATCAGGCCACTAATATTTGAAATTTTAACTATTTGCTCAATTTTGTGAGTGGGGTCCAACGTTCCAGGTCCAGAAACCGGAAGAAATTTCCAGAAAAAAGTCTGCTAGCTTTACTTAGCTTATCAGTTCCATTGATTGGAAGCGTTTACCAGCAGGTGCTGTTTTCTGTAAGACAATGACTTTTCAGAAACAACTCGCTCCATAATAAGCAAAACTGAAACCCAAGACTAAAAACTATTTTGGTCCAAGAGTTTGGATTTTCGTATTTTATACCTGACCATCACCCAATGTCTAGTCTCTGGCTTGAACAGAGAACAGTTTTTACTATATTTATCTCTGTTGTTCTGTCCAAATTGACTCTGGAAACTAATCACTACATCATTTACCTCAGGGCTTAATGGAGATTTGCCAAAACATTAATACATAAAGTCCTATTAACTATCGCACACCTAGTGGGGTAAATTTGTTCTCTGCATTTGACCCGCCCACTGGGAGAGCAGTGAGCTGCAGACACAGCCATTCTTGGGTCCCTTTCTTTAGTCTTTGGTTTGACTCAGCCACAGATTTGAACACAGGACCGTCTAGCTTCAAGGCAGACACTGTACCACAAAGCCACTGAGCTGGTGTTAAATGCAAGCCCTTTCTTATTGACATTTTATGACGCTCAGACCTTCCATGTTATAACTTTAGTCTGTAATATCAACCACTTGCATTTTTGTCCAGTGAAAAGCAGTCAAAATCAAAATGATAATTTCATTAACTCTAATCATTTGAACAAATGTAAAGCTCGGCTAGTTAAATAAGGATGTAACCAAAAAAATCCAACAGTGACGGAATTAAATATGAGCACAGCTGCTGTATCAGATAAACAGTTTGAACAGTTTCTGATTTTGCTGCAGATAAAGCTGCCTGTGACTGCAATCTTTTTTATAAAATTGACATCATTTTTAGCATCATTATCTTGTTGACATACTTTGGTTTCAAAGTGATAAATAGATACTGGATTTACTCCAGGCTGCTGCTCGTTTAACTTTATTTTTTTGTTGATAAATCGAGTACAGTGTGATATAATGTAACATCCTTTGATGCTTTAGTTAGTGTGCGCCTGTATCTTTTAGAGAAGTCTGCAGACAGACAAATTGGCAGGTTGGCAGGTAGGGGGTGAATTCACAGTGGTCATCCTTAAACACAACTATGGGCTGACACTGAAAAACTGCTTAGGTTTAGGGAATTACCCGTGGGGAACCCGATCAGTGTTTAATGGAAAAGACACAGAAGGAGGCAGGCAGCGGAGCCCCCTGACACAGCTGCCATTGCAGGAACATGGAAGAGGCAGCGAAGACCACGAGGGCTGAAAAGGAACTGAACGTCCCTGAGTGTAGCTATGTGGAATGGAGTGTGAAAGACTGGGATGCTGAGTCCCAGCTGTGCTCCCTCTATCCTGGGACTCTAGTGACGCCCAGAGGAACCCTTCCTCCACCCCCTCTAAACAACACAACTCACAGCCTGAACAGGCTCATTAAAAAGATGTAATCCCCCTCTTTGACTGATGAATTATTACTGAAGCAACTCAGACGGCACAGCTACTCTAGTTTTTCACCGGCACTGGGGTTTTCCAGCTTTATCTCCGCTGTTCCTCTAGTCGTACACTGCTTTTTAGACTGAATGGAGATCCGCAGCTATGTAACAAAGAGTTGACTGGTTATTTCAACCAACTCTCATAGCCATTTGACTATAATGAGTGACTCTGAAAATCCACTCTGGGGAGGAGATGCCCGTTTTAATGGAAATTTTCATCATGTCATTTCAGGAGAAAACAGAGAAATGAAGATCCAAACTGATCACTCTCCTGTTTAATCACTTTTTACAACCTGGAAGCTCTTTCCTTGTTTGGAGTTTACCTGATCAGCTGACATTGCAGGACATCAGCCCTTTATTCTTGTGCCGCAAACGGGTCATAATGACATTTAAACAACTTCACACTAAATAAATGAGTTTTAAAATACATTATACCAATGTATAAATATATCTAATTAAATTCAGTGAATTAATATAAGGCCAGATTGTTTCAATTGTATAAGGTTTATATAAGTGAAAAACAAATTACATCAAAGGGTCTTTTGAGTATTCCCTGTTCTAATCAAAGAAAGTAACCAGTAACCTGTTTCCTAAAGACCTGTAACCTGTAAACTCAGTTTGCTTAGCCAGGTTTAGGTATTTGGCTGCTGACAGCAGTTAACTTCCAAAACCTGTTTCTCTGATAACCAAGTTATATTGGATTTGAGTTCCTCAGGAGTGTTGCCCAGGTGTGGCTGTGTTACCTGACTCTTGTCTGCAGGCGCTAAAACTATGTGAGCTAAAGCGGATAGATGGTTTTGAGGTAGTGAAAAAAGGAAATATTTACAATTTATAGTAACTGTTGCAGATGTTAAACTGTTCTGAGCTTGACCTTGATGAATGCTGCCGAAAAAACTCAATAGTTACGAAGGCTGTATAAATATGGCAAATATCAACATTAACCTTTAAATTATAATATTTACTTCCAGCTTTTGTTAGCTAACTGATCCCATGGCCGTACAGTTCCGTAACCCTTGTGCTGTCCTAGGCACTTTAACATTGGGAGTTGGGTCATCTAGACCCACTAGACAGTGCTCTGAACCTTTTTTCTTCAATGATTTGGGATCTTGGTGTCCATGGATTACATGAAATCTTTCCACCTTTATACACCTTTGTTATGGAAGGGAGAACACGTCAATGTAAGGGTGGGGTCATCTAAGATAGCACAAGGGAACAGAATCCACATGTTTCACATGTTTTACATACTTTTGGGCACAAGGAAATGAGAGAATTGCTGACCTTAGACACTTGATGCATCTTGAGGAATAAAAACAAATTCTCCCAATACAGAGGCTACAAGCTGTTATTCCTCAATTTAGGGTAGAAAAATGAAGCAGTACAAAGATTAAAAATAGTGAAGCTGACAAAAGACAAGAAGTAATTTGAACAGAAAAGAAGTGAAAGCTTGGTGGACTGACAGGAAAAAGTACACATTACTGAACAAACAAATAAAGTGATGGTTGTCTAACTTGATTTGTGTCCTAAAATGTTCTCTAAAAATCCCTCAAAGACCCACTCTGGTGAAAACTATGTTTTAGTGTTTTTAACATGTTCTGATGGGACCAGTGTTTGGCTGCGGAGCCACCATCAGTGTGTGAATGTGTGTGTACGAGGGGTGAATGGGACTGTGACCGCACAGTCCTTTTAGCCTTCTAAAAGATAGTAAAGCACTACATAAGTTAATGTCATTTCCCATTACTGATAAATCACAACTAATATCACAGGAGGAATTAAAGATATAAAAATGAGCAGACAGCTTGTTGAGGATAATTTTCAGGAGTTTTAAATGTTGCGTTTCTCTCGTTTAGGTGCAAACCACAACCATGTGCATCTCCGTCAGCCTCAGTGGGTCGGTGGTTCTGGGCTGCCTCTTTGCTCCAAAGATCCACATCATCCTGTTCCAGCCACAGAAGAATGTCTGCACCCTCAGGGCGGCCACCACACGTTTCAGTGTCAACACTGCGGCGGCGTCCAGTTTTTCTCAAGGTGCCACCTTACAAACAGCAGGATTTACAGCAAACCCCTTACAAAGCAAAAACTAAACCTCAAGAAAGAAAAAGGTCTCTCCTTAAAAAAAAAAAAACTTAGTTTCTCTCTTGGAAGAAAAATAATCTGATCAAGAGATTTTTTTCATTACCAAAATAATCTTAGTTTGAGAAAACATGTCGTAATGACAAGAATGTTTTCTTAAAATAAGAATTCTTGGTAAGACCATTTATCTTACCTCATTGGTAGATTTCTGTTTTTGCTTATTCAAAGAGCATCTGCTAATTGTGTAAGAACTTTTGACATATTTCTAAGGGGCCTGTTTTTCCAGTGTACAATTGATGTAACCCTTGTGCTATCCTAGGCACTTTAACATTGGGAGTGGGGTCATCTAGACCCACTAGACAGTGCTCTGAACATTTTTTCTTCAATGATTTGTGATCTTCACTGGTGTCCATGGATTACATGAAATCTTTCCACCTTTATCCACCTTTGTCATGGTAGGGAGAACACGTCAATGTAAGGGTGGGGTCATAGGATAGCACAAGGGATAAAAGGACAACAATCCACACATATGATTACATCTGTCAAACCTCTGCCTTGCCACTGAAACCATGCAATCTACAGCGGGGAAAATCCGAACAGCCGAACCCTTTTATAATCTCTTCTTCTTTTCTTTTTTTTGCTTTGCAGCATCAACCTCCAACGTTGTTCCAACAGTGTGCAACGGCCGAGAAGTGGTAGACTCAACAACATCCTCGTTGTGATCCAGTTTTAGATCTTTTGCTGAGAATTGTAAACAGAGTAATATAATCAATAGTTCTGATTCAGATACTGACCAGGTCACACAGATGATCGTCTTGACTTTTCTGTCCTCAAAGTGCCGTGAGTACAATGTTCCAATAACTTAACTTTGTTCTTTGACTCGTAGCAAATTGAAATGAGATGCCAATAAAGTTGAACATAACCTTGTTTTTTTGGAAATTCTATTTGCAAAGATGAAGTAAAATATAGTCAATATGTTAAATGTAATATATTTAAATGGTTTTTATTGTAGATTTTGGTGAACCAGTTTGTGCTTTCTTGTAATTATTGTAAATAAAATGTGTTTTTTATAAATATGAAAAAGAAAAAAACTTGGTTTTTGAGTGTGTGTGTTTGTGTGTGTAGGTGTGTGTGTCTATGTAGGAAGAAAAATAACTCTGCACATGTCAGTAAATTAAATTATTAAGTTGGCCCACTTGAAATGTAAATCAAACATGCATGACGTCCCTGTTCTAAAGACCAGGAAACTCATGTGGAACCTGACATTTTTATTGCTAATAATTGAAGATCTGCTATCTGCACCATTCATCTGAAAAAAAAAAAAACACGCAAACAAACAGACAAAAAAAACCCCACTATATGCTGCTATAAAATAAGACCCACTAAAGCAATTTATGAAAATACACAAAACAGGGACACCAAGCAGCAAAAACAAATGTTTTGTGAAACAGAACAAAGCAGCATTAGTGAAGAAAGACTGCCACCTTGTGGCCACTTTCTCATTCTACGCAACATCCAGCTGAAGGCATGTAAATATGTAATAATGTAAGGCGGGAATAGTTTTACATTTAGTTGAAATGAAAAATAAAGCATATGGAGTATTAGCTGGGATTTTACATGTTTTCAAACAACCAAATCTAAGAATAAACTAGTTTAAGGGAAACTGTTGTCAATGGCAAATTTTCCAATCATGAAGGATTAAAGGCCTAAACTTTGGGGAGACACCAGATACGTGCTAGAGGCGGTGGAATTATCTTACTTAGATCACATCACAACAATAATGATTAAGAATTTGTGGAGAAAACTGAAAAAGCTAGTACACATGTGCATGTTTGTCTTTTCCCTTGCAAAGTCAAAAAATAAACAAGAAATGAAGTAGAAAAATCATTTTGCCCATTTTAATCATTCTAATCATTTTATGAAAAACAATGAAGCAAAACAAAACTAATTTAATAATAAAATAGATATATTAAGTGAACAATTTTATGCAATGAAAACAATTTTGTCATGTCTGTCCTAAAATGTAATAATTTTAGATCTTACAGCAAAACAGACCTACGGTAATCCACACATTGACATTTGAGGGTTTTGTATAATATAATCTTTGTTGTACATAAGCCTTCTATTATTTATTTATTCATTTTTTCAGTTTAACTCAACTCTGAACTTGAGAACCGCATGCATGTGTTTTGTTGCTTCCCATTTCTTAAATACAATTGTGGTTTATATCTTAAATGTCTGTGACATAAACATTGATGCAGAAGCAAACCTGTAAACTAGTGAAAATAGTCTACAGTTGATGCTGTGGCTTAAAAAAACCTCAAATATTTGTTGAGTGGTGAGCAAACAAACAAAATAGTATGCATGTAAGAGTACTCCTAATTGCAATTTGCACAAAGAAATGCAAAAAAATACACTTTAAACCTAGTAAATAACAAACGTATTAGCTATTATCACAATCTAGTTCACTGCAAATAGTTTAAGATTCTTTAGTTTGGTCAGGATCATTTTTGAAAATTCGTGAATAATAAAGGTCAAAACAAACTGTAATTTGTTTGTATTAAAAAACTGGGCAAAAATCAAGGATAAAAACAGAAACATCCCTTTGTTCTCGGCTTTTTCTGGCAATAAAACTGCTTTCAGTGATACGTGGAAAAACTACTCTCAACAAGTTAGAGGTATTGTGAAAAACTCAGTGGATGTCGTAAATACAGTCTTTGTTTCACTTCACAGATTTTCAGGATAGGGAAATAATTGTTTTGGGGTGACACACACACCTCTTTTAGTGTTTTCCACACAATTTTCTCACTGTGTTACTTATCGGGCCCAAAACCAAAATAGTCTAAAAGAAAAAACCTTTTAATGTGGCATCAATCTCAACATTCTGTGGGGATAACAAGCTGATTTTCCAAGTTCATCATTCAAACAGTCATGAACACATGACGCGGCTGAACAGAAGAGCAGCACCACCTGACCATAGCGCCTTCAGGTTGGTAGTAGGCAGTCAGATGTTGCAGGTGAACTTGTCTCAAAGTTTGTGACAGTGGAGCCCCGCCTGCGACAGATCACAACCATGACCAGGATCAAAGGACCTCTGACCTCAGACATGGTTTAGCAAACGCCACACAGCTGCAGGTCCGTTTACCAGATGTGGGGGGTACAAGCAAAGCAGGGTGGAGTCCAGAAAAACCAACCGACTCCACCACTTGAATGACAGACGACTGCTGCAGGAGACTCCACTGACACCAAGACACACGTGTGCAGTACAAGACCATGTGACCTGGACAATGCAGCAACAATATACCGTCCTGTTCACTGATGAGTGTTGGGTCACCTTGTACTGAAATGATGGTCAGCGCTGCTGGAGAAGGCGAGGTGAGCACTACGCTGAGGTCAACATGGTCCCCAGGGTTGGATTTGGAGGAGGAGGCGCAGCATTCTGCACAGGCATCAGCTGTCAGTACACACAACCGATTTGGTTGTTTCAGATGGTTCAACCACAGCCGGTTCTTACCTCAGAGACATCATAGAACCATCATCATTCCCTAATTTCACCAGCACACCCCCAACTTTCTGTTCATGGATGATGATGCTCCACCACATGATGCCAGAACTGTCACAGGTGGGCTTCAGGAAGTGTGACCTATGACTGATACTTTCATGGGGATCAACCCCTCTCTGAAGGGTACAATATAAAAAATGTATAACTTCTTACTATCCACCCTTGATTCAACATCTGACAATCTATGCATGGCTTGGTCAGAAGAGCTCCAGGTGGACATGAATGATGATCAGTGGAGATCTGTGCTTGGACAAATTCACTCCTCATCAATGTGTGCCCACTGTATCAGTTAATGTAAAGTGGTTCATTGAGTTCATTGGTCTAGAAGTAGACTTGCCAGAGTTTTTCTTGGTACTGATCCTAACTGTGTAAAATGTAATCTAGGCCCTGCAACTCTCACTCATGTTTTTGACATGCCCGTCGCTTTCTGACTTCTGGAACTCTGTGTTTGACTCTCTAGCCTCTGTCTGTTACGTCAGAGTACAGCAATCCTCCATGAAAGCTTTCTTTGGTGTACTTCCGGACAATCAGTCCCTCTCCCTTTGGTTTGAGGGTCTTGTAGCTTTTTTTACACTGCTCGCCCGGCGGACTTTCTTGATGCGCTGGAAAGATCTTTGCCCACCCACTCATTCACAATGGATAAAAGACTCACTTTCTTTTATCAAGCTGGAAAAAGTCAGACATTCTATTAATGGTTCTGGATCTAAATTATCTGAAATTTGGTCACCTTTCAGATGTACAGTATTTCTATGGCAAAGGCTTCAGCAACTTCATTGAATTGCAGAAGAACCATTAGTTGCATTAGAAATTGCACAATATAGGAATAATACCCATAACTTGCAGAACATTTTGATACTTGAGTGGCAGAAATCGGAGGAAGTATGCAGAAGATACGCACGGGCAAAAAAACGTACAGAAGAGCAGTAGGTTGATTGCATAACAAAATCAAACTGATCAAACCAATAGAAGAGAATAACAATAGTTTGATAGCATGATTCAAACTAGTAGAAAGTGTTCTCCATCATTTTTTTTTTTTTTACCAGTGCTGCCTTCCTTCATCAGCCAGTAAACTTAGAGGACCTGATCTAACTCGCTTCTGCCGCCAGGGGGCGACAACAGCCCGGCTGCAGACGTCCTCCATGTGTTAAAGCAGAAGATAAACAAAGTGCAGTCGGGCTCCACCCCGCAGTCACGGTCTGTCTCCGGTTCGTGGCCTGTTCACCCATTCAGAGACAAAGCTGAAACCGGCCTTTCCTGTCTTCTGCCCCATTCAATCGGCTGCTAGTCTGTAGCTAAACGGTGAGTTTCCGGTTGTTCGGTAAACAAAGTGAAGACACGTGACGTCGGTCGGACGGTGTTGGTCTGATCCGTTCTCGTTGCTTTGCAGAGATTCGGTTCTCTTGTAGCTGCTGACGTGCCACTGTGTTCGTGTGCGGGACGTTTGTGTCCGAGCATTTCCGGTGTTAAACTGTGTGACCTGTCAGATTAAATTTGTGACCGCAGATCCACGGACCCACGCCGGCCGTGGGCCTGGAGACAGACATCCCTTTACTCTACTTTGTTTACCTGCTACTTAAAGTCACGCAGGACGTCTGCACTCCCGTGTCTGCGCAGACCCCACCGGGGAAACATGGCACCAAAGAGACGAGTTGCCTCTGCTGCCAAGGCTGGAGGGAAGAAAGTGAAAGAGGAGCCCGAAGCGCCCCAAACCAAGGATGCCTTCACCTCCGCCAAAGAGGCCCTTCTGGCTGCAGGGGCCCAGCCCAGAGGCAGAAGGGCGGTGGATGAACAGTGTCCCCTGGCTTCCACGGGCGAGGTGGGCTGGTTGGCCCGTTTCTGATGATCTCAACATCATTATGGCTTTTTGATGGAAACAAATGTGTGGTGCTCACCAGGTGTATGAGGACTACGGCTGCATGCTGAACCAGACCAACATAGGTCACAACAACAACAAGTTCTACGTTATCCAGGTCGTTCAAGAAAACAAGAGGTTTTATACGTGGAACCGGTGGGGGAGAGTGGTAAGTGGGTTCACTTTTCCTTTAATTTCAAATGAAATGTGAAGTCTTTCTTGGTGTTTGAACATGCTTTTATTAGGAAAATCTATCTTAAAATTACATTTTTAAGTACTTTTATTATTCAAATCGTTGTTAATCAAGAGCAGATGAAAAGAATGCTGTTTGCTGAAGCTTGTAAGTGTGATGTACAAGTTTCTACGGCAAACCAGAAGCTCCATTCTGATGCATCCTTTTGCAGACGATTAAACCTATGAACATCTTTTTTTCCTCGTCTCAGCTGGAATCTGGAGCAAAACTGTACGGATGGATAGCTCTGATATTTCTCACCATTAGATGCACTGGCGATGAGAGGTTGGGGGTGGTGTGAGGGGCTGTAAGCTAGTGGGAGAATGTATAAACAGATGGATGATGGGAAGGGGGTGGGCTCGCCTTACTTCTTGCCAACAGTCCTGCCAACAACTCAGAAGTGAATATCTGATGAACTCCCACCACTCTGCAGTAACTATGTCCTAGAAAATGACACAGGTCAGGGCTCCAGACCAAACACTCTCAAAATGTCTGCAGCAAAATCTGCAGCGAGACTGAGTGAGAACATTAAGTTGGAGTTGTCCTTAACATTCAATTTAGTTTTAATTAATCCTCTTCCCCTTAGTATGATCTGTGTTATTATATATTTTATATTGATTTGAATGTTTTGTAATGTATGTAGCCTTTTTTAATCAATTCGTATTTTAAACTATTTTATTTGACCACCCAACTACAAAAGCCCATCAGGACACATGTCCCATAATGCATTGTTTTGTAGTCATCAGGGCCACTTTCAGTCAGCACATTACTAAATTTCCAGCTGTGTTCACGTAGGTTGGGGCCTTGCTGCTCCCACCCCTTTCTCGTGATATTTTTGTGATGATTGACAGGTGTTGTTGGAGCAAAAAGATACGTCACACACCAGGTGATCTGCTCAGCGTTTCCTCCACCTGGGTGATCTCAAACACGCTTATTGTGCATCTTGGCTGCACTTATTTGATGTCACCAACATTAATTTCAATCAGTTTTGGAGCTTTTCTCTTACTAAGCACTTTATTTTTCATTCTGAATGTATGGTATCTTTTTACTATTTGTACTGTCATGACAGCGATGGTGCTGTCAGTTTACCTTGTTACATCACTGTATTATTAGTAATACAGTGGAAATTAATAGATTTGGTTAGCATGTTGATTTATGGTATGCGCCCCTAAACTTTCTGGTTGTGCCCCTAAAATTTTCATTTAGGGGCCACAGTGCTCCTAGTGAAAAAAGTTAGTCTGGAGCCCTGCAGGTGTTTAGATTAAGCCTAAAAACGACATACATTATAATCAAATGACCACTTGGAATGCTTTTACAATAGATCAATGTTTGATTTTTACAGTTTAAAATAATTAGATTAGATAACTTTAGTTATCCCACAATGGGGAAATTCACGGATATGCAGCAGCAAGGACATTCAGAAATGACATTCAAGTTAAATAAATACATAAATAAATAATAAATAATAAAATAATATTAAATAAATAAATAATATATCTAAATGTGAAAAATAATGTGTGGTCATCTTAAGCTGTACATGGAAATAAAAAAGGTGAGTCCTTCATGACAGTGTCCCAGATTCAACATGAATTATAAAGTACATCATGTACAACAAAGGGAGTACTAAAACAATTCATAAAACAAACAAACAAAACAAAAAACAAATAGGAATAAATAAAGCAGCAGCCAAAAACCAATATATCAACTACCAGAAGCACCCTGCATCCATAGTGATGATGACTGTGTAAGTAGCCAAAATAGTTGAGGCAAGTTTCCTAATTCTCTTGCGTTGTTGGTGAAGATGTAAACAACTGTTAAATTACATTTAGTTCCATTTTTCTGATACTTTAATAATAGTTATACATTTTCTCACATCATAACAGTGTGAAATACATTCATACTTTGCTCAAACACCTGGGGGGTATTCCAGAAAGCAGGTTATGCTAGCTCCCACGATAAGTTTGAGGCTAAGGAAGTTGATAACTTCAGCTTTCGGTTCCAGAAATGGAGGTATGTTTCAGGGTAGGTCAAGTTACCATAGCAACTCATGCTCTGAACATAACCTGGTCTGGAGCAGGTTTAGTTGAAGCTTAGTTTGTTTACAGGGAGGTGAAGCAGCATGGCGTGTCCATTTAAAGATGATTTAGTGGATGAAGAAGCTCAGATAATACTTTATCCACCATGAGAGGGTGATAAGACCACATATGGATGTTGGAAAGAGAAACTTTTTTACTTTGATCTAACTTAATTATTTGCTTCATTTAAGATAAATCATTTTTTTGTTAGGTCACCTTAAAAATAACACGTAGTTTTCAGACAATTATTTTCCTTTCGTTCAAATTAATTCAATTACGTAGGTGTAACTTTGATGCTGCTGTTAGATCGGCACCGCAAGGGATTCTGGGATAACATTCCCTTTGCCTGTCTGGACGGATTTGGGTTTAAGTATGGGTTTTTGACCAAATGTGTTTAGTTGTATAGCTGTTTTACTGTGTTTCATCGTGTTTTGCCGAGCTATTTTGTCCTACTATGCTGACGTCTCTGTACCATGAGTGAGAGTAAAGGAAAGGATGAGTTTATATAGCACCCCTACCACCTAATCCTGTTATAACAGTGATGGAATATTCCGTGTTTAAGCACTCCATGCTTTTTTTCCGTTCTTTTTATTGTTATAAAAATGAGCATATCTACCGGCTCAAACTTAGACATATGAAAGTTCAAGAAATATAAGTAATTAAGATGGAAAAAAGATTAATGAAGTAATGTGACATTTACTTAGATAAATACGTAAATTTGAGTTGTATAAACAATTATTGAGTTTGAATTAATTTAACTAAATTATTTAAATTATTTTTCAGCCGAGTTACTTTTTTGATGGACTTATCCGCCGTCATTAAAATCTCAGACTCCGTCTCACTTCCGTCTCAAGTGTCGCACTCTTTTTTTTTCTCCACGCGTTTCCATGGTGACTCTAGAAATCGGCGATCTATTGAGAATGTCTTTATGTACCGTGCGTTAACCCAGGGTTACCAAGTCGAGCGTAATTACGCCAACTCATATCCGGTCTTTTGGAACCGACATACCCAGAGTAAGCAAGTTCAGGCGGATTTCAGCCAGAGTTCAGGCTTAAAGTCAGGCTAGTTTAAACATGCTTCCTGGAATACCCCCCAGCTGCACATGACACATGTTTATTTTTACCCTATCAAAAATGTATTTATTATCCAAATACAAGATATCATCAGTTTCTCTAGTGATTTTTGGAGGTTTACTGGAATAAAGACTTTACAAAGACTGTCAGTTCCTTGTTGTAATACACTTCTTCCTCTATCAATTTGCATGGGACTGCCTCGTCCTTTCATGCAAATCCAGGGTGAAGTTGGACAAAACAAACTCAACTCATTCGATACGCCTGAGAAAGCTGTCAAGGACTTTGAGAAGAAGTTTAAGGACAAGACCAAAAATGACTGGAGCAACAGGAGCAACTTTGTCACTCATCCTGGGAAATACACTCTGATTGAGGTGGAAGGAGAGCAGGATGCTGAGGTCAAGGCAAGTGCTCTGCCTTTTCAGCCAGCAGATGTTGGTGTCATTGATGGCAGCCGTACTCAGCATCTTCTGTCTTTTTCACTCAAGGTTGACAGTGTTGATGGAAAAGCCGTCAAAGTGCCTAAACACATCCTGCCTTGTACCCTCGATGACGCCACTCAGAAGCTCATTACACTTATTTTCAGCAATGACATGTTTAAGGAAGCAATGGAGTGTATGAACTTAGGTAAATGTGTCTCCGTTCTCCATCTATTTATTCATCTGTACCTGTTCAGTGGGCTGTGTGTGTATTTATTTGAACTGTTTTTGACAGAAGAACAAGTGTGTTGTGATGTAAATAAATCCTTCCTCACATTTTAATGTCTAAATTAAAACAACGTTTCCCAAAATGCTAAACTTTTAAGCAAAAGAAACGACAGTCCAAAGCTATACCCACTTGATTTTGGTCTGTGTCTGTTTGTCATCATGCAGATATCAAAAAGATGCCCTTGGGCAAACTAAGTAAGGTTCAGATCGCAAAGGGTTTTGAGGTTTTAGAGGAGATTGAAGCAGCCTTGAACAAACCCAGCCAAAGACATCGTCTGGAAGAACTTTCCTCAAAATTTTTCACCACAATTCCTCACAACTTTGGCCGGAACAGGCCCCCAACCATCAACACCAAAGAGATCATTGAGCATAAAAAACAGATGCTTATGGTAAGTGGGAGGAAATTGGTTTTGATCAACTTGTATTACTGTGTGTATTGGTTGTTATTGTTAATACCAGAGTGGTTGCGTAATGGTGCAGCTTTAATTTAGGTTATATGTAATATAGAAATGGTTTTGATGTTTTCTTCATTGCTAGATTTTCTTCTGGAGTCTGATTTGACACCCTCGGTGGTCTTTAACCTGAACTGTTGTCTTTTGGTTCTGCCTAGGTGCTGGCCGACATTGAGCTAGCTCAGACTCTGAAGTCTGAAACGGAGAAGGCTCAGGAAGAGATGATTGAAACAGTTCCTCATCAGCTGGACCAGGACTACATGTCTCTCAAATGCAAGCTTTCTTTACTGGACAAAAAGTCTAAAACATTTAAGGTATAGTCTCTTGATAAAAACTGCTGGAATCCTTTCAGTCATTTTCTTTCTAACAATGTGCAGCATATCCCATCTCTGTTTGTTTGTGAAGATCATCGAGACGTACCTTAAAGCAACTTCTGAAAAATTCTATAACCCAACAATTGTCAATGTGTGGGAGGTTGATCGAGAGATGGAGGTAGGCCCACATAGAACCCTAACTCCATATGTAGTACAAAAGAGCAATGGCCCCGCTTCTGTAATTCTTGTTCCACCCTGTAGGGGCAGCGTTTTGCTGAGAATGACAAGCTGGAAAACCGTCGTCTTCTGTGGCACGGTACAAATATAGCAGTGGTTGCAGCTATTCTGAAGAGCGGCCTGAGGATAATGCCTCAGTCAGGAGGCCGCGTCGGTCGTGGGATCTATTTTGCATCTGAAAACAGCAAGTCTATATGTTACGGTGAGGCCACAGATACAGCTTCATTTAGAAAAAGATAATGATTTGAAAAGTGTACTGAATTCCTTTTTTTTTGTCACAAATTTTAGTACGCACCTCAAACAAAACAGGGGTGATGTTTCTAAGCGAGGTTGCACTTGGAAGAGAGTACACTATTACCCAGGATGAGCCATCTTTAAAGGAAGCGCCCTCAGGTTTTGACAGTGTGGTGGCACGAGGTCGAGTGGAACCAGGTACTGTGGTCGCTGGAGCTATTTCATACTGTAAAGTCTTTGCTCTTGCAGGTACATCGTAATAAATTAAAACATCTTTCAAAATCTTTTCTAAAGTGTAATTTTAGCATAAAAATAAACATTTTGACGGGAGATGCATTCAAGAACGTGCGGAATGCGGATTCTTGAAAGCACTTTTAGCATAAGGTGTTCACACTGGAATGTCGCTTCCCGATATAAGTGCGTGTACTCACAGTTGGAAGAAACATGTCATGTGGTGCATATCTCAAGAATCTTGCTCTCAGCTCTATTCTAAACTGTAATCAATTTCTCCTTCACGGTCGTTTCTCAAACCCCTATGTCGCTACCAAAGCTGAGTCATTGATTGGTCAAAGTTCAACTGGTTCAACTTTCAACGCGCGTTCAATTGGTGCTCGTTTTGTATGAAGAGCTTGAAAATTAAACTTGCGTTGGAATGCATGAACGAGTTTTAAACGTGGAAGCCTCCAAACGTGCGTTTATATAGATGAATAGCTACAGACAGACAGACAGGCAGACTGACTGACTGACTCATTTGTTTATTATTTCACTGACAGATTTCATAGTATGTGACATGTATTTGATTAATATAAATATATTCATAACATATTCAACTATTATTGTATTTCTATGCAAATATGTCTAAATGTGCAAACCGTGTCAATTCAAAATTAAATTGAATCAAGTGGATCGAAAAAATCGTCAATTGAATCGCATTAATTCTGGAAATTGTTGGCCGAGCCCAGCGTCAGTTTTAAGGTTGTAAAACTCCTTACTGCACGCTTTATTTACTTTTCTCAGACAAACGGAACATTTTTATATTTTTCTCCCTTGTTTTAAACTCTCAAAATTCAAACCTAAATGATCCTACGTTTGATAAGTCTTTGTATGAAGGTATGAATGCTGATTGTATTGTTTTGTGCATTATTCTCGCCTTGATTGCTTGAAATAAACCAAATCAAATCAAACCTTGGTAGAAAAATAAGTCCAGTTTTCTAGAATGAAAACAAAGAGCTACTCAGGATCGAAGATGTATGTAGATCTGTCAAACTGAACGTATTCTGTTCAGGAGACACCGTGCTGAGGAGACTGAATGACAAGTTTAACAGCCAGTCAGGACGCGCAACATGGTGCACTGAAAAAAAAAAAGGAATGCCAAATTGCACAGAGAAAAATCTGCGTAACACGGAGGTTAACCACAAAATAATGAGGAACCACAGGAATCAAATTTTTAGAAACATGCCAAAAATTTACGATACGCTATCAAAATGAGGGGAATCCATATATTTACTTTAAAAACTGTATTAAGGAAACAAATGGACAACATTCAAGCTTATTGAAATGGATGAGACCTCAGATGCACCGTCATTGTCTTGACAAAGCTACTGATAAATGTTGTGTCGTAGAAGCTGCAGCTTTCTAATTTTTCTGATAAGTCGTGACATGTAAATTAGAAATGAATTTTGGATCGGTTTTGTTTACAGATCCCTCTAAAGACACTTTCATCACCCTGGAGGGTAAAGAGGTGGCCGTTCCTCAGGGAAAAGCCCAACACCAGCCCCAGTTCTCAAACAGCTCCTTCGGCAACAGTGAATATCTCATTTACAAGGAAAGCCAGTGTCGCCTTCGCTTCCTGCTGGAACTGAAAATGCGTCAATGATTGGAATCAAAGAGAAGCACTTCAGCCTGAGTGATAGATAAGCTGTCGTGGAGTTTAATGTACCTGAAGATCGCTTTAAGGTGTTGAGAAGACTCTGCTATGACCAAATCCTGATTCTTTTCTGTGCCTTCCAGCATGGTGCTGCTGCAACTTGTGTCTTGCGTTGCATAAACGATGAAAGTAATGCTAATTTCACTCTGTTGATGGATAAGATTGTAACCTTGCACTGTAGTGTCACATTTATATTTGCATAGATGTGTGAACACAGCTACATTTGGACTTTTCATGTAGTTTGATGCTGCAGCCAGTCCTTTATTAAGCGACTAAGAATGTTTTGGTTTTACCAAAGTCTGTTAGTCATCTGCTCCAGTGTGGAGCCGATGGGATAATATACAGGTACTGGACCCACTTGGCGAACAGTTTACCTTAGAATGAAGTTTCCTATTCTTGAACATCGTCTTTAAAAAAGTTATATCAATCCTTTTTCTCTTTGGATTGTGTCTTCTTTGAATACCTGTGTGATTTGGTTCAAGAGTTCTTAACTAGAAGGAAAACAAATCTCTGGGATCTTTTGCATGCAGCATGGCTTTAAAAATGCGTGGACCTTTGCAGTAGTTGTAAAATGACAGTTCATCGCAGCAACATTAAGGCTCTCTGTATTTGCAGAAAAGATGCAAATAGGTTTCTTGTTAGAAATGCTCTGATTGTGTCTGAAATGCTGCTTCCAAGTGAAACTACATTGCACATTTACGCTGAGATCACTTTAATGAGTTAATAAACTGATAATCCCCGTAACTATGACTGAAAAATATATGTGTGTGTGGATACGAGGCTTTTGAAGAGGTGGAGTGTAGGACCCAGGAAAGGGACGGTGCTGAAGAGGAACAGAGGACCATGTGTTGATGTGCAAACGGGAAAAAAAGAGAAAACCGTCCAGAGTCACAATGTGTGACAGTCAGTGCCATGCACAGCTGAAGATAAGGGGGAAAGGAGCCACTGGAGGAGTAATTAAAGAAGATATCTGAAGCTTTTCAGGAATTTGCATAAAATTCAAGCTTTGGAATCATCCATCTTCTGCGTGACTTAAATGCCTGTTTGGATCATTACTTTTTTGTGTACCTTAGAATTATTATTACTATGTGGGACTTAAACTGGAATTTAACCTGGTTGGACAGCTGATAACCAACTGGTTTAAACTGCAAAGAGTGAAGATGAACTATGGGTAAGTAATTTAATTAAAATTACTTGAGCTTAAAAAAAAAGACTGAAAGTATGATATAAAAATTGAAACACATCAACAGTTTTTATTGTTTTTAGGCTCCAGTGAAACTTGGAATATTTAGCTTGAAGTAAAAAAATGGCCAAATTGAAAACAGTTTTAGAGACGTAACATTTCTTTGGAGATTGATTTTTTTAATTAAAACTTTTCTGTAATTAAGGATTGAATTTCATTATTCAATAGAAGTTAGTTTATTGCATTGTCTTTATCACATGGTATTTTACTGGAGCATCTTACACTCCTGTATCAATTGTTCTTATTTGATTATTTTTTTTAAATCTCTTGATGCCTGAATTTATTTCCAGCAATGGGGGGGGGAAAATAATTCACTTATGTTTTTGCTTTTAAGTTGATCCTAAATATTTGCATTAAAAGTTGTGAAGGGTATAAAGATCCCAGAAAATCGGATGCATGGAACTCGTATTATGAACTTACTTTAAGCTAGTTGAAGTATTATATTTGGGTTAGGAAGTCTTATTGTGTTTTTAGGAAAAGCCAAAGCGGTGAAAGTGAGGTTGGATAATTTCTCCATTACTTTTACCAGTGGCAGTTCAATTACTGGTAGTAGTTTACACAAGTGCCTTAACATAATCAATCTAATTTGCTTTCTTTTCTGAGCACAGGAAATCCACATTCGCAAACATCTGAGATGCAGATGGAGGAAAGGCTGGAGGAATGATGGCCGACAAGACTAGCCCCATGATAACCTCTGATCATTCAATTTCTAATTTTTCCACTGGGTTATTTGGGCCCCATCCCACAGTCCCCCCTGATGTGGGTGTCGTCACAAGCTCCCAGTCTCAAATGAAAGACTTGTTTGGGTTGTTCTGCATGGTAACGCTGAACCTCATAGCATTGTTGGCCAACACTGGCGTGATGGTGGCTATTGCTCGTGCCCCTCACCTCAAAAAGTTTGCATTTGTGTGTCACCTCTGTGCAGTGGATGTGCTTTGTGCCATCCTCCTCATGCCGTTGGGAATCATATCCAGCTCCCCCTTCTTTGCCACTGTGGTCTTCACCATTCTGGAATGTCAAGTTTACATCTTCCTCAATGTTTTCCTCATTTGCCTGTCCATTCTCACCATCACAGCCATCAGTGTGGAACGTTACTTCTATATTGTACACCCCATGAGATATGAGGTCAAAATGACCATAAACCTTGTTATTGGTGTCATGCTCTTGATCTGGCTCAAGTCCCTTCTCTTGGCGTTGGTTACGCTTTTTGGTTGGCCAGCTTACGGTCATCAGAGCTCCATTGCAGCCTCTCATTGTTCTCTGCATGCCAGTCACAGTCGGCTGAGAGGAGTCTTTGCCGTTCTGTTTTGTGTGATCTGCTTCCTGGCTCCTGTGGTGGTTATTTTTTCTGTTTACTCCGGTGTGTACAAAGTAGCCCGCTCTGCAGCTTTGCAGCAAGTCCCCGCTGTGCCAACATGGGCAGATGCAAGTCCTGCCAAAGATCGGTCAGACTCCATCAACAGCCAGACCACGATCATCACCACCCGCACTTTACCCCAAAGACTATCCCCAGAGAGGGCCTTCAGTGGAGGCAAAGCTGCTCTCACCTTGGCATTCATTGTTGGCCAGTTCTTAGTTTGCTGGCTGCCTTTTTTCATTTTCCACCTTCAAATGTCCCTCACGGGGTCCATGAAGAGCCCTGGAGACTTGGAGGAGGCAGTCAACTGGCTTGCCTACTCCTCATTTGCAGTTAACCCATTCTTCTATGGGCTGTTGAACAGACAAATCAGAGATGAACTGGTCAAGTTTCGACGTTGTTGCATGACCCAAACTGTGGAGATTGGGCAATCCAGCCTAGAGGGATTGTTTCAGGAAAACTTTCTTCAGTTTATTCAAAGAACCAGCAGCTCATCAGAAACTCATCCAAGTTTTGCCAACTCCAGCCCCAGAAACACGGAGAACCAAGCTCCCAAGATTCCCGGGCAAACACAAGAGTAGCAGGCTTAGACTTTGAACTGTGCAAATCCTGGAATACAGAGCCAATTTGTGGACCTTTCCTTTTCTGGATTTGTTGATCAATTGACTTTGAGAAATAGGCTCTCATGGGTGAAAATGTCTTTGAATGAATGCATGTTTGAAATTCCAATTCATTCAGCAGAGATTATGACCAATGACTATGAAGGTGTACCCTGGATTTATCTGCATAAAACACAGTGTTGTGTTGTACTTTGAACATTTGGTATAGAACTTTACCAATATGTGGGTTTGTCTCACTTTAGTCTTTCAGGTTAATGCATGTGTGTATAATATATCCTATTAGTGTCCAAATTCAAATTATCAAAAGTGTTGAAAAGCCCTTTCATGATCAAAGAATGACATTATAATAAAGCAGCGTTCTGTGATTGTCTTCTATCATTAAACCATTCCTTCCTAGTGCTCAGTATGACATGCTTCTTTCAGCAGATTACCCTTAACAGGTTGACACGTAGAACGATCGATAATTTACATAATCTGTCATGGAGTTAGAGCATGATTCACTCAGCAGCACCAACCCTTTGATTTATTCCTCTGTGATAAATCCTGACTGAAGTGGGCTCACTGAACAATCCCTCATTTCAGACAAACACTGGCTTATGAGTGAGCTGAATATAAAGGTATAAAATTAGTCCTTGTACTTATGGCTTAATGTGATTGTGACAAGCGAACAGTGCAGTGAAGATAGGGAGTTCACAATGGAAATCACCACTGCCTGGATACTGCACTAAGAGCAGCAACAAAGTGCTGTTTTATGGCCTCTTTTGTGTGTATTAGTCTGCCTTGTAGACCGGAAAAGACAGAGTTACTTGGTTACAGCAAATAATAGCAAACACCTTTCTGTGATATGAATGTCACTTAGTAAAATGCTCTCCTCTCTTTTCTGTAAACTGTTAGCTGCCCAACCAAGTACAAGACACTCTAAAAATAATAATGAGACCAAAAAGTCCCAGTTACTTACAAGAGACAATTTTTCTTCAAAAACACCTTTGTCTTTTTTCACGCTGCGTTTTACAGAATTATAAAATCCAACCTGTTATCAAACTTACAGAGACACATTAAGAGGATCAGTCTGTTACTTTGCCTCTTTTTGAAAGCTTTGCTGAAGCCATTATGGTAGTCGTTTCCTTACATCGTCAGGTTTCTTTGAATAAAGCAGAATAGAGAAATCAATGGCTCCGTTGGTCAAAGGTAGGATGGGCTCATGGGAAACCAGGGTTTGACCCCCAGGGGGGTTTGATGAGCCTCATCCAGTGTGGGTCCTTTGGCAAGACCCTTCGTGTTACTGTGTAGACAGAAATCTGGATCTCCCTGTGCCCGTCCCCAGCCTGTCTCAGGAAGGGCATCTCTGCCAAGCCCTGCTTTGCTGTGGCGATCCGTGAAGTGATGTGCCAAAAGACTCATCAATGAGTCATCCGCTCTGTTTCTTCTAGAAAGGTAGCACTTTGCTAAAGTGTTTCTGGTTGACATTTTCTTACATCATCAGGTTCTTTTGCTGGTTATAGAGCAGGTTATAGAACCACAAAGGCAAAGACTCAATTGAAAGACATCCAGGTAAATAGGTGGGACAAGACTCCAATTGTACCTTGTTGAAAAATAGCTGAAATTTCCTGTTTTCTTTGTAAACACGACATTTTAAGAGAAGCTTTACGTTTACTTCTTGTTATTTCTCCCTTTAGGACATAATTTGGGTTAAAAAGTATCTTTACTTTAAAAGAGTATTTTAGTGTCAATAATAGGATCAACATCTCCCAAACTTCTCTGCAGAACAACCTCTGCTAGAACAAAAGTTGCTTTTAGTGTTTTACTTTGTTTTTGTTTTTATTTGCAGTATTTTCCCCCCAAAAAGACACAATGAATATGTCATGTTAATGGTTCTTAATACGTGAAAACAAGAGGTTTTTCACATTTGTTCAAACTGCTTTTGTCAACATCCTCTACAGTTTTTTTTTAAATCTTCTTAGTTTTAATCTTCAACAATTAATATCTTTCATTCCATTAAAATTAAGTTGTTCATGACAGTATAAGATGCAGGTATGAATATAGTTTTTATGTTATTTATTTCCCTTCTAGTATATGAATGTCATCTAAAAAATATATAAATAGACACTATCAACACTACTGCTGCAAAGGACATGAAGCAGAAGCCTTAAAGGAAAAGACAGTTCGGTACATGTATTCATTTTTCAGCACACTGTGGCCAGTGGAGGGCGCTATGGGCCAGTGAACGTCTCTGTCTCTTTTGTCTTCTGTCTTTATAAAAATACAGTATCAATCTTTAAGAAAGAGTCAGACATATGCTTCAGATCATATTTGCTCTGGTGGTTACTGTGAGTAACGCATGTACAATTAAAAGCACAGCAAGTTATTATGCAGAACCCTAAACTGAAATCCCCAGATTCAGTATTAAATCAGCCTGAGAGCTACTGCTTCCCTAATCTAATTTATTAAAATGGACACGGTTTTTAAAAAAATCAGTGTCAAATTGATGCTGAACAGAAACATGATTATTTAGTGTTGATTGTTACATAATCATGTAGGAAATGTGATGGTCTGTCAAACATTTGCAGAAGACGATAAGAAAAGTTCATTGAAATATTGAGCAGCAGACGTTTTAATGGTCTAAAGCACTGTTACCATGCTTTCAGCCAAAGAGGCTTGTTTAATGGCTGTACCAGACGAGGACAAAGTGCTCCAAGGGATCAGCGTCACTCTCACGGTACTTGTGGGGAAGTCGGGACAGATTATTTTTTCTCATAGGTGTTGCATATTTCTCATCCAGATGTAAATGAGACTGTGCAGCATATATCTCGTGCTGCCTATGAATACATTCTGGGAAGAGTCAAGGCAGTCATCAGTTGACAATGTTCCACATGGGTGTCAGCAACAAGGCGACCTCCAGCTGCGGCCGCTCAACCGAAGGTCTCCTGTGGAAATCACTAAGAGTACAGCTCGACGAGGCGGAGGACCAGAAGTTCAGAGGCGACATGAGACGATCAGTGTGAATGATGGAGGTGAAGGTGGATCTACTTTCAGAAGACATGGACTTCACCCAACATGGTGAGATGTCCCCCATTCACAGCAGGGATCCCAAAACAATCAACAGTAATCTGAAGATAACTAATCATCAGCAAGGACTGAACAAATGGTAAATGCACAATGTTAAGGTGCAAAAAGTTACCATTATTTGACTGATTTGAACATATGAGTAACCTAACTCTTTTCTGTTTCTATAAAACTACCTTAAGTAAAACATTTTGTTTGTTGCGTTTTTTAAATTAAGATCACAGGAATACATCTCAACATTAGAGTTGTGAGCTTCTGCAGCTCCTCTGCATGTACAGCAAGCCCTCACATTCTGTGTTTCTGCTTGTTGAGGTCCTGTTTGAGGATGTGATAGCAGAACCCCCCCTCTGTGCGGAGCTTTGATAGAGTTTGGCTGTGGAGTCACGCCCTGTTCGAGGTGTCCAGACTGTAGTGTTACCGCTCCCTGTCCCTCCTGCTGGCTGTAGCCATGTCACTGGCGGGGGGCTTCCTCTTTGCCGTGCTCATCAACCTCCACATCTGGTACGACTGTTGCACTGACACAAAGCGGGAAAGGACTGTTCCGCTTCTTGTTGGTAAATAAGGATAAGTTCGGAACCGGAGCAGTGTTTGTGAAACGAACGTGTGTTTTCTTCTCCCCTTTGTCTCCTTTCAGGGTCATCATGCCCTGTCTGCAGCTTCTTCACATCTATATGCGCTGGATCAAGGCTGTGTGGGCCAGCATACTGAATAGTGTTATCAGTCCTTTCTTTAGCAGCTTTGGGAAGTCCAATGTTCCAAAACTGCATCCAAGGATATTTTGTGTAATGATCAAATCTAAAAACGACATGAGAAAACAAATCTGCAACACAATGTTTGTCTTTTTGTTTGTAAAACAGTCCCATGACAAAACCAGAAAGTCGCTGTTTTACGTTGTAATTTAACCTGGTGAGCCGTCTTTGAGGGATATTTAATACGTGAAATGTTTAATTTTTGATTAATGACATGTTTCTTTGCAGTATGATGTGTACGTCCGACAGGATTTAGTTTTAGTTGGGTTGAGTTGAAAACTCTTTGCTCGAGCATTGTGATACTCGAAGTATTACTTAGTCCTATTCCCTTTATTTTATTTTTTTATTTTTTATTTTTTATCATTCTGTTTATTTTGAGATTATATGGTGAGTATTTAAGAAGTAATAAAAAGAAACACGTCACAAATAAACGTTTTATTGATCATTTTGGGATTTTGCCATTTGGCTCACAGTTTCATATATGTAACCATTTACATTTGTTTTTGACATTATCTAATAGAAAAACAATCAATGAACTGTTCTGACTTTTTTCTGAAGCACAAAACCCTTCCAAACCATGATAGCTCCACCGCTGTGTAACAGTGTAAGGACTCATGGTTTGGTGTTCTTTGTCATGTTTTTGGTTTCCTTTGTCAGTCACTTCACTTTCAGGTTCATGATCCACAGCTGTCTTCAGTTCAGTTAATGTCCCTCAGCCTATTTAAGTGTCTTGGTTTCTCTTCATCCTTGTCAGGTCATCTGCTCTGTTTTGTCAATGGTTTGTTTCTCCTCATAGTCATGTTTCAGTTTGTTTATTAAATGTTTTATTTTCTGTCACCAAGCTTGGTCTCCTGCATTTTGGGTCCTCCACCACCAGTTCCTGACAAACAGAGTCAGTTGAGAACCAACAAATAATTCTTTAAAAAAAAAAAACCCTCTGATCTCACTTTTATCATTTAACACTGTATTTGCAAAACAAATAATTCTTTGCAAGTTGCATTTTTGTTGTTGTTGCTACTTGCTGTTTGTATTCTGTGCACTCAATGTTGAAAGGGATTTTTTTCTTGCTTTCTTTGGCCGTTGCAAATTTTTCTTCCCTATTAAATGAGATCAATTCTCTGAACAACTTCTCACCGTTTCTCAGATGAGTTTCTTAATTTACCTGAAGCAAATTGCACTTTCTCTGTTCTGCTGTTCTCATTGAAGGAATAACAAACCCGGTGTTTCATGAACAGTTCATTAAAGGAATGCATCTTTTTAGGGCATATGGCAGGAAACATCACATTGTGTGTGCTTTTTGCATAACTGAGATTAATATAAATCATTAATGTGCTTAATGTTGCATATCTCACAGAAAGAGTGTGCACTCACACAATAGTTGTGAATCCTGTGGACAACTGAATGCATGCAGCGCACGGACCTGCAGACAGATTTTAGTGTGCCAATCAAACTGACAAAATTCAATTTTCCCTCTAATGCTCCTTTTGGACGGCAAAGTTTTTTCCTGGCGTGCTGCTCGAGCAGATCAATTTAAGCAATGTCTTAAGATTGGTCCTGGAAAAAAGGAGATTTTAACTGAAAAAAAGACCACCTCACTGCTTGTGGATTTCTTTTGCTGAAAATGTATCAATTTTGACACATTTGAAATCCTTCTGGCAATTTTTGTTTCCTTCTGTCAACACACATTTCTTTAAGCATAGGTTCAAACTCTGGGGATCTGACGGTGCAATAAGTCCACCGACTTTTTTCATCTGACTGATGTCAAAATATTTATAATTGTACATATTTATACTGATATAATTATAGAATTATAGAATGTGTTATTTTCTTTAAAGAAATATGTTTAAAGAGGAGGAATTACCAATTTACTTGTGTACAGAACAATGGTTTCCAAATTCTACTGGTTAATAAATTAACTGTCATATACAGTGGGATCATACTAAGTAGTTCTTAAAACTCTGAAAATGTTTTTGCAGAGAAATGTTAAACTTGCTAATTAACAATTTAAATAAACAATGGAAATTCATAAATCAACTGTAAAAACGTTTTATGTAAAATAGAGAAAACGAGCACCAGCCTTTTCAACACAAAACAATAGTTTTTTCGATCAAAACAGTGTCAGAGATAAACTCTCTACCCATTGCTCTCCATTTGATACAACTCTCAAAGGTCTGTGTGTTTCTCTGCAATTAATGGGAGAGAGGAGCCAGCAATGTGTTGGCCAACTGCATTGAAACGCCGCGTTACTAAAGTATGTCCACAAGAGCTATTTCTGTCCACCTGCCTTCATGCCTATCCGGCGTCTTCCCTTTCCGCTGCCCAGTAATAGTCCTTTAATTGGCCTGGCACACAATCATACACATTTTGCTCTCATTCCTCGTGCGTCTCGGCTCCGGGGGATCTGGGACAAGGAATGCCGATCCACACTCTGGAGTCTCTTCTCTGACACACAAATGGTTCAATCAAATTGCAAAGGTGATTGAGGGGAGAAGGTGCTGTGAGCCTTTCTCCACCTTTCACTGGGACTATAACTTCACCTCCTCCTCTCTCCTCTTTATTTAGCTGCTCCACTGCATGCATTTGTTTGTGCAGCATGCTGATATATCTATGATTGATAGCAACAACTGCAGAGCTTGAAGAAGACTGGGTTTGATGTTGAAGGACTAGTTTTAAATCAGAATATGTTGGAGTTATCGTATCTTCAAAGCCTCGAGACCCACTAACTGTCAGCTTCTTGTGTTGAATTTTGTGGGATTGAGAGAATAAGCAGGAAATTTCTAACGTCTCGACGTGTTTTGTTATGTATTCCAGGATGATAGGAGCTTTGTATTTGTTAAGAAAGGCTGTCAGTTGCAAACCCATTTAGCATGCAGCTTTAGAAAAACCTTCCAGTCATTCCTTCCAAATGAATCATCAGTGGAGCTGATGAAATGCTCTCCATGAAAGACTTGAGCTTCACAGAAAAATTCTCCATCTCATATCAAATTGACTCGCTCAGTTCTTAAAATTTTGCTAATAATAATAGAAAAAACCTCTCTCAAAACAATCTTAGGCTAAAAAACACAAGTTCCTTTGCAGCCAAGCCAAGCACCTGAGGGGTGTGCCTGTGCCCACTCACTGCCTCTGCTGTGGGAGTTAGTGCCACTGTGCAAACCCACCAACTCCATGTGAAATCTGACACAACGCTGGGGTCTCCTTTAAGGCATTCCTTTTCTGTCTGTGTTCATTACATGGAGTGTTTGTGTGTGAGCGTACACTCTCTCTTTGGGTGTCTCCGTGTGTGCAGGGTGGTGGTCAGGCCTCCATTTTTACCAAGAGCCCTGCAGCAGCTGTCCTCTGGCATGTCAGCGGGGACATTTCTGACTTGATACACGGCTCACAACTGAACTGACGGCGGCGTCTCCACAGGTTTGATCCTCTTCGCTTCCCGCCCGACAACTGTTTGAAGCCTGACCATGGCGGATCAGTACCAGTACAACACCAATGAGGAGAAAATCCAGAAGGACAGCCACACCAAGGAGATCGATCTGATTAACAGAGACCCCAAGCAGATCAACGAGGATGTGGTGAAGGTTTGTCCAGCACAGGAAAAGCATCACAAATAGTGGTTTCATTATGTTCGTCTTGTCTTTGCATGAAAAGAAAAAAACAACTCGCAGACTGAAGAATATTTCACCGTGCTGCTTTAAAAATCCACAAATAGACCAAGAACTATTTCTGTTGCTTGTGCAAAGTTTATTTTTAGGTCAGAGGGCTAAGAAAACTGATACACTGAGCGTCCAGGTTTTATTTTGGTTACCACAATTCTGTAAATGTTACTAACACACGCAACCAACAGAAAGATCTGCATAAGCATGAATAACTATGTGTTAGGATTAAGACTGCTTTCTTGGAGTCTGGTTGAAAATCAATAAAGAGGTGTGGTTGGTTATCGAGCATGTCATCTGTGAGTTCATGACTCACTTTGGCTTAGTCAGTGGAGCTGCTCGTCTCAGCTGTCAAACAGTCATAGAATTGCAAAGGATTCTGTAGTTTAAACTGTATTTGTATTTTATTTACAACGGTGAGGCTTGCATTTAAAACTGAACACAAGTTTATGTCAACAAGCAGCCTTAGGGGAACTGATTGCTCTATTCATGTATATATATATATATATATATATTTTTTTTTTTTGCTGATAGAAATAGACTAGTAAAAAATAGTTGTTATTCAATTTAAGTGTATTTTTAGTGTTGTTTATTATCTAGTAGAGCTATGGTAACAAGTTCATGTCTGCTTTGTGGGATTAATAAAGCTTTATTAGTACATTATTATTATTAAAATTATTATTATTATTCTATTCTATTTTAAATGCTTTTAACTTTTTAAAAGAGTAAGTTATTATTATCTTTCAATAGAGATTTTAATAATCCATATAATCCATGTTCTCATTCCATAAATGAAGCTTCCTGTAGATGTTTTCCTCCTTTGAAACCACAAAAAGACGCATGATTTAGGAGACAGCAGCATTCAAACAGCAGGAAGGGGTGTGGTCCTCTCGGAAACATGTAAAACAGCTGTTCATGTCCAGCCACGCAGTCAGAAGTTGTCTCCGATGTTGTCCTGAACCAACATTTGCCAGGATCCACACTGAGCCTCTCCGATGTTCTGGAAGCAGATTAAAGGCTGCGGAGGTGCAGTCCATCTGCCTGCTGGAGTACGATTACGGACAGGTTGATTAACATTTCATCGCAGTCTCAGCTCAGAATGTAAATGCAGGCTGGAACACTCTGCATCCAGGATGTAAAGACATAACAAAATCCCAAGATTTTGCATTTGAAAAGTTCCCCTAATGAATCTCAGGAGAGGCTGACTGTAAGTGTGGAAAATGAGTTGGAGTAAAGCTTCTTGACTCTTATGCATGCAGTGTTAAATGCCACTCCATGACTTTGTCTGTATGGCAGTGTTCTTAATTATGTTCTCTGCATAAATTTCGCAGCTTTTAAAAGCACCAACTCCGCATTTAACACAAGTGTGCACTTTCAGAAGAGCTCGCTGGGGGAGAGTCAATAAGGTAAGGGAGAGGAAGAAAGTCTATGGGGATTAACTGCCCCCTCAAATGTCTTCTCAGGTGGAGTTTGAAGATGTCATTGCGGAGCCTGATGGAACACACAGTCTGGATGGGGTGTGGAAGCTCAGCTACACCACCTTCACTGTGTCCAAATACTGGTGTTACCGCATCCTGTCTGCCATCTTTGGGATCCCAGTGGCTCTCCTCTGGGGCTTCCTGTTTGCCTGCATATCCTTCTGCCACATCTGGGCTGTGGTTCCCTGCATCAAGAGCTGCCTGATTGAGTCGCAGTGCATCAGCCGCATTTACACCCTCTGCATTCAGACCTTCTGTGATCCCTTCTTCGAAGCCGTGGGCAAGATTTTCAGCAGTGTGCGTGTAGCACTGCGCAAGGAAGTCTAAGAACTCACACGGCAGTGCGGAACGCATGATTGGATGAAGCGTGCTGTATTTTTACACACCAGATAATGAGGCCTGGCATATTTTCCTTCTCTGATACTCCTCTTTTTCCCATTACAAAATGCAAGCTCCCACCCACCTGACATGCCAGCGTGTGCATGCAGCTTGCCACCAGAAATGCTGAGGTGGCTGCAGCAGGCAGAACAGCTCCTCGACGTCTCCTGAAGAACAAAAGGGTCTCCTTTCAGAGTTGGATCAGGATTTCTTTCCTTGTTTGGTCAGAGAAATCTTAGATGTCTATTACTTGTCACAAAATAAAGGTGAGGTCTTCACAGCAGTTCTTAACCACTTAAAGATGCTCTTCTATGTATCGTGTTGAGCCATTTTCAAAGGTTTTCCTATTCCTGATTTGGGTTTACTTCACGTTTTACCAATCAAATGACTTTGTTCCTTCCACACCTTCAATGCAATGTTAAGACTGGTATCAAAGCTGGATTTTTTCAGGATCTAGTGAGTATGTTTTGGTAGGTTTAGAATCAACTGTTTATTCAATATAATTGTTTTTGTTTAAACTTTGTATTTTTTTTTCATTATCAAAATGGAAATGTTCAACACCTTTGATACAGCTGAGTAACTGATGCTTGAATGGCTACTCCCATGAATGAAACAGACGTATTTCTTTGACGGTTGCAGTGAATAAATACAGTACATCACTGGTAAAAGGCTGTCATGATCATCCATTTTAAATGTTTCCAGAGGGGAGTGAAAGGATTCCCCACAAAGATTTAGTTGTTTCTGGAAAAAAGGCAACCTTGAGTTGGAAGTGTTGCCCAGCGAACCGTGACCCACTAGAGGATGCTGTTGTGTGTCTTTTCCATGCTTGTCTCCTGTGTGCCACAGCCTCCCCTGATGATTCAGTGTCACCACACCCATCTTTGTTTGTAACCTTCCTGTGTTTCCTCCACTTGTGTTTTATATGCTGCTCACACGTTGTGGTTGGATTGTTGCGCTGTATAAGAATGATTGAATTAAGAAAACGGTGATTGGCTTCAAGTGTCATTAAAAGGTGATTAAAATTCACATGAGAGGCTTCGGTCGGTTGAACAGAAATCTGTTATATCATCAAAAGCGCTGTGATTCTGTTGTGTGTTCATGATCCTGACTTTATAAAGAACATCACACTGATAGTTGTGTTTATTGACCCTTGTGCTATCTTAGATGACACCACCCTTACATTGACGTGTTCTCTCTACCATGACAAAGGTGGATAAAGGTGGAAAGATTTCATGTAATCCATGGACACCAGTGAAGATCACAAATCATTGAAGAAAAAAGGTTCAGGGCACTGTCTAGTGGGTCTAGATGACCCAACTCCCAATGTTAAAGTGCCTAGGATAGCATAAGGGTTGAAGGAAGCCCTTTTTTAAACAGTTTTAATTAAGGAAACAATAGAAATATTAAATACGTACAAAGTAATGTACGGTAAGCACTAATATAACTTAATGCTAGTGTTTGAAATAATGATCAGCTTTTTAACCAAAGGACAAACTAGGAACCTGCAGGCTCATAAATGTTGGCATTTTTTACATTGTCTGACATTTGAAAGTAAAAAAAAAAACTAAGAAAATAAATGCCACAAACCTCAGAGGCTGTTGGTTTTCATTAATTCAGGTTAAAAAATTTTTTTTTGCCCAGTCAGCAAGACCAAGTGGGCCTATATAGTTTAAAAGTGGGCAGAAAATGTGGGCCCCAGATGTGTTTGTCCACAGTTTCCATGGTGGCCCCACCAGTGTTTGTCTTTAGTGGACAGCTCAGTTGTCCACCGGGCAGCTGGCTAGCGTAGCGGGAGGGGAAGCGACCAATGAGTCTGGTGGGACACCAGAAACAGGAAAGATGGCGGCGGTCACTGCAACACCTGCAGTGGACTTTGAACCCTACACTCCGATCAAGATCGCAGATGGAAACCCCACCTCGTTTGATCCCGCGGGGACGTGGATTGCATTCGGAGGGCAGCGGGTGTCAGGGCCTCTACTCATTGCGTCTCTTAGGAGCTGTCTGCTTTAAGATGAACCTCCAGCCGGCCTTCTCTCTTGGTCCAAGAAGCAGTGACAGGGCGAGGATTTTTACCACTGAGTGGAGAAGCAGCTACCAGGACTTTGTCAGATGTTGGAGCTGACAGGACATGGAAGTGGTTGGAGAGGATGAGGCCTTTATGGTCACAGGCTTCCTTCCTTCTTGCCATAGGCCCCAGAGAGCTTGTAACCACAACTCTGAACAGCAGTGGAGGGTCTCCTGGTGCCAAGTGCATTGATGGACCCCTTGTGTTTACACATGATGCTTGTTGTGGACAGAAAGAGCACATAAGTCCAACAACACAACAGTGACTGTGTTTCAGAGCCTAGACTGTGTGGCGAGTTGAGCCCACATTCAGTCATAGGGGAGGAGTCCAGCCTTCCTGGACTATTTCTCTGAGATGCTAAGGATAAGGAATGTGCTGTGTTCCTAATCTTTTTTCTGGACCTTTTGAAAAAACTTAGAAAACCTCGGTGTGATTTTTGTCTTGTTTTTTCTTAGACCTTGTTCATCTCCTCCTGGAGTTGTTCCAGCTTTGACATGAAGTGGTTGAGTCTGTCCTCCTTTTTCTGGATAACCTCTTTTAGATGAGAGGTTTCTTGGAGAAGGGAGGACTTTTCTTCGTCCCACTTGTTTTTGTCCTCTGCCTGCTGTTTTTCGGCTGCATTGGTCTTTGCCTTCACTGTCAACAGAGATGTTTTCAGTTTTCTAAGTTTGCTGGTGAGGTTTGAGTTTTCCTGCTTTTTTTCTTTTAGCTTGTACATCTCCTGATGTAGTTGGTCAAGCATCTTTTTGTGGTCCTCTTCAGAATTTCTAATTTTGACTTCCTTTTCCTGGAGAAGTTTTTTTTAATGAGACATTTCTTGGAGAAAGGAGGACTTTTCTTTCTGCCATTGCAGTCTTTCCTGCTGTGCTGTTTCTCTTCTTCTTCTCCTGGATTGTTTCCAGCTGGGGGATTTTTTGGGTGAGTTCTGAATTTTCACGAGTCTTCTCATGGAGTCCTTTGTAGATCAACGTCTTCTCTTTTTCCATGAGAGACTGTTCAACCTGGAGCTTATGTTTGAGCTGTTCTACATTGTACTTTAAAGTTGTGGTTTCTTTAAAGTGTTCCTCCTCCTTCTCCTTTAACAGTCTCTGACATTGAGTCAACGCAGCTTCAGTTTGACTCTTTTGTTGCTGCATCTGGATCAGGGAGTTATTAGCTTGTTCTACCAAGGTTCTCCAGTGGCTTAACTCTTTTCCAATTTGGTCAGCTTTCCCAGTAGCATCTGATAGGGCCGCGTTTTTCTGCAGAAGGAGTTTCTTGAGACGCATTAATTCCAACTTGAGGGCAGAATTCTCCTTTTGAAGTGCAGCAGCATTTTCCTCTTTCTGTGTAAACATTCCATAAAACTCTGTTTCAGAAATGGTCATCCTGCTTGTCTTAGAGAGTGGGTCGTTCTGAGGTTGCACAGGTTCTGGAACCAAGGGCCTCTGTGCTCCTTCTTGAGGTGTTGAAGTCTTTCTGTCTGCAGATTGAACCTGGACAGAGGAGGCTTCATTCTCCTTTCCTGGTTCTTGTGCCTTGACACCCACTGCCCTCCGAACACAATCCACGTTTCCCGCGGATCAAACGAGGTGGGGTTTCCATCTGCGATCTTGATCGGGTTCTGAGTCCGCTGCAGGTGCTGCAGTGACCGCCGCCATCTTTCCTGTTTCTGGTGTCCCACCAGCCTCATTGGTCGCTTCCCCTCCTGCTACGCTAGCCAGCTGCCCGGTGGACAACTGAGGTGTCCACTAAAGCCAATGTGGGCAAACACAGGTGTGGCCATCTTGGAAACTGTGGACAAACCCACATTTTCTGCCCACTTCTAAACTATATAGGCCCACTTGGTCTTGCTGGCTAGGAAGCTTTACGATTTTTTAACGACTGAGAATAACCTTACGGTGGGGGAGGGCTGTTTAGCTTTTATAAGCTGAACATTAGAAAAAAAATAACAACCATACTAACACTACTACTACAACTTCTACTACAACTACTACTACTACTACCACTACTACTACTACCACTACTACTACAACTTCTACTACAACTACTACTACTACTACCACTACTACTACCACCCCTACCACTACTACTACTACTACTACTACAACTTCTACCACCACTACCACAACTACTCACCAATTACCATCACTCACCACTCACCACTACAATCCCACTACTCACCACTACCACTAACACCACCACCACCCTGACCAATTACCACTACTAATACCACTACAACTCTACCACCACTCACTACAATTACTACCACCACAACTACTACCACCACTACCACAACGTCTACTCACTACTACTACTACTACTCACCTCACTACCACTACCACCCCACCACTACCACTACCACCACCACACCACTACTACTACCACTACCACCACCACCACCACCACTACTCACCACTACTACTACTACTACCACTACTACTACTACTACTTGTACGCTACTACTACTACTAATACTACTACTAATGCTACTACTACTACTAATACTACTACTAATGCTACTACTACTACTACTACTAATGCTACTACTAATACTACTACTACTAATAATGCTGCTACTACTACTACTACTAATAATAATAATTTGTTTATCTCTCAATCAAGACATTTTTTAATCCACTTTTGTGAAGTGATATAAAAGGTTCCAGCAATGTCCAACGTTTTTGGGGGAAGAACACAACCAAAAAAGTACTTCAGAAAGTAGGTACTTTTCTTTAAGCACGACTCTCAAACTCTGTCAACTGTATCTTTATTGACTATCTGTGGGCCTCTGCCAGCCTCTGTAAGGCTCAAAGTGATCATCTCCACATACTTTGTCCTGCATTGATCCTGTTGTTTTTCATCTATACTCCAGAGATAAAAAGGCCAACTAAACTCAGCTAAAGGAATTTAAGCTGTCTTGATTTAACAGCCCAACACAAAATCAAAGTGAACAAGATAAAGTGAAATTTATTGCAGATTCTGCAGATAGGTGCTTGGAGGGGTTTTATTTGTCTGAGCTTTGTTTTGGATCGGGCTCGTCTTTATTCACTTCACTTCACACAAGAAGCATAAAAATGTCTGCTTTTATTTTTTGTTAAACATTCTCAGACCTCTGAGAAACTTTTCACGTTCTTATGCGAACAGACAGCCTTGGATTCTTGAAGCTGATTCCGACCTCAGTAGTTTCGGATGTTTATGCAGGTAAACAGGATTTATAAGTGATGAATGTGCTGCATGAGTCTCTGCTACAAAGTCACCCAGGTCTTATACTTTTATTTTTGAAACCATTCTCGGCCCTACCAGTGACAACCATGACTGTTTACATGTGTGCAATATTGTGGCAAAGTGGACAGTAGAATACAAGAACAAGTTCAATAAAACCCAAACAAATATGATCCACACAGTTTGCTGGTGACATTGACTGGTTTAGTATGTATAACTGTGCTCCAACACACCAGAAATGCTCTCTGCTCATTTACATTTTCTGTACAGCGAACACAAATACAGCCTATACACTGAAATGAGGAAAGTTGTATAGAAACTTAACAAAAAATATTCAAAAGACTGAAGTTAGTCTTTTTTGATCTTGTGTCTTTACTGTTAAGTTTAAAACATAACAAGTCTGGAGTTGAGAAGTTACCGAGGAAATCAAGGAACCGTAAATTTGACGTGCAGCAGCATGAGGTGAGAGGCTTAGCGGGGGAGGATGGGGGCTCATGTGGTGGAAGTCTGAGTAATGCTTCTGCTGCTGCTTGTGCTCTTAATGGCGAAGTTTGAGGAGTTGCTTTTGTGACTGGAATTGAAATCTCGCTCGCAGCGGCACTCGGGTGACTTGAGGTAGCGAGTGGAGCAGCACAGGAGGTTCTGCCGAAGGTCATGGAAGAGGTGGCCGGCAAAGCACATGTAGATCCAGGGGTTGCAGCAGCTGTTCAGGCTCGCCAGCAGCATGGAGATGATGAAGGGCATGGCTGTATCGAAGGGCAGAAAAAGAAACGATGCAACAAAAGGGATATTACTTTAGCATCTGCATTAAACTTCAGCATTTTACATTTCTGTAAAAAAAAACTAATACATAGATGTTAAAGTGTTGCATTTGGCCAAAAAACATTGATAACTTTGTCCTCTCATGAAAGACAAACATCTCAAAACGTTTGTCAGATTTACAACAAACTTGTTTTGCTCCTAATTTGTTCTTTTTGCAGCAATCTTAGTCCGACTTCATTTAAACGGATTTTCTCAAAACCAGTTCTAAATAATATCAATCCTTCCTCAGATCCTTTTACGGGATATTACAACTTAAAATGAGCTATTTCTTTCAAGAACTGATGCAGGACAGTTTAAACCTGAACCTGATCTCTGAACCACACACTTTATCCCTTGTTCCCATCTAGATGACCCCACCCCTTACATTGACGTGTTCTCCTACCCTAAGGTGGATAAAGGTGGGAAAGATTTCCATGTAATCCATGGACACCAGTGAAGATCACAAAATCATTGAAGAAAAAGGTTCCAGAGCTCTGTCTAGTGGGTCTAGGATCAGTGTTTTTCTCAACCAGCCGCGCACACTAGTGTGCCGGGAGATGGTCATGTGCCGTGTGAAATTGCCTCATTAACTGAAAAATTAAAATGATTTCCATCTCCAGGATTTCTGCTCTCTGTTCATCCAAACAGGTCTCATAAACACTGAGGTTAGGAATATAAAAGATCGTGAAAATTACTTTTCTTTTTGTGTTTATTTTATTTTATTAAAGACATTTTGATAAGAATACCGCAATCGCGACAAGCTGCACCTCGCTGTATTTTGGAAAGTCCTGCCCTTTAACTGTCTCCACCAATCATTCTTTGGGGAGCTTAATCACATGTCATCAGTCTGACCAATCAGAAGTGGTTAAAGTCTCACTTCCTTGTTCTGATTCTTCTGCTCATGTGCCCTCAGTTCCAACAAAAATACCAGCTAAAGCTCGCTTTACGTGTGTAGCTTCACAGTAACCGTATCAGACCGTGGAACAAGTGAAAACAAAATAATGAAGCTCAGAGACGAGCCCTCCGCCGCCGCGCACGTACTACATTCCTATGATGCTTGTCAGAGAGGACAGCGCCAAGGAGATCTGTTGTTAAACGCCTTGAACAACGAACACATCAAACTGTTTTTACATCTTCTAACAGTGGCGTGGTTCTACACTCACCTACTTCCTGCTATAGTAACTCCACTACGCCACTCCCCTCAAGACACACATACAAAAATTTGACAACATCATGTTGTGTTCCTATCTTCTAATTGGCCATTTTACTCAAAAATGAATTTTCATGAATTTTCTAGACTCAGACACAGGGGTCAAACTCAGTCACACAGGGGCCTAAGGTAAAACACGCCATGTAAAGAAGATTAACATTTACTGAACACACTTTTTGTGCCAAACTTTTAAAACCTTTAAACTGAACTTTTGAACATAATATATGAATAAAACAGAAACATTAATCCAGAATAACTCAAGTTAAACCTTAAATAACTTGAAATATTTTGTTCTCCATATAAATATATTCTGTCAAAATATACAAATATGAACATGCTGCAGGACAAACAAAGAAAAGCCTGGAAATATTAATAAGAAATAAATATATCAAATAATTCCATTTTTTTGGTCTTTCATCATTTTTTTAGGAGCATTTTTTTAGAGCTGGACTCTGCTTCTGTTTTTAGCAATAATTTCTAATGTGTGACGCCCTGTGTGTGTCTTCGTGAAACATATCAGAGGGATTAGATCTAAAAATAAACTTATTGTGATTAATATGTTTTAGGTCTTATAAAACATTAAAGACTAAATCTTAGAACTCATCAGTGGGATTTACTTCCAAAATATTTGGCATTTCAAATTTGTGCAACACCAACAGTAGAAATCCTCCAAAACTCAATCCATAAAAAATGTTCTGCGCTCATCCCCTTCCCTCTCTCTACGCACGCGGCTCCGTCTCTATGACAACGCGCAGCGTGTTCGAGTTGATTGTCAGATAGCATTCCAATCACCTGTTAGTGGATCTGGCCAGCCACGGCGAAGGCGCTCCCTCCGGTTTTTTTTTACTTGGTATATTCCAAAGACTACCACAAAGAGGTGTGCGCAAAGCGCCTGCAGCAGAGTGGCTAGGTCACGCACGCATCGTGTCTGCTGTGTCGAGCAAAGACTTGTGGAAATAATCATTGCCTGCTTTTTTCGGAATTGGCTGAGTAACGGATGTTTGTTCTGCCTAAATCCTTTCTCATGTGCCCGTTTTACGTTGTTTCACTCTGAATTATTCTGGGTTTTTTTTTTTTGCACCATAAGTGCAGTGCCAAATAGAGGAAAGACATTTAACAGTTCCATGTACCATTGTAAAAGCACTAAGTGTTGGCTGCTGAAGCAACTTCAAGTTGCTCCAAGCTCTCTTTGAATATAGTGTAGCACATTATGTGTAAGGCCTCAGGTGATCGCAAATGTCACCCTGCGAAGTGGTGATCGCCATCAAAAACCGCCACTGTCTTCTAACTTAACTTTTATTGCATCTTTTAGAAAAAAACAGCTGCAGTTTCCAGCTTTTTCTGCAACAATTATCTAAAAAATGCATGTGAGATTTTATGGACTGTAGATCAAAATAGACTATGAGTTTCTCCGCTTTTTTAAATTTTTTTTAATTTTTGGATGCTGGTGTGTCATGATTTTTTTTTTAAGATTTAAGTGCTGTGTCTAGAAAGGTTGAAAAAACACTGGTCTAGATGACCCAACTCCCAATGGCAAAGTGCCTAGGATAGCACAAGGGTTACGGTCAATGAATCTCTTTTAAAAACAGACATTTTGAACAAAGGTGGGAATAATAATTGCTTAGTTCCATCAAGTGTCCCATTTAGAACTGACATTGTCGCAGGAGCAGCTCCTCTCTCAGGTGCTTTAGACTAATATTCTCCACATCAGCCCTTTTACGAAGAGAAAAACAAAGCGCTAAATAATTCTTTCTAATGAGTCTGCAGTCAGTCAGTCCGCTGCTTAAATAGGAACCATGTGTTTAAATCCCAATACCTTACATAATTAAGCACAATTGTAATGCGTTAGCAGGATTTATTGACAAACACTTTCACTATAGCTTTTGTCTCTGACAGTTTTTTCAACCAATTTTTTTTTCACAAGAAATCTTTTTTTTCTCTTTTTTTTCTAGCAAAAACAAAGCTTCAGTGTAGCAAAATTAAAAGGAAAAAGGTTTGTTTCTCAATCCAAACCTCCTTTGACCTTTGGCCCTCACCGAAATCCCTCTGAAGCAGATGCATAGCTGCAGAGCATTTTTTCTGTGAGCTCTTAAGTTGTTTAAGGAGAAAAAAGAAGGTGTGCAGCTTTCCAATCCTTCCCTGAAGTCAGACAGCTGCCAACTTTGACAACCTTTTTCATGTTACTAACCCGAGGGTGCTAGAAGACCTTCTCTACAGCAGGGGCTTTCAAACCGTTGTAGCAAAAGAGGGCCGATGTGGGTGGGAATGTGTGAGGGTCGACCCTTTGGTTCTTTGAACTATTTGAATAACATTCAATGCAACTAACTATGCATTGAACTTTTTTGGGGGGGATGCTATTCATTTCTTCTCATAGAATATAATCATATCTATATACAATTTTACCTAAATTACTGTGAATTTCATTTGTTAAAACCAGAAATAAAATAAAGAAAAAGTCTGTCTGAAAAAACTTTGAACAAAATTAAAACTGAGTTCATATATAAGGTAATATATCTTTCCCTATTAAATACTCAGTGTAAACTTTTAAATGTAAGTTTTGTGAATAGGAAAATAACAAATAACTATCTTGACAAACACATTTCTTCCCCTCTTTGGCCCCTAATGCTCTGAAGGTTGAGTTGAAAACAGGTTTACAACAGCTCAGACTGTAATTTAGCCAATCACAATCAGGAAATCGTACCTAGTTCTTTGAATTCTGGGGGCTGCATATTTATTGATTTTATGACTGGAGCCTGTGAGCTGGTTGAAATTTGAAATGCAGGCTCATTGAGCCCACGAGTCGGACTTTGGACATGCCTGATCTTGATTATTTTCTAATAATTCCAGCTGTACTTCCTGTCTGATGTTGTCAAAAAATGTCCTTTGATTTACGAAAAACTGTAAAACTGTAAAGGGTCCAGGTGGTGAAGTGGTTAAACTTCTTGCCATAAAGTGAGAAGGCCTGGGTTTGAATCCCAACCAGGACCTTCTGTGTGGAGTTGGCATGTTCTCCTGCTTGCATGTGTGGATTTTCTCTAGGCATTCCAGTAATCCTCCCATTCTTCATAGGTTCATTGGTTACTTACTAAGTGTGCATGTGTGAGTGATTGTTGTCCTGCGACAGACTAGCAACCTGTCCACGGTGTCCTCTGCCTTTGCCCAACAGTGGCCAGGAACGCCGCTGGCAACCCAGTGACCCCTAAAGGGGTCTCTTGGGTTAAGAAAATGGATGACTGTAAAACTAACTCCAATCCTTGGGTGACAGTTAACTTTGAATTAAATAATTGTAGCTTTTCCAAATTACTTCAACAAACTATCATTTTAAATTAGAAATAAAAAACACCATTACACAGAGATTAGTAATTAAAGATGAAGGTTTCTCACCATCAGGAAGTGACTCCCTAATTGTCTAAAATAAGAATGCCTCTCACACACCATGACGGTACCTCAGGAAAGGAAAAGTGGCGTGCTGATGACATTTATACAGTTAACACCACCGTCTGCCTGACATTTGGCAAATGAGTTTTGGATCATGTGCTTGGTTTGTATCCTGTATTTAACCTCTTTCTAATGGTTTCTAATCTATTGCCATTCTAGTAGAAATGAAACAAACGCGAAGGTCTAAATGATTTCTGGGAGGTCATGAGTCTCATGTGCACAACCAAGCAAAAATTTAATTTAAGAAAAAAATGCAACATCAACGAGAGTCAAATTTGGAAAAAGGCCAATACCTTTCAGCCTTTTTATTTTTTTAACCACTGCCTCTGAACGTAATAGTGCAAGATGCAGAGTTCAGGAGAACCACTGGCAGTCATCAGGAATCTATTCTCGAAGTAAACGAGAGAACAACCTACATCTAATCTGAATAACGCAGGGCAGCATCACTGAGAGGGCTTTGCTGAATAGGCTTATGATGTCTTTTCACAGGGGAATGATAAATTGTTGGCTAAATGAAAAGACAGACAAACCTCCGCCCCCCCCCCAGGTGGAACCTCTGTCTGGCTGTCAGAACGGATGCCACCCATCTGAAAAGCTACAGTTACCTTAACATGGATTCATGTTGCATGATTGGAAACAACCTGCCTTTAATTATTATTTTTAAGAAATGTCGATAGCTATACTTGACATTAAGTGTTGATTTTCTTGGTTCTCATGGCGACGGTACAACCTTATACAGTAACATTGAAAACATGCGCAGCACACACATTTGTCATGCTGTCAATGCAAGTCAATAATACAAAAGTAAATCAGTCACTAAGGGCACAAAGCACAGCGGGAGATGTTTGTGTGCTTTTTCTTTCTTTCCTTTTTTTTTGGTGTGTTTTTTGTGCAACTGTCCAAGTCAGGGTTTAACCTTCATCTGTTTTTGTCTGCAACATAATGAAATCTGTCTGCCTGCGAAATGTGAAATCACAGACGCTGCTCATGTCCTTCTATGAAGCAGGAATGGAACATTTGCTGACAGCCAGAAAAATGTTTGATAGGCCAATCAGGTACCACAAAAGGTAAACCCTGACACACTAGTGGGAATGTCACTGCTGTGGGATTAACCTGGGTTAAATGCTAAACTATTGCTCAGTTCACCTCAAAAACTCCCTTCATGAGGGTGCATTTATTTTGAAAGCTCTTTTTGAGTAGATTTGAGTTTGCTGATGAAATTTGAATGCGCTCATTGGTGGGCGTTTCGTTGATATCCCTGTGTCAATAATGTTATTAGGAAACTTCAGCAATCAGCCAGTTCACCAAGCCCATGCTGATGATGAGGAGGAGGAGGAAGCAGCATCGCTGCAGCACCGCTGAGCATGAGTGAAGACGCCAATAATGTCAGCTTCAAATCATTTAAAGGAACAGTAGATGTGTAAGTAGCATGTTAACATTTTCACGTCAACCTTTCCCATTAAAGGATCGCTTTCAGCTTAAATGCGAGGCCGGATCGCTCAAACATTTATCATCTACACCTTTGAAATTGGTTTTTGTTTTTACAAGTTTTTGCTTCTCCTTTTTAAAACCATAAAATAATATCTGTGGTATTATTTTGATACATTGTGATTCGTCTTAGAACATTCTTGATCACTTTAGCATAGATGAAAAATCTGTTGTAACCCTTAAGAACCCATTGAAATGGAAATGATGTGGGAAACACCGCATACCAAGTGGACCACAGAACACATTTCTGATGTTTGTTTTTCTTACTGTTGCACTGATGTCACCCTGGATTCTTATGAGTTCACTCTGTTTATCTGATTGTGATGCCGTTTTCTATAAAATCCTTTTTGATATGAAGCTCGTATCAAGAATGGACAGATTATGCTCTCCTGTTTGAGTTAGAGTTGTCTCTTTCTTTTAATTTAGCAGTGAAGTTACAGTCGGATGAGCCTATTTTTGTATTCACCACTGAGTACTCAGCAATACCTGAATGCTTTACTGCAGTTTTCTCTTGACAAAAAACACATTTTTAGATCTATTAGAGTATTTTCAATTTTTCCAACTTTATTTTTTTTCCATTAGAACATTTTTTTCCCTGATTTCAGACCTTAGTTTCAAAAGTTTACAACAAATTGGATTCGCTTGGTGCCGCCAGCTGAAATCTGTTTGGCTTCATTCTGTAACAAATCCACAAATTACTCCTAACTTGCAACCAATGTTCTAACTTAACTGAGATTTTTAATGTTTTTGCCAAGTCAAATGTGCAATTTCGAGATATTTCCGAGTGAATGAGCTTCCAGAGCTGTTTGTTCTGGGCTCTAATTGAAACAATCTGCAATAGAACAGATGATACTTTTTGACACAAACACAGGCATGTGTCATTGCCAAATCTGCTAGCTTCTAAATAATGTTCGCAGTCAATATTGCACTTCAGCACACTGGTGCAGCCTCTGCACCAGACAGCCGTTGGATCACTTTTCCTTTCACGGGCTGGAGCACTTTGGTTGTTGCCACCTGAATATCACAGTGAGGTGTCAAAGCCAATTACTGTTTCATCAAGCAGCATGCCACTGCTCATAATAAGTCAATAAACCGACAGCCGGAGTGTAAGCTGTCGGTGGGGGCGTGCAGCTTAAGATGGAGGGCACGAACAAATCATTAGAAGAAAAGGAGAATCAATGACATTAAGTGAACAATTTGTTTTTATGTTTTTATGCTTTGCATTGTTCATCAAGCACTCATTATTTTTCAGCTCTCATCAGTTAGCTAACGGGATTCCTGCTTTAAACTTTAGCAGACAAACAACAAATAACATCCACTTCCTCTCTTTTCAGCAGGCAATCCATCACTGTGCGGACTGTCCTGGATGAAGCGCAGCATAACGTGTGTTGTGTAAGGCACACATCTTATGTGGGTGCGGTCCTGCGCGGATCCATATGCGCAGATGGAGTGCTTACTGTGACAAATGTCAAGGTCTCACAGGCAGAGAGGTCTAACGCGGTGGCGCACCAATTTTGATTAATGATTAGCCGTCAATGAGTCGCTGCGTGCAAAAGAGTGTTTAAAGGAAGTTAGAAAACGTGATGGCTAAGCTTTGATGTAATTTAGGTTGAAAAAGGCAAACAAGAGTTGTTTCCGATGACACAGTCACAGTTAACACTGGTGGTAATAATGACTGCTCCTGACGCCATTCAGCCTAGCATTCAGCTTGAGCGGTCAGAGCAAATAACGTAGCAAAGTCTGAAGCAAAACAGCGAATTTTTAGAACAGTGAAAAATCAAAATGAATGTTTAGAGAAAAATACACCAGCTACTCTATCAAATAATAAAATATTTTTTTTAATAAAAGGTTAAGAAATTAAAAGCACAAGTATACCCAACCATAGCCCATTCAGTTTATGTTAATAGTAATATAATTCTAAGTTTTCACATATGGACATGTTACGATGTAAAAATATTTATCAGAATCAGTACAGACACTTTATATTATAAAAAGGAGACTTGATCTAAATGTCAATACTGTTTGAGATTTGTCACAACATAAAGCATCTTAGATGTAATGTTGGAGTACACCAACGTTAGTAATCTGTAGTTATCAGCTCTTATTTGTTTCTTTTAGATGCAGCGACTGTTTATACGCTGATAGAGTACTTTAGAAATTTTGGAGTTATTCATGTTTGAAATCCCAAACATTTTCATTTTAACAAACTTATTGTCTTTTCTGACAAGACTATCAGTTTGAGACACTGTAGTTTAATATTTCGCCAGGCTATCAGCTTCTTTTGTTTTCTTTCAGAGCCATAGCCACCACACATAGCTAAGCACACTTTACCGTAGCCTAGTATCTTGTTTGAAACCAAACATTTCAAGATTAATAAGTGCTGAAATGTTTTATTGACAAGATGTAATGCTTGAGACACTAGTTTAATATTTTCGTCATATTCAGGCCATCAAGCTCCATTTATTTCTTTCAGGACTATGCTACCACACATACTGATATTTTCCAGTGACACTTTCATCGTAGAGTTATTCATGTTTGTGTCACAAGCATTATTTTACATTTTGATTGAAACGACTGTTCTTTTTTTCGATTAAAGATAATATTGAGACACTGTGTTTAATATTGCTACAATCCAGCCATCAGCCCTTGCATTCTTCAGACTATGTTGACTACACATACCAATATATCCAGACACTTTTACTGTAGAAATTTTTGAGTTATCTAAGTTTGAAATCCAAAATATTTTACATTTTGACAAAAAGTTCAATCGTTTTTTTTTCGATTAAAGATAATGTTATATTGTTCGTAGTTTGTTTAAATATAATTAGTTATCAGCTCTGTATTTTCAAGACTATGCTGACTACACATACTGATGGCTTTCCAGACACTTTTGATTGTAGAAATTTGAGTTATTCATGTTTGAAATCAATATTTTACATTTTCATTAAGTGCTGAGTATTTGACAAAGATGCCATTTTTGGAACACTGTAATTAGAATCTTAGCCACAATCCAGACAACTACTACTTGAGTTCCTTCAGGAAAATCTCTACTACCTATTCTGTCATTTTAAGACACTTTTACTGTAGAAAATTAGTTTGTTCATGTTTGAAATCCAGAATATTTACATTTGAAAGCTCAATCAGCCTTTCTGACAAAGATGGTCGTTGAGACACTGTAAGCTGTTATAATCCAGCCATCAGCTCCATTTGCTTTAGATCATGCTGACTACACACAATATATCCAGACTTTTACTGTAGAAATTTTGTTATCATGTTTGAACTAAATATTTACATTTTTGACAAAATTAACGATCAAAGATGAATGGGAGACATCAAAGCATATTTTCAAACATATTCAGGCCACTGCTCTGCAGATTTTTCTTTCAGGACTATGCTGAATACACACACAAGATATCCAGACACTTTACTGTAGAAATTTTGAGTTATTTCATGTTTGGAAATCCAAAATATTCCATGATTTTGACAAAAGTGTCTATCGTTCTTTCCTGAAAAAGATGCAATGCTCTGGAGACACTTGTTTAATATTTCGCCAGCAATTAGGCCATCAATGCTTCAGGACTATGTTGACTACACATACGATATTTTTCAGAGATTAAATTTTGTTATTCATGCTTGGAAATCAAAATACTTACATTTTGACAAACTAATTGTCTTTTTTCGAAAAAGATGCAAATGCTTCAAGACACTGGAAGTTTAATATTTTCGTTACAATCCAGCCATCAGCTCCATTTATTCTCTCTCTTCTAAGACTATGTTGACTACATACTGATATTTCCAGATATTTTACTGTCGAAATCTTGAGTTATTCATGTTTGAACTAAACATATTTTACATTTTCACAAGTGTATCTAGGGACTGTTTTGATGAAGATGTTATTTGGAACACTGTACTAGAATTTCCCCATAATCCATGACAGTTAACCCTGATTATGGGTGCAATTTCTAACTACAGTGTGTCAAACATGGCATCTCTGTCAGAAAAGACGATTTACACTTTTTGATAACATATAATATTGTGTTTTCTCAAACATGCATAATTCCAATTTTCTACAGTAAAAGTGTCTTAAAAATGACAGACTAGGGTAGTAGACATGTTCCGAAGGAACTCGCAGTAGTTGTCCTGGATTATGGCTAATTTCTGAATTGCTATAGCCCAAAATGGCATCTTTGTCAGAAAAAGATGCTCAGCACTGTAAAATATGAAAATGTAAAATATGTTGATTTCAAACATGGATAAACTAAAATTTCTACAGTAAAAGTGTCTGCAGAAATATCAGTCTTGTAGTCAAACATAGTCCTGAAGAGAATAAATGGAGCTGATGGCCTGACGGCGAAATATTAACCACAGTGAGTCTCAAACATTGCATCTTGTCAGAAAAGACGCTCAGCACTTGTAAATTTTTAAAATATTTTGGATTTAAAACAGATAACTCAAAATTTCTACAGTAAAGTGTCTGAAAATATCAGTATGTATTCAACATAGTCTTAAAGAGAATAAATGAGCTGATGGCTCGATTATGGCAACGTTTTCAACTACAGTGTTCTCAAACATTGCATCTTGTCAGAAAGACGCTCAGCACTTGCAGCTCTAAAATATTCTGGATTTCAAACAAGAATAACCAGAACTTTGCACAGTAGAAGTGTCTGAAAATATTAGTATATGTGAATAGCCATAGCCCTGAAGAGAATAAAGGAGCTGATGGCCTGATTATATGAAATACAACTACAGTGTCTCAAACATTGCATCTTGTCAGAAAAAGACGATTGGACTTGTCAAATGTAAAATATTCTGTATTTCAAACATGAATAACTCTCTACATTTCTACAGTGAAAGTGTCTGAATATCAGCATGTGTAGTCAACATAGCCCTAAAGAGAATACAAGGAGCTGATGTCCTGATTATATGAAATATTAAACTACAGTGTCTCAAACATTGCATCTTTGTCAGAAAAAGACGATTGGACTTTGTCAAAATGAAAATATTTGGGATTTCAAACATGAATAACTCAAAATTTCTACAGTAAAAGTGTCTGAAAATATCATATGTAGTCAACATAGTCTTAAAGAGAATAAATGGAGCTGATGGCCTGGATTATGGCGAAATATTAAACTACAGTGTCTCAAACATTGCATCTTTGTCAGAAAAAGACGATTGGACTTTGTCAACATGTAAAATATTTTGGATTTCAAACATGAATAACTCAAAGTTCTACAGTTAGAGGTTCGATATATTAGTATGTGTAGTTAACATAGCCCTAAAAGAGAATACAAGGAGCTGATGGTCTGATTATATGAAATATTAACCACATGAAACCAAACATTGCATCTTGTCAGAAAAAGACGCTCAAAGCACTTGTGAAATTTTAAAATATTCTGGATTTCAAAACATGATAACTCAAAGCTTCTACAGTAAAAGTGTCTGAAAATATTAGTATGTAGTCAACATAGTCCTGAAGAGAATAAGAGGAGCTATACCTGGATTATGGCGAAATATTAAACTACAGTGTCTCAAACATTGCATCTTTTTCAGAAAAAGGCGCTTGGACATTTGTCAAAATGTAAAATATTTGGATTTAAACATGAATAACTCCAAATTTCTACAGCAAAGTATTCTAAACACTAGTATGTGTAGTCAACATAGTCCCAGAAGAGAATAAGAGGAGCTGATGGCCTGATTGAAAGGAAATATTTAAACCATATACCTCAAACACTTACCCTTTGTCAGAAAAAGACGATTGACTTTTTGTCAAAATGTAAATACATCTGGATTTCGTAAGAATAACTCAAATTTTTACAGTAAAAGTGTTCAAAACATTAGTATGTGTAGTCAACATAGCCTCTATGAGAATAAAGGAGCTGATGGCCTGATTTATGTATGAAACATTAAACTACAGTGTCTCAAACATTGCATCTTTGTCAGAAAAAGACGCTCAGCACTTGTGAAATTTTAAAATATTTGGGATTTCAAACATGGATAGCTCAAAGTTTCTACAGTAAAAGTGTCTGAAAATAAAATAGTATATACACAACATAGTCTTGAAGAAATAAGGATCTATTTATCTGATTATGGCGAAATATTAAGCTACAGTGTCTCAAACATTGCATCTTTGCAGAAAAGACGATAGGACTTTTGTTAAAATGAAAATATTTGGGATTTCAAACATGACAATCAAAAATTTCAGTAAAGTGTCTGAAAATACCAGCATGTAGTCAATATAGTCCTAAAGAGAATAAATGGAGTTGATGGTTCTGATTATGGCAACGTTTTAAACTACAGTTCAAACATTGCATCTTTGTCAGAAAAAGACGCTCAAACACTTGTGAAATTTTAAAATATTTGGATTTCAAACATGGATAACCTTAATTTCTACAGTAAAAGTGTTCGAAAATATTAGTAGTCAACATAGTCTTCAAAGAGAATAAAATGGAGCTGATGGCCTGGATTATGGCGAAATATTAAACTACAGTGTCTCAAACATTGCACTTTGTCAGAAAAAAGACAGCACTTGTGAAATTTCCAAATATTTTGATTTCTCAAACATGATAACTCAGAATTTCTACAGTAAAGTCTCCTGGATATATTAGTATGTGTAGTCAATATAGTCCTGAAGAGAATAAGAGGAGCTTGATGCCTGATTATGGCGAAATATTAAACCACAGTGTCTCAAACATTTGCATCTTTTATTAGAAAAGACGATTGGACTTGTCAAAATGTAAAATATTCTGTATTTCAAACATGAATAACTCAAAATTTACAGTAAAAGTGTCTGAAATACTGTAGTATGTGTGTCAACATAGTCCTGAAGAGAATACAAGGAGCTGATGGCCTGGATTATGGCGAAATATTAAACTACAGTGTCTCAAACATTGCATCTCTCTCATAAGATGCTATGTTGTGACAAATCTGAAACAGTAATGACATTTAGATCAAGTCTCATTTTTTATATTATAAAGTGTCTGTACTGATTCTGATAAATATTTTATATCGTAACATGTCCATATGTGAAAACTTAAATTATATTTACTATTAACATAAATGAATGGGCTATATGGTTGGGAGTATACTTATTAACACCTAATTTATTCTAGCCTTTTTTTATTAAAAAAAAAAAAATATTTTATTATTTGATAAGAGTAGCTAGTGTATTTTCTTTCTAAACAACATTTGACTTTTCACTGTTCTAAAATTCCTTTGAAAACCGGACTTCAGCCGTTGTTGCTCTGTTACCGTAAAGCTGAGAATGCGAGAGCAGTGAAAATTCAGGAGCGGCTCATTTGACACCGCAGTTCCGAATGACGGCTGGCTTGACCGCAGTTCCATTTATAGAGTGTAACTTAGATGTTTCTGATTAAGGTGACTGAATCTATTTATATATTTCCTCTCAGAAAATTCCCCCCTGCATGCGTGCATTCCTTTTACAAAGTAATGTGCTTTGAATCAGAGCTCGGAGACCTTGATTGTGGGGAGTTATTTGCCGCTGCATCTGAGGCATCCCTCTCTCTGTTCTGAGTGCACTGACGCGCAAAGTGTGAGCGGCTACATGCCATTTAAACAGCGAGCAGCGTTCTGGAAATTTTGCAAATGGACTTCTTGATTACTTGTTAGAAAAAAGAAAAAAAAAAAACAATGTGGAGCACACCTGTCTTTGCGCACGATTATTGTGCGCGCTTCATGACAAACTTTCAACCTACCCTCACGGGGAGCCGCTTGATCCCAGGCAGACCACATCTGGACAGAGAAAAACGGGGTCCAGCAGACGATGTATGCCACGACTATCACAAAAGTCATTTTCACTGTGGTTATCTTTGCCTTGGAGATGAGCTTGACGCTGCTCACCCGGGCCAGGGTGTTGTTCTGGGATGTTTTGGGCGTCAGGTTGATGCACTGCTCCCGTTTGGTTTTCAGTTTGAAATTTTGCCATATTTTGAAGCTGATCAGCCCGTAACAAATGCTCAGGATGGCCACTGGGATGATGTAGATGGTGAGACTGATCCATGTGATGTAAGCTTTGGCCCCCCAGGGCTTCACAAAGTCGCCCCAGCAGTCGTACACTCCTGACCCGGCCGAGCCAACCTCTCTGAGGGAGAAGATGAACATCTGCGGGATGCTGAAGATCAAACTCAGCAGCCATGACAATATGACATAAATTCGATCTTTTCTCCGATGCAAGGAGTGCAGAGGCTGACAGATGGCCAAACATCTGTCGATGGACATTAAAACTAACATGTACGTGGAGGCGAACATTCCAACCACCTGCAGGTATTTCACTAACCTGCACAAAATGTCAGGTCCATAAAACCGGAATGTGATGTCCCAGATAAGTTGGGGGAGAACTTGAAATATTGCCACAACTAGATCGGCGATGCTCAGGTGCTTCATGAAGTAATACATGCGGGACTGGCTGTGTTTGGTGGTGTGGATGGCCAGCAGGACGCACAGGTTCCCCGCCAGCGCCAGAAACAGCACCAGCGCCAGCACCGTCACCTCCACCTTCGCCACCTCCTCGTTCCGCTTCAGGGGGTTCGTCTGATTTAGAGCGCCGGTGCCGTTACCGAGGCTTGAGTTCCTCCACGATCCGTTGAACTGCCAGATCTCACTTTCATTGGAAATGATCTCCATGTCGCAGTGTGCTCCTCTGCTGATGCGTCAGGGCTGCGCTCTCATGCAGGATCAGTCTGGAAGGTGCGTCTGGAAGTCCTCCTCTCGTCCTCAGATAACAAAAAGTCTGTAATAAGTCCTTACTTCATGTTTGGTAGTTTAGAAAACGAAAGCTCCGTAGCTGCTACGGAGCTTGGCCATGCTTTTCTGAATGCGTAAGAGAGAAGTGCGGTTTCAATAACGCACTGGATGAAATGCAGCTCCAAACGCGTAAAAGACGCTGTGCAGAGGGGCTGCGCCGTAGAGGTAAGATAAAAAAAAGCATACAGGGCTTATAATTAAACTGACAATATGGTCCCCTCAAACAAAAATTGGGGAGGTTTTATAATGTAAAAATCAATAAATCCAAGTTTACGCGAAGAGGCTGCAGGGAATAAAAATAGTTGTCTTCAAATTAAGAGTTTGACATCAAAATGATAAAGAAAACAAGGTGCAGACACTGGATGCCTCCGTGTCGCCTCCAGAGTCTGAATGGCCCGCAACACAGGCACCTATTATGAACGTCCTCAGTCCGGAAAAGCATAAAGTCTGAATAATCACTGCCACTAGGTGGACACGTGTCCTGCCCGCCAGGAGCATCACTGCTCATGGTTGCAGCTCAGAAAACGAACCAGAAAGCAGCTGGAAACTCCAGACCTACCAAGGTCCAACAGGATCTAACATAGAAATGAAGCATTTTGAGGAAAAAACAAACAAACAAACAAACAAAGAACCCAATTCAACAACCACATTTCTGAAACAGGTACTCAACAAAAACTGCCTAATAAAATATTTATAATGGCATATTTTTCATTTTGCAACGGAAAATGGCATAATTCAGTTTAAAATGTTAATAACTGTTAATTACTGTTTGGCATTTTCTGCTCCCATTTCCTTCTCTCTGTTTAAAATCCTATTTACTTTATGACTAATTCTTTCTCATTGAGCTTTTCTGTGACACTTTTCTTTGACTGGAGGATTTAGGCTGAAAAAAATCACAACAGTGTCATTAAATGAATGGCTGCAAATCCAAATTAAATAAAGAAAAGAGAAAATGATTTAAGAAACAAGCATTGATTTGCTTTGGTTTGTAATGGGCTCAGCTCAGTGGTGTGACATCAGCAGGTTGATGTGGTCATAAATGACTGCATGCATTTGTTGGCACAGGCAGCATTTGTGAGCCATAAGCTGTTCAGAAGAGCCAGTAAAAAGCAGCGCACTCATGTTCCTAGAAAATCACCTTCAGCACTGTTAACATGCCTTTTTACTGCCTTTATCAAAAGGTTTCCTCCATCGGATGTGTGACTTGCCCACTTTAGGCTTTTCTAAACTCAGATTGAATCAGATTGATTTGTAGAGGATACAAACCTTTGAACATAAAAAAACTGAGCATTTCACTGCAACATTGATTTTTCTTTATGACGTAAAAAGAAGAGCTCTTAGTATTTTTATTTGTTTGTGAAAACAGTGACATGCTGTTCTCAAATAAAGCCAGTGAGGAACAGTATTAAATTCTATTCAATTTTATTTAAACAGCCTATTATTACAACACAGTTGTCTCAACAGGCTTGACTAATTGTACAAAACATATAAAATCAGTTATAAAACACAAAAGCTGATTGCTAAACTACACTAAACAGACTACCGGTAAGCTAAACTGGGCATCCCTGTCCTCAGAAACTCCTTCTAAGTAAGGAAAAACTCCTAAAAAAAAAACACATGAAGGAGGAATCCTCTCCCAGGACGGACAAGCGATGTACCAGGACTGTTAAATAAGTATTAGCTTAAAAAAAAAAAAAAAAAAGTATTAGCTTATCTACTCCAGTGGCGGACCGTGCATTACTGGGCCTTTAGTAGTGCTACATCTGAATCACTCAACCCCTCATTGACCATTTTTATGCCTCCAAATAAACTGAATGAACAAAACAGTAAACAAATCTCCGGCTGGGAGACCTGAACCAGAACACTAATGGGGAACTTTCCTGTGTGGAGTTTGCATGTTCTCCCTGTGCATGTGTGGGTTCTCTCCGGGGACTCCGGCTTTCTCCCACCGTCCAAAAACATGCTTCATAGGTGAATTGGTTAATCTAAATTGTCCCTAGGTGTGAATATGAGAGTGAATGGGTGTGTGATTGTGGACACACTACTCTGCGACAGACTGGCGACCTGTCCAGGGTGTCCCCCGCCTTCGCCCACAAGTGGCCAGGATAGGCTCCAGCAGCCCCGTGATCCCAAAAGGGAATAAACGGAAGAAGATGAGACTTAGAAAGGGGTGTATCCAGACTGGAAAATTCCTTTATTCCATGTCGAGACAGCTTGAATTGTTCTGGATTGAGTCTCGAAACTCACGTTCGGTCTGTATTCAGGCTGTCAGCAAGCGGATCATTCTGTTATGGACCAAAGCTTGTAAACAAGACCACGTGACAAAAGATGGATGTATGAACATTTTTTGTATGAACAGTGCTGCCTAACAAGACACAGAAAACCATGTAAAAAGCATTATCTGTTGTTAAAATGAACGTTTTGACAAACAGTTGTTTGATAACACGACAATCTTTGCTTTGTATTTGTCTGCGCCTCATCTGTTGCTTCATTCCTACTTTTCAGATCATTGACTGTAAAAACAATGGACAGCTCAACTCCTCCCTTCTTGTGTCCCCAAATAGGAGGTACGTTTGTATCCTAATACGGGCGCCGCCATATTGAAACCAATTGACAGCAATTGGTCCAACTCGCTCTGAGTCACTGTATCTAAGACACTGATGACAGTAGTTGCTATAGATACGATGACTCAGAGTGACTCGGACCAATCACTGTTGAAGGATTTTAACGTGGCGGCGCCCGAAGCAGTTTGCCTGATGTCATGGGAGCCAGAGGTAAGGTATTTTTTATGGGTGACGCCACACCTCGATTCCTCCATTGTTTTTACAGTCTATGATCCAGCCTGAGGAATCTCAGAGCAAACCAAAGCTCAATCTGATTGAAAACAAACTGGGACAACCTCCAAAAATGGGTCCGAGAGCGGTTTCTGGTCCCCGGGCCAGGGTCAGCTTATGTTTATTCAGACTGAAGATTTGTTTTAGATTTTCGGGGGAAATGCACTCCGAGCAAACCAAATGTGTCCAGTCTGAATACACCCTTAAATTTCTTTACATACGTTTTCCATCATGGGAAAAAAGCCAAAAGAACATGTTAAAAACACACCAAAAAAAACATGTTCATTGGAGCGGGTCTTTAAATCCTCAGTGGGTCTGTTTGACTGGTACAAACCCAGAAACAAATCTGCCAGCAGTGACAGGGATCCATAGACTAGTCGAAGAGTTTCTCAAGCCTCTGTGTCCCTTCAGAAGAAGATTCTCTGTCGTTAACATCACAAACCTACAGGGCATCTGTGTTCACCAAAAAACACGAAAACAAGAAAAATGTCGCGGTGCCCCCAGCCGGCTCCTCCTCCTCATCAGGTCCACCTGCGGACACCAGCTGTGCCTCGTCATCATCATCAGGGACCGGGCTCTTAAGGACAACCAGGACCTGTACTCGACGCTAGTTCGTTGTACTCCACGGTGCTTCTCTGACCGATTCATGTATTGTCTCGCTCTGGTTCTCGCTTCCACGACTAATACCTTGTTTTGTCTATTGCTCAGGATCCCGCTCTCGTCTGGAACACTTGGACTGAACTCACTTCTCGCTGTTTCCTGTCTCGACGTTCCTCTGGCTTCCCTCTGGATCACGGTGTTCGCCCTCAAGAACCTCCAACCATCTTCTACGCATTCTGCTCTGCAAATCCTGTTCTCCCAAATTAAAACTTCTTATACTTACCACCTGTCTGCCGAGTATCCTTCCGGATTCCAGCATCTGGGTCTGCCTCAGCCTGCTAGCCATGACAATTTCTTTTCACAACACAGTTTTATTAGAGGAGTATCCAGCAAACACAATAGCTGCATTTTTCCTATTTCTTTGTAAATTAAGAACTGAAAGGGATCAGTACAGCTATTCCTTTGAAAATCTTGTTAATTCAAACATTCAAATTCAAACAGAATGCCCTTATTTTCTTTAATTCTATAAGAAAATAGAAAATACTTGTTTTTGTTTTATTATTTCAATTTAAGTGGCATGATTGGAACCAAATTGAACATAGTGGTTTTACTGTTAACCAGTTTGACAAATCCTAATACAATCATCTGAAAGCAACTGAACCAAGATGTTGAGGGGTTTGCAATGAAATAAAAACACAGACAAGAAGCAGAAACCCTGCCGTCTCCAGCTGTCCCGATCTGTAAGATTAGTTTTGTTTATTCACTCTCATTTTGAGGTTTTCCTGATCTTTCAAGCTGTTTTCTTCTTGTTTACTTCTGTTTGTGTTTTGGTCGGCTTCTGCTCTCCACACATGTTTTTAATTCTATTGATTGCAGCACTGCTCTCCTCCCACAACACACCTGTTCTCCATTGGTCATCGCTTGCCTCATGCAGCCCGATTTCTGATTGAATTTTTACAGACTGGTTTACCAGATAGACTTTTCAGTGCTGCTCTGAGCAACTTGTTCTCTAACGTGTTTGTTTGTTTTTGCCTGCAATTTTCCCATTAGGCTGAACCTAGGACACACACAGTGACACAGTTCCTGACTTTTTAGCCTAAGTGTGAATGTTTTTCCCTTGAGTTTCTTTCAGACACTCAGGCACTCAACAAAGTGCAGTTAGACAGGAATTCAAAGGTAAGTTAGAGTTTCGACTCAGGTTAAAGTTCTTGCACAGAGTTTAAAGAAAAAAAAAGTTGCAAAGGTCACGGCTATAATTGCATGAATCCCAAAGCGAGTAGAAAAAACAGCAGCTGCACTCATCTTTAACCCTTGTGCTATCTCAGATGACCCCACCCTTACACTGAGGTGTTCTCCCTACCATGACAAAGGTGGATAAAGCTGGAAAGATTTCATGTAATCCATGGACACCAGGGAAGATCACAAATCATTGAAGAAAAAGGTTCAGCACACTGTCTAGTGGGTCTAGATGACCCCACTCCCAATGTTAAAGTGCCTATGATAGCACAAGGGTTAAGTAAGAGTTCTGATTTCTGGATGAAATTCGCCGTTCAACGGGATTCGGCCTGTTGGCAAGCAGGTATAAAAATGGATAAATAACACACACAAAAAAAAATCTATTACAAAAAGAAATTAAACACATTTAAAGCTAAATCTGGAGTTTGAATAGTATTATTAAATCTTTATTTAAATCAACAAATATGAGTTAAATACTGCGACAGACTGGCGACCTGTCCAGGCCGTCCCCTGCCTTTGCCCATATGTGGCTGGGATAGGCTCCAGCAGCCCTGTGACCCCGAAAGGGACAATCAGAAGAAGATGAATGAATAAGAGTTAAGTATTGTTTTATTAAATCACTCGATCAACAATCTTACAAATCAATACCAACTCGGGAAATTTTTTAACACACAAAAATCCCCATAATATAACTACTACAACACATACTATAGAAACAGAAACAGGGTGCAGTAACTTGTACTAAATAAACTTAACCCTTATGCCATCCTAGGCACTTTAACATTGGGAGTGGGGTCATCTAGACCCACTAGACAGTGCTCTGAACCTTTTTTCTTCAATGATTTGTGATTTTCATTGGTGTCTATGGATTACATGAAATCTTTCCACCTTTATACACCTTTGTCATGGTAGGGAGAACACGTCAATGTAAGGGCGGGGTAAACTAAGATAGCACAAGGGTTAAACAAGTATAGTATGAACGCTCACTTTTTACAAAGGGATCTTGCTTAGACACCATCAGATAGTACTTTTGCATCGCAGATCAAATGCTGTTGTATTATCAAAGGTTGGAAGAGTGGCCTCTGAAGCATACAAAGCCAGCATTTATGTACCTTTTTATATTTTTATTTCTTGTGTTATTTAGTTTAAAAAGTTTTTATTTCATTCATTTATCTTCTACCGTTTTGTCAGGGGACATCCTGGACAGGTCACCAGTCTGTCATGGGGCCACCATCACATGTACACTCACATACACACCTAGCGACAATTTAGGTTAAACAATTTACCTATGAAGCATGTTTTTGGACGGTGGGCGGAAGCTGGAGTCCCCAGAGAAAAGCCACGCATGCCCGGGGAGAACATGCAAACTCCACACAGAAAGGTCCCCCATTGGAGTTCTGTTTCAGCCGGGACTTGAAAAAAGGGGCCTTCTTTTTTTGGTTCATCACAGAAGGAAACCAGGAGGGTCTCCGCCACACTGCATTGTACCATTACACATTTCTACCCCTTTGGACTTACCGGTTGTTTCTTGAGCAAGATTTTGGTGGATTTCAAAATCATTTTATGGAGTAGTATTCTTTGTGAGAAATGGGGATTTCAACATGCAAGGTATGATGGGACTGCAATAAAATGAGCTGTGGGATAGTTGTCTGCTAGAGGTCCAAACAGCAAAGTGGAACAGACGTCTCTGTCTTGATGTCTGTGTATAATATATAATGCTTATCTATAGCTGTAAACGTTGTAGATCTCTAACAGATGTGTCGGTGCCCAGTGGGTGGAAAGTACCTGAAACAGCAAGAAATTCTTTTGAAAACGTTAAATGCACTTGAAAAGATAATGGCTCCTTCTTGCTCAGTTTGTTTAACATCTAAAATGCCAAAAAAGGGAAATCCTGCAGGCAAAACGTGAGCAGCAACGAATTTAAAGTTTACTTATACGATGACTTACAAACAAAACTTTAAGTTAACATTCTCTGAGCATGACAGTGAAGGGGAATACTTAGAGGAAGTATTAGCATCAAAAACAGAGAAAAGGCTAATGCTGAAATCTTGGGTGGAGATAACAACTCAAGAAAAAAGGAAAATAATTTAGCTTGCCTCAAATTAAAGGGCTTTTTTAACAAGTTAGCTGTAGAAAACAGCACAACGTTGGTGAATGATTATTGGATGGTGTGGGATCCAACTTCACCTAAGTGCAAACAAAGGAAATGAAGTTTAACCAAATAACCCTTGTGCCATCCTATGGGGTCAAAATGACCATTGACGCGTTCTCCCTACCATGACAAAGGTGGATAAAGGTGGAAAGATTTCATGTAATCCATGGACACCAGTGAAGATCACAAATCATTGAAGAAAAAAGGTTCAGAGTACTGTCTAGTGGGTCTAGATGACCCCACTCCCAATGTCAAAGTGCCTAGGATAGCACAAGGGCTACAGAAGGTGGAAAGATCTTTTACAAATAAAACAGGAAGTCAATGCAAGAAGAAAAATAAGTAAAACTGTATTTATAAACTATATATAATCATTGTAAATTCAAAGCACAAAACCCAAACTAGACCTCTTTACCTAAGTAGACCGTAACACCATTTGTGTTGGTGCACAAATTAAAAGCAGTGTTCCTTCAGGAGGCTCCTATTTTAGCTGGATATTGTCAAGTGACCTATTGTGTGTATGCCAACAGCATGGCTTAGTAATAGAGCATCTTGGGAGCTGCCTCATTTTTGTTCACACTCACAGTTACTCATAGAAAAAATATTTCTGGCAGAACAAAATGAAGAATAGGGGATACATAGACAAATATTGAAGTGGTGAGGTCTGATTACAAAATTATTTCTAAATTACAGTGCATGTGCAGCACAGTTTGAAAAAATCTTAAAGGTCATGGTCTGATCACGGATTCGTGTAGATTCAGCAAGCTGAATGTATTCTTTACATTGTATTCAAAATACCTGTTACTCCCAACATTGTAAGCAACACAGAAAACAGACTAATACCGCTAAAACAAACGTCACTGTGACTAAATTAACTCCCAACCTTGTTAGTAACACGTAAAAAAAAAAATTCAACACAGCTACACGTTAGCCGCCTTACGCAATAATGTCTAAACTTGTTTACAACTCTTAAAAAAACAGAGTGCAGTGACCCTCTCTAAATCATTTTAACATCACTAAGCACAACTTAAGTTAATACAAATATAAGGCTCTCCTGATTTTAAGGGTGCACTTCTGTCCGCCGTCTAGTGCAGAAAGTACGTGGTTTGAATCTTTAGGAAAATAGAACAACTATATATATATATATATAAATTTGTTTGTTGACATGCCACCACCGGTCTTATGGTCTTATGTCAGACTGGACCCATTTGGTTCACTTGAAGCAGTGCTTCTCAATTATTTTTTGCCAGGCCCCTCCTAGGAAAAAGTAAATGTTTCGCCCCCCCCCACACACACACACACTCACACACACTCGGTGACAATATATAGGTTAGTATCTATAAAAAGTGTAAGTATACCTACAATCGTATCCTCCAACATTAACAAATGAAAACAGCAATATAAATCCACCTTCAACAAATATTAACTTTATTTTGCCACAGAAACCCTGTTATTGTCTAAAACCTGTGCCTGAAATAAAAAAATCTGTCAGTCATTATTTAAACAAGAAACATTTTGACCAACTGAACCATTTGATGCTAAGAAAAATAATTCAATCAATAAATAATATTAAATCTAAATTGATCTGAAACATTAACACAGCAGCACCAATAGATTTAACGTTTTTCTGTCTGAAGAAATAGACTTAAAGTCTAGATTTAAAGTAACCTAGAGTCCTTTTTCCAGATAATCAGGAACAAATTTTCAAAGCGGACCCTGGTGCGGGACCAGAAGCCGCTCTCTGACCCATCTTTTGAGGTGGTCTTGATTCATTTCCAATCGGATTGAGTTTCGGTTCGCTCTGAGTTTTTTTAGTCCAAATATGCAAAGTTTAGGACTTGCATCATTTTTCTCTAGTTGCTTTGCCCCGCTCTGGTAATTCCTGGTCAATGACTGAAGCGATCTTTAGTGACTTGGTTTTGTTTACAAGCTTTGGTTGGAAACCTAACTGTCTGGTTTAAAGGTAGTCTGAATGCAGACCAAACACTAGGTTCAGGACTCGGTCCGGGCCAAGGAACATTTCTAGTCTGAATACACCCCTAGTACTGCACGCAGGAGTGTGGAACCTTTGCAGTTTTCTCAAAAGTATAATGTCTGGTTTAAAGGTTCTGTTAACAGGAAACCAAAACCTCCAAGATTTAAATACCAAAGAAGGAAAAAATCCAGAAGGGAGCTTCTTCTTGCTATTAAGTGCGGAAATTTAGAATGCAGTGATCTGAGAAGTTAGGGTCCTCCGTCTCTGCGGTGATCATCTGTCAAGTAGTAAACATAAGAAAGATTAAAGATGAGAAAAAAAATGTGGACATTAATGATGTTGAGGGATATAATCTGTGAAAATAGTGGTTGGGATTTATATACTGTCAAGCTCAGTTTTGAAAGAGAGGAGGTCAGTCCTCAGTCTGCAGATGTGTAATGTTGTGTTATTGACGGCTCTGGTATTAAAACACAGACACTGGTTTACAGTTTTTCTCAGTCGCTTTAGTACAATTCTCAGATCAGAATTGAAGTTTGCAAATACGTGTGTGGATTTCTCAAAACAATTTTTTACAAACAGCAAAACACTATGGATTTCTTGCAAAAGCCTGTAACTTGCTCAAAATCTTTAGTTTATCTCTCAAAACTAACTCTTTATGTCATTGAACATGTCAGTGCCATCAGAATGTCAAGTCCTTGTGTCATTGTCTACGAACAAGACAGTCAAATGACTTAGTCATGTTGTCAATATAACTGTGTACTTTAGAGGGAGGTTCTGTTGTAAACTATGGCTAAAGTTTTGATGACAATTATTGTAAAATGGAAGTTACACCTTTTTTGTTTGATTGCAAGAGACTGGACAAGATTCACATAAACACTTTTATTGTTCATATTATAATTTGCTGACAGACCATGTCATACCAACATAGAAAAAACCCACTGCAAACAGTAACAGAAAGGGGAAAAAAAAGATAGGACAATATTCTCAGTACAGGCAATGCAGTAGGAATTGGTGTGGTCTTCCTACACCTCTTGTCGTTCCTGTATGTTAGGCTAATGCGAGGACACTGATCATTCTAAACAGGACTGTAGATAAAAATAAGGTTAGGTTGGTTCGTTCCCTTCAGTTTCCTGCACACAGAAATCGATGAATAATGACTCAGAGACAGTTACTTATCTTTTGTTGAGGTTTTACTTCGTACAAACACGAAGGGGACAGACAGATGAACATGGTGCATTCAAAAGTCCGAACCAACGAGCTCAGAGATGGGCTTGATATATAAACCCTGTATTTGCATAATCAGAAGATCATCCGATAGACAATGAAATCACACCCAGAGGTTGCTGCTGGAGAGAAGCTCCAAGGTTGCAATGGAGTTATCTCTGAGGCATCACACACACACAGAAAAAGGGAGTATGAGAAGAAACTGTGAGAAAAAAGCTTGGCTGTGCTGTCTTCAAATGTAATATAATTTTGAGATGATAATACATGGTGAATGACGTTTAAACCATAGAAGTAAAAGTTAGTGTAATAAAAAGTAAAAAGGGGTATCTAACTATTCTGTTTCAAATTATTCCTAACAGCCACAAATTCTTATCTACATCACAGCGAACATCCTCTCTTGCAATGCAGCGAAATATAATAATGGATTGGATTTATCTGCGCTTTTCAAGACACCCAAAGCGCTTACATTATGTCCATTATTCATTCACTCCTCATTCATACTTGGTGATGGTAGCTACGGTTGTAGCCACAGCTGCCCTGGGGCAGACTGACAGAGGCGTGGCTGCCATTTCGCGCCTACGGCCCCTCTGACCATCACCGGGATCATTCATACACATTCACACACCAGTGGAGCCACACTGGAGGCAAGGAGGGTGAAGTGTCTTGCCCAAGGACACAACGACATTTTGGCTGGTGGGAGCGGGGATCGAACCGCCAACCCTTCGATCATTGGACGACCCGCTCAACCACCTGAGCCACTGTCGCCCCAGTTGCCCAAGTTGTCACATTATGACAACTTGGTCAACCATTTTGCAGTTAATGACTTATACGATGAACTAATGACTAGGTGTTTTGAGGAGTAAGACTATTGTACAGTGAACTATATAATACATTTTGATCAACATGACATAAACAATCGATAATGTAGCAAAGAGCAGAGAATTGTACATAATCATTTGCATGGATATACCAAAGCAATTGCAGCTTGTTCAAAGAAGTGAGAAACTGCTTATATGATGTGCACAAGTGACATCATGATTTGAAGATTGAACAATAGTTTTGGGAATTTCATTCTGATCTGAGAATTGTACTAAAGCGACTGAGAAAAACTGTAAGAACAGACACAAGGCTTGGGCTGGACGTCATATTGCTGCAGACTTTATTGTGTGAGACATCCCCCCCGTTACCCTTTGCTTGAGTGTTTTTTTCTGCACTCTCAGGACAGCAAGGCCCTGCAGAATGCAAAAAACAAGGGAGGGAGTAATGGAAAACAATGAAGCACAGACAGCAGAAAACATTTTTTCTTTTTTAAAAAACTGTTCTTAGTCCCCATGGAGAAATTTGAGCTCTGCACACCAGACCAGGGGGGCTCATCCAGGTGAGGGTCAGGTGGCTTGCTCAGGACCAATGGCTGCATTTCCAGCAGACACAATCTCTGCTTATCAATACAACGTGGATAATTTTCATAGAAACAAAATATGTCTAAATTGCTTTTTTTTTTAAAGTCCACCTTTGAGAGAGTGATGAAAGCTGAAGTTAGTTGCTGTCAGGTGTCGAGGCCGCCCTCGCACACCTGCCTTAGGTTCCCGCACCTGTTCTACATCTAATTAGTCTGCCTTTATAAGTCTTTCACTCCCTCCGGCCATTGTCGGTTCGTCTGTTCTCTTCTATGGAAAATGCCACTGATTCCTGCTGGTTAAAGCCAAGCCAAGCCAAGCAGCTCAAGACCAAGCTAAGCCAGGTCAAGCTAAGCAGCACCACACCAAGTCTAGCCAAGACAAGCAGCTCAAACCCAAGCCAAGCCTAGCCACTCCAAGCCTAGCAAATCAAGACCTTCCTCAGCCTTTCCAAGCCTAGTCAGACTCCAAAACTAAGCTGTCAAGCCTCGCCTTCTGGATCTTCTGCCAGTTTCAACCCTTTTTTCAATAAATCTGTTTCCAGTCTGTATTTGGGTCCAGCTTATTCAAAACCTGACAGAACGAACAGACCAACAAGGACCCAGCAGGCGCGGACCCCTTGAATCAGACTCTGTCATCCCACGCCACCACCATGGATCGACATGAGCAGATGTTCCACAGCCTTTCAGAAAATCAAAAGACCATCACACAACAGTTAACTCAGCTCCAGACTCTGCTGCAGACTATTTCCGATTTGTCACGCTCAACTGCTTCCGCTGCTCCGCCACCTACGGCTCCTCCAAGTCTTTCATCCCCTGTCCAGGAAGCCTGAATTCCCAATCCGGATCCCTTTTCTGGAACCTCTGATCATTGCAGAGGTTTCCTCCTCCAGTGCACCATGGTTTTTTCACATCCAGCATGTACTCCTCTGATGAAGCTAAGAACGCCTACGTGACCGGGTTGTTAAGTGGCCGGGCTCTGGAGTGGGCCGAAGCATTTTTAGCGAACCGGAGCCCACATCATGATGTGTCCCAGAAGCTGCTGGCTTTATGTCAAGACAAACGCTCCGTGGCTGATTACAAACGCTCCGTGGCTGATTACTCTGTAGACTTCCGCATATTGGGCACGGAAGCAGGATAGGACAGTAAAGCACTTCAGGAAGTATTTTTCAACGGGTCGAATTACTCTATAAAGGATGAACTGTTGCATTATGACAAACCTGTCTCCCTGGATTCTCTCATTTCCCTTTCTATCAGAATCGACAACCGCCTTCGAGAGCGCCGCTCTTCCCGGAACTACAAGTCCCAGCAGTCCTTTCCCAGAACCACGTCACACCAGGAAATGCCCCCCTCGAGTTTTTCAGCCCGCAGCTTCATCTGCATCAACTGAAGAGCCAATGCAGCTGGGGAGGACATGGAGGACACGAGGTGAATGTTTCTATTGTGGCAGCAATGCACATCAGGTGGCGGTCTGTCCTGTGAAACCAAAAGACAGAGCCCTTCAGTGAATATGGGGACACTGGAGGGCGCTCACCCCACCCAGGACTGAATTTATGGTTTCCCTTTCGTCTGGTTTATGGTCCCGTTTGGTGTCTGCTCTCATTGACTCTGGAGCCGAGGGAAACTTTCTTAATGAGAGCCTGGCCCTCGAGGCGGGATTAGAACTCATCCTTTTAGACCCTCCTTTGAGGGCTAGCGCTGCTAATGGGCATCCCCTTGCAGTCATCCAACACCAAACGGCTCCTGTTCTCCTATGTGTTTCTGGCAACCATGTCGAAACCCTGTAGTTTTATGCTTTTCAGGCTACTTCCAGTCAAATAATCTTGGGTCGCCCATGGCTTTGTTTACAAAATCCACACATTGATTGGCAGTCTAACAACATCATGAGTTGGAGCCCCTATTGTCACACCACTTGCTTTCGCTCCGCATACCCTGATCTGCCCAGGTCTTCGCCCTCTCTTGACTCCCCTGATCTGTCTGGCGTTCCCTCCATTTTCCATGACCTTTCAGCAGTCTTTAGTAAACAGAAGGCTTCAGCTCTTCCTCCTCACAGACCTTACGACTGCCCTATTGAGCTTATCCCAGGTGCCACTTTGCAGAGATACCACCTCTATAGCCTCTCGAAACCGGAGCTTCAGGCCATGGAATTGTACATCAAAGAATCCCTGGCAGCTGGCATAATCCGACCATCTTCCTCTCCACTGGCAGCAGGTTTTTTCTTCGTTGAAAAGAAGGACAAAACTCTCCATCCTTGTATTGATTACCGGCAACTCAATACAATTACTGTCAAAAATAAATACCCCCTACCTTTATTAAACTCAGCATTTGAATACCTCCAGGGTGCTTCTGTATTCAGTAAGTTGGACCTCAGGAATGTTTATCACCTGGTGCGAGTACGGGAAGGGGACAATTGGAAGACGGCGTTTAACACCCTGTCGTGGGTCCCGTCCGGGAATGATTGGGCAGAGGCGCCAAGGTGAAAGTATTCTTGCTTTTAATCAAGAACAGAGCACACCAATTGCTCCACAAAGGCTGATCAACATCAGTTTCTTTCCTCCAACACTCCAACTTCTCCACTCAGACTCCCACACTGCCAGCTGTATCTGGTTCTCTTTTAAGTGGTAAGCCCCTCCTCCTGGGCGTTGCTCTCCATCAGTCCAAAGAGAAAATAGGGAGAAGTGTTTACAAAAACATAAATAAACATACAGAAATAAACAGTTTCATTCAAAGAAACATTCTGTGTCGTGTACAGAAAAGTAACAATAATCATCAATAAAAATAAATACAAACAGTGACCGATGCGTCACATGACCCAGGGTGTCCATGACCACTTCCGGGTTACCGGGTTACTTCCTGGTAAACAAACAAACAGACGCTAATGTTAGCGTCGTGTGTGCTTCGTGTGAATGTATGCGCGGGGATTATGAATCGGCAACCTAGTGTGCACCCAGGGCTACCTGCAGAGGGAAAGGGACGGAATGAAAAGGGTAAGGTGATGTAAATGACGTGTTACCGGGTCCGTGCGTGCGCGTCAATGCGCACGTGTGTGAGTGCGAGCGTCTGAATGCGTGTGTGCCTGCAGCGGCAGCTGACGGTTCTACACCGTCACACACCCCCTTGGGTCACTTTGAGTACCTAGTCATGCCCTTTGGCTTGACTAATGCTCCAGCTGTGTTCCAGGCTCTCATTAATGACATCTTAAGAGACTTTCTGAACATTTGCATTCGTCTACTTGGACGACATTCTAATTTATTCCCCTTCTCTTGAGACACACTGTCAGCATGTTCGCTTAGTTCTTCAGAGACTTCTCGAAAACAAACATTTGGTAAAAGCAGAAAAATGTGAATTTCATGTCCCCAGAGTGTCCTTCCTGGGATTCATCATTGAAAAGGGGAGTATGAATATGGACCCAACCAAAGTCGCTGCAATTAAGGACTGGCCCCGACTGACTTCCCGCAAGGATCTGCAACGCTTTCTTGGTTTTGCCAACTTTTACCAGGGCTTCGTGCGCAACTATAGCTGCATCGCTAATCCTCTGACCAATTTAACATCTAGTAAAACCTCATTCCGGTGGAACCAGGAGGCTGAGGATGCCTTTAACCACCTCAAGGACATGTTTACTACTGCTCCTGTTTTAGCTCACACTAATCCCACCCGTCAGTTTGTAGTCGAGGTCGACGCTTCCGATACAGTTGTGGGGGCTGTCCTCTCTCAACGAGCTGATGATGGGAAACTCCATCCTTGTGCCTTTTTCTCCCGTAAGCTTTCAGCCTCTGAGCGAAACTATGACATGGGAAATCGGGAACTGTTGGTCATTAAATTGGCCCTGGAGGAGTGGAGGCACTGGTTGGAGGGGGCCGAACATCCATTCCTGGTATGGACAGACCACAAAAACTTAGAGTATCTCAGTGCTGCTAAAAGACTCAATCCACGTCAAGCTCATTGGGCCCTGTTTTTCAGTCGATTTAACTTTACGGTTTCCTTCCGTCCTGGATCACGTAATCAGAAGCCTGACGCCCTCTCTCGTTTACATACCCCTAATGACCCTGACTTCTCGGCAGCTTCCATTCTTCCTTCCTCATGTGTGGCCTCACTTGAGAAATTGAAGCGGCTATTCAAGGTGCTCTGGTCACCGACCCTAACCCGGGAGGCGGACCGCCCAACCACCAATACGTCCCTGCAGCGGTCCGGCCCCAGGTGTTGACTTGGATTCATGCGTCTTGTTTCTCTTGCCACCCAGGCTTTCACCGCACCCTCTCCCAGATTCAACGCCGTTTCTGGTGGCCCACCATCACTTCAGACACTAGGGCCTTTGTTGCCGCCTGTACAGTTTGTGCCACCAACAAGTCCACACATTGAGCACCCGCTGGTCTTCTCCAGCCCCTACCTATTCCCTCTTGGCCATGGTCTCAGATCACTGTAGACTTTGTCGCTGGTCTCCCTGCTTCTAAAGGAAACACGGTCATACTTACCATTGTCGCCCGTTTTTCCAAAGCAGCACACTTTGTTGCAATGCCTAAACTCCCTACCGCTGCTGAAACTGCCAGTGCTCTTTCTCACCATGTGTTCCGTCTCCACGGCATCCCCTCTGATCGAGGGCCCCAATTCACCTCCCAGGTGTGAAGATATTTCTGTCAAGCTCTAGGAGCTACAGCCAGTTTATCTTCCATCCACAAACCAATGGTCAGATGGAACACACTAACCAAGACTTAGAATCCGCCCTTTGTTGTGTTTGCTCTCAGAATCCCACGACTGGTTTGATTTTCTCGTCTGGGTGGAGTATTCACATAATTCTCTAGTTTCTTCCGCCACGGGCCATTCTCCATTTGAGGCCTCCTTGGGATACCAGCCTCCCCTCTTCCCATCTGAGGAGTAGGATTTGGCGGTTCCGTCTGTTGCGGCCCAAATCCGCCGTTGTCGTAAGATCAAGTCTGCTACCAGACAGTCTCTACTCCATACTTCTCAACGCACTAAGACGGCAACAGACCGATATCGCACCACAGCCCCGGCCTATTCTATTGGCCAGAAAGTTTGGCTTTCTACCAAAGACTTACCCCTACTCACTGAATCGCGGAAACTGTCACCCCGTTATGTTGGCCCTTTTGTGATTGACTCGGTTATTAATCCTGCTTCCGTCAAGCTTCGCCTTCCCCGTTCCCTGAGAGTCCACCCTGTCTTCCACGTCTCCTGTCTCAACCCAGTGGTGTCCAATACGCTGTGCCCGCCAGCCGAGCCCCCTCAGCCCGCCCGGCTTGTGGGTGGCCATCCTGCCTTTTCTGTCCACCGCATCCTGGACGTTCGCCGTGGTTTCCACGATTTGGTTGACTGGGAGGGCTATGGCCCTAAGGAGCGGTCTTGGGTGCCCCGTTCGTTCATCTTGGATGCTGCCCTGGTGCGGGACTTTCGCCATCTGCACCCAGACCGTTTTCGGCCGCTGGGTGGCGTCCCTTGTGGAGGGGGTACTGTCAGGTGTTGAGGCCGCCCTGCCTTAGGTTCCCGCACCTGATCTACATCTAATTAGTCTGCCTTTATAAGTCCTTCACTCCCTCCGGCCATTGTCGGTTCCTCTGTTCTCTTCTATGGGAAAGACCACTGATCCCTGCTGGTTAAAGCCAAGCCAAGCAGCTCAAGACCAAGCAAAGCAAAGCCAAGCCAAGCCAAGCAGCTCAAGACCAAGCAAAGCAAAGCCAAGCCAAGCCAAGCCAAGCAGCTCAAAACCAAGCTAAGCCAGGTCAAGCTAAGCAGCACCACTATCTCACGTACCAGAAGTCGTCTGAGAAAAAGCGACTGACGTTGTTTGTGTTGTTTCACACAATTAGATAAGAAAGAAGAAAAATACCATCTTTACCACGGTTGTATCATTTTATTTCCCTTTGTTTATCCATAACACTTTCAAAGTTGGTCACAGCTAAAGCTAGCGTCTGGTTGTTAGCATCTACTTTGACGTCTTCATTTTCATCACAAAGTCTAAGTTTAACCCGTGTGCTATCCTAGGCACTTTAACATTGGGAGTTGGGTCATCTAGACCCACTAGACAGTGCGCTGAACTTTTTTTCTTCAATGATTTGTGATCTTCACTGGTGTCCATGGATTACATGAAATCTTTCCACCTTTATCCACCTTTGTCATGGTAGGGAGAACATGTCAATGTAAGGGTGGGGTCATCTAAGATAGCACAAGGGTTAAACCAGCCACAAACATTTGACAGAGAATGAAGATTCAATCAAATCAAGTTACCGACCTGCTGAAGATGTTTCTGATCTGAGGAAACTTGTAAAAGGGACATTAAGAGTGAATTAGGCAGGCAGCAAAAAAAACATTAATACACAATGAATTAGGATTTATGTAAAAACAAAATATAATACCGGTCTATGAAAATATCGTCTGACAATAAACATTAAACCTAAAAAAGGTTGGAGACCACTGATCTAAAGCATTCCACTAGACCATTGCAGTGAATTTGTAATGAACAAAGCAGAGTTTACCAACACCAGAGCAGGGTGGTATTCCAGAAAGCAGGTTATGTGAGTTCCCACAGTAGGTTTGAGGCTAAGGAAGCGGATTAACCTCAGCTTTCGGTTCCAAAAACAGAGGTATGTTTCAGGGTATGTCAAGTTGCCATAGCAACTCATGCTCTGAACCTAACCTGGTCTGGAGCAGGTTTAGTTGAAGGTTAGTTTGTTTTCAGAGAGGTGAGGCAGCATGGCGTGTCCATTTAAAGACGATTTAGTGGATGAAGAAGCTCAGATAATACTTTTTCCACCATGAGAGGGTGATAAGTACGTAACCCGTGTCCTGACATTAAGATATTAAAATATATCTTGTTCCCACAGATTAATATCTTGTTCCCACAGATTATTATCTTGTTCGCACAAAATACTATTCCGTTCCCACAAGATAATGATTAACTCGTGCGAACGCAATAATTATTCACGTCATAAGTCATTCACGCGGATATGCTCTCTGTACGCCGGCAAAAGCCGCTTTCAGCGGTAACTTCCGTGTCTCTGTGACCCATATTCGTTCAAAAAAGGAACATGAAAAACAACAATGATCACTTTATTACTGTCTCAATGAATATAAGAAAAATATCAAAAGATTTATGATAACTAGGCTGCTTTGTCATACGACAGCTCCTGCTAGGCTACTACTAGCTCCGCCGCAGAACTCTTTGATGTATGCCGGCATTTGGGCAACTGGCTGGTCGGTTGACAGACAGCTGATATTGTAGTTTAGGGTCAAATAGGAATAATAATATAATTAATTATTGCGTACGAACAAAATAATTATTGCGTTCGAACGAGTTAATCATTTTGAGGGAACGGAAGAGTATCTTGTGGGAAAGGAATAGTATTTCATGCGAACGAGATAATAATCTGTGGGAACCAGATATTAATCTTTGGGAACAAGATATATTTTAATATCTTAATGTCACGACACGGGCTCCGTAGATAAGACCACATATGGATGTTGGAAAGATAAACTTTTTACTTTGATCTAACTTAATTATTTGCTTTAGTTAAGATAAATACATTTTTTAAGTTCAGTCAACTTAAAAATAACACATAGTTATCAGACATTTATTTTACTTTCATTCAAATTAATTCAATTAAGTAGGTACTGTAACATTGGTGCTGCTGTTAGATCGGCACCGCAAGGATTTGTGGGATACCATTCCCTTTGCCTGTCTGGACGGATTTGGGTACAAGTGTAGGTTCTTGTCTAAGTATGTTTAGTTTTAGCTATTTTACTGCGTTTTGCCGAGTTAATTTACCCTGTTGTGTTTAATTCTTTCTGCACCGTGAGTGAGAGGGAGGGAGAGGATGATGAGTTTATTTAGCACCCCCAGATATTGAATTGGTCCTGAAAAATTTGGGCAGATTTTTCCATAGTTTTTAAATTTTCTGAAATCTTCTTTTTGTGGGTTTTTTGAGCTGAAACCACAATTCTTTGTAAAAATAAAAACCAAACAAACCCAAAAATAAATAAATACTAAAAATCAACAAAGCAGCATGCCCTAAATCTCAAAGTTTCATTTTTGGAATTCTAGAAATGAATTCACTTTATACGATATTCAAGTTTTTTGAAAGGGTCTGTTTATTTACTATTTTACTTCACTGTAAAGAAAGAAAACATGGTATCTGTTGAAGATGAACTTTAAACTGTTAGTTGCAGTTTTCTTTTTCAGGCTTCCTGCAGTAAATTTGCTGCTATGCGCCTGACATTGCTTTCTTTCTGCATGACCTACACTGCCATTTTCACTTTAGATGGAAGAGGCTTCCTCCTGGAAACCCAACCACACAATCAATACTTGTTGGTCCTTTTTCTAATTGCACTCCTATAAACTTTAACGTGTAACACATAAACATGTATGCATTGACTCACTGAAAAACAGCACTTTTCCTTTCCCAGTGTCTGTGAGGTATAGTGAACTGACCTTGAATTAAAGCTGAAGTCACTCACTTGTGAAAAGATTGGCAGCCAATTTAGAGACCGTATGTTTTTACTTGTAAAAATTTGCTTTCTCTTTGAAAAGATGGACTTCAGACAGTTCAAAAATGGCTTTGTGACAGTTGTTGAATTGATTGTCAGAAACAGTTGCATCTTTTGGGTAGTGTTAACACAACCTGATCTCTTCCATGTGTGCTTTTGCAGAAGCACCAAGCCTTGGTGATGACATGCTTGTGAAGTAGTTGATTGTAACCCTTGTGCTATCCTAGGCACTTTAACGTTGGGAGTTGGGTCATCTAGACCCACTAGACAGTGCTCTGAACCTTTTTTCTTCAATGATTTGTGATCTTCACTGGTCTCCATGGATTACATGAAATCTTTCCACCTTTATCCACCCTTTGTCATGGTAGGGAGAACACGTCAATGTAAGGGTGGGTCATCTAAGATAGCACAAGGGTTAAGCATTTAGCAGCGCCTATTCCCTTTGTTTTTATGAAAAAAAGGAAGTTTTAGCTTCTTTTTACATAACTTTAATTCATTTTTGTCAAACACTGTGTGTTTTGTACACTAAAGGATATATCATTTGAGAGCGTGTTTTAATCAAATTGTATTTTTAGTGAAGCGACAAAGGTTCCAAGGTAAAACAAAGATGATTGGCATATTTTTGGCAGCGAAAGCCTGTATGATGCACAACAGTGTTTTTTTTAGTGACAGAGATATTGAAGTGAACAGATGTTTTTGTTTGTACATTTACAGAGCTGATACGGCATTGGGACAACAGCTGTGCAATCAATATTAGATTTCAAGTTTTGAAATGGATTTTGACATGGAATACAGTAAACCAGTGGTTCCCAAACTTTTTCTGCAGGGCCCCCCTTTCTGAAGATTAGAATATTTTCGAGCCCCCCCACACTGACACAAACATACAAATCCTTTGTTTCTAAACTCCACCCCGCCCCCCCTGCAATACCTCCGCGCCCCAGTTTGGGAACCACTGCAGTAAACAATGGCTGACCGGTTATAATATTGGTCATCGCAGGGATTAAAACGCAGGATTTTGCTAAAAGACATTCATATCTGCCCAGTAACTTGGAAGTTTTGAAGTCTTACCACAGAGAAAAGTTTTTTAAGCTCACAGCATTTAATGCACACCAATATATTTGGCTTTGGGTGCCTGTGCAACGTTGAGGCACAGAAAGGTTTGGCACAGACATTTTCTCTGGATAATTGAATGCTTTAATGGGGGGGTAAAAGGTAAGTGAGTGTATAATAATGTGCAGCTGAATCCATTCCTAGCTAAGTGGAATGGTGGATTTTATGCAGTGGTGTTATATAAAGCATTGCATGCATTAGTTTCATAGAGGAGATGGTAATTCGTGAGATCATAGTTTCATCTCCCGGAGGCTTGAAAGGCTTCCAAAGCAAGTGAACTCATGCATACCTGTTTGATAATGTTGGTGGAGAGTTCTTCAGGTGAGCGTCTGGAGGAGTTTTCTGCTCATCTACTTCAGCCTCTGGAAGTTACATGATGCTATTTTCGCTTTAATAAAATAAAAAAAAACTAGAAACCCCTTGAAAACATGTGAGATTTACCTGATCTATTTAAAACGCTCAGTTGAATGATGTTTCTGAAGGAGGCAGGAGGTGACAGAGGATCCTCAGGGGAAATGAAGCACGAAACTTAACAATGAATCATCTTTATATTATAGTCACAGTTTGAGTCTTGAGTAACTTGTGTAAATTTTGACATCAACACAGACAAAAATCCCCTTTGACTGCAAGACTGGGACACCTGGCTCATCATATGTAATCCAGTAAACTAACGCCAAAAAGGGCAAAAGCCTCATGGGTTTTCTGCAATCTGGATGATGTGATGTCCTGTTATCTAAAGCTGTGAAAAAAAGTTTAATATTCAACTAAATGTAGCCTTACACTATAAAAATGTGCTGACATTAACAAGAGCTACCATCAGCTGCAGAAACTGTTAAAACCCGTCATATAGTTATGTCAGTTTTTGCGGCGTGCATCCCAAAGCACGGACAGATCCTTAGGGTGTAAAAGCTAAGATCCTCTACAGGACCAAGGTTTTCAGTTATCATAGATCTGGTCTTTCATTTATGTGATATGGATGAACAACAGTAAACGTGTATGTTCCTGCTTGACAGGGAAGAGTTTCAAAGTACGAATATGCCAAATACACCTGAGCAGGTACCTATAGTTGACAAAAGTCAGATGGAATTTTAGGTTAGAAGTTTGGGAGCTTCATACGAAGCTGAGATAAGCTTCATAAGAAGAGAAAACACTTTTTAGAAATAACTCAAACTGGAAAAAAGTTTCTTGATTGAGCTAAAATAAGTATTGAAAACTGCTGTGTTTTGTGAACGCAGCTCATGTCTGAAGTAATATTTCATTTAGTGACAGACCAGCGTTTGCTGTAATCATGTATTTTTTCTCTAACTTTTCTTTCCAGCAATAACAGAAAGTGGCTCGATCCTTAGCTGCTGCTGCATGCTGCTTGATAGAGATCTTCCGTGATTTTCCAAACTCAGCACTCTGACTCTGACCGCAGTCAACACTTTTTGTTGTCAAAAATCCAAGTTCAAAGAAAGATAATCAAACTTGGTTAACATTGTCATTTTTATCCACTGGAAATGTGCACAGAACATACGAGAATCTTTCTTATTTTGCAGAAAACAATTATTAGTGTGATGTCAACTTACAAGGCTTCTGAAAAAGACATACTATTAAAAACGGGAACACAAGAAGAGAAAACTTAAACAATGTGTCAAAATGAATATGGTCCAGTAGTTTCAATGGAAAATCTGCAAAGTCTTTTGCACAAATGCAAAGATCACAGTACAAGTGCGATAAAGGAAGGGGATACTCGTGTTGGAGTTTGAAGAAGGAAAGCAAATATGTCATCTATGTACAATTCTTCAATATATCTGAACTCCTTTTCCTTTTAGATCTAGGACGCTTTCTTCATCATTCCTAGTTTAAATGAGTGATTGTGTGTTATTGGCATCCTCAGTGAAAGGTCAGGTCATTTGAGGGATTTCTTATAGTCCCCTTTACCTTTGATGTGTAAGCTGCTCCTCCTGCTTACATAAAATGGAGCTTATTGACCTTCAGTGCAACTCTGACCTCTAAGCCAACTTCAGGAAGGTGAGTGGAAAAGTAGACAAGCAGGAGCAGTTTTTCAGATCAGCTGTCCTGATCTTTCCCAAATGTTCAAGCCGATGATGGGCCTATTTGGGGGAACCTATCCACTACTCACAATAAGTTAGGAACATTGATATTTTTTAGTACTAAGGCTTCACGTTGGCACAGTGATCAGCGCTCTTGCCTCACAGCAAGAAGGCCCCCATTTCAAGTCCTGGCTGGGGGACATGAACATCAATGGGGGACCTTTCTGTGCGGAGTTAGCATGTTCTACACGTGCATGCGTGGGATTTTCTCTGGGGACTCCGGTTTCCTCCCACCGTCCAAAAACATGCTTCATAAGTGAATTGGCAACTCTAAATTGTCCATAGGTGAATGTAAGTGTGCATGGGTGTGTGATTGTGACCCTAGGACAGACTGTGTCCTGTCCAGGGTGTCCCCTGCCTTTGCCTGCAAGTGGCCGGGATAGGCTCCAGCAGCCCTGTGACCCCGAAAGAAAAAAAAAATAAGATTATAAGATGAAAAAATGAGTACTTTTCCTATTTGGTCTAAATTTTAATGAAGAACTTGAAGGTTAGTGTAGATATTATTAATAATAAATGAGTAGAAACACCATTTTCATCCATCCATCTAACATGGTTGCCGGAGCCGGAGGAAAACCACACGTGGGGTGCACAGGGAGATCATGCAAACGCCACACATAAACGTCCCAGCCGGGATTTGAACCAAGGCCTTGCCACCCTGCTGCCCACCATTTTCTTTAGAATTATAATTATTACCCCAAAAATAAAACAATAGTGAAGATAGCCTTCAATAACAAAAGGTTGACCATGTCAACTTTTGTTTGACGCTGGACAAGAACAACAAAACAATAACTAAACAACCCCCCTTCTCAGATAGAAAAGCTTTGACAAAATATATTGACGTTTTCATCAATGAATAAAAATGAAACGAAAAGTCCCTAGAATAGCACAAGGGTTACATTGATGTTTGTTTTGAAGGTTTGACAGCTTACAAAAAAAAACCTACTCACACTTTTAAAATACTGTAAACTGGAGCTGTTCCTGACAAAAAACTTTGACCATAACAAACACTAAACGTGAGTATTATTTTCACTCATAATGACCAATTTTGTGCTAAAATGAGAAAGAAGTGCTGTAAACATTTCGTAAATGTCGTTAAAGAAGGCTTCCTTTAATTTAATTGTCATTTTAAAGATTTTAACTGAATAGTTTACCTCACATTTATGTATGTGTGCAAAATTAACAAACCCTAGAATTTCACAGACAGTTTTATTTCCCATTCACACTTTCCCTCCTATTTTAACAATATGGCTTCAAGTGCAGCGGCCAGACTGCTGTCTGTTGGAATATTTGGTATTCAGGGCAGGTCAAAGTGCTGTGGTTATAGGTGGTAGTTTAGAAGGTTTTAATCTTATGTTGCTGTTGCATTCCCCTGAAAAATAACCTCACCGCACCTGTCCAGCAGTGTGCTCGGGCTCTTATTGCATATGAAATTCATTTCACATTTATCCTGCTAGCTGCCGTAAGTCACAGTAATTTCAGAAAGCTCTTAGAAAGCTGCCTGAGGTAAACCTAATGTGTTCATGCCTGCAGAATGTGCCCTTGCATTTAAAAGCTTCAAAGCGTTGGGTTTGTGCTCCAGTCTCCGTCAATAGTGACCATAAATGCACTCATTTGTCTTCAAAAACCATTTCAAATAAAAACTTATAATAAACCTTGTATTAGTTATGTAAAACAACAAAAAAAGAAACTGTTGCCAGGAGACTCACATGCTTTATTGTTCCTATTTTTCTAGAATAAGGTTTAATGCTTATTTACCAAGTGGGTTTGTGGTGAAGAATCAGTTGAAACTTTAAAGATGATGATCTTTGAATTTTAGCAATTCTTCTGGAAGATCAAGCATAACATTTCAAAGGCTGTAGTCTGAACTCAGCTGTGTGCTGCTCAATCACCAATATTCCCAGAGCTCCACACAGAGACTCTGCAGTGAAAGAGCACCTGAGTGCAGACTCAGAGTGAAAACCCCGTAAAACTGCATAATCAACTCTGCATTAGTGCGGATCCACACAAACCTACACCGGACAAACATGCGCCGATCCCAGAGGAAGAAGACTACAATCCCAACATTGTTGTGTTGTTTTAGTCTGTTCTGCTTCCTGTTTCAGACATGAGCCCCTTTTTTGCTGCCTGCATCTTTCACCTGGAAAGCCGCTCATGTGTTTCTGTGTTTTCACTCGTGAGCAGAAGATTTTAGGTCATGGTTAGTCTCATTCTAGCGTTCAGTAAAGCTGCCTTGAGACGAATTGAGTCTATTCTTGCAGCAGGCGTGACCTTCCAAGTCCATTATCACAGTTTACCGCTGGTTCTTTATGACTAAAAGCCAGATTTTTCAAAACTATAACTTTAATCACTTTGATTGAGCAGTTCATAACACAGTTTGTGTGATGCTGCAATTTCCTTTTCCTCAAATGCCAAACTTTTCTTTTATGAATCCATTAATTGCTGGGTGAAAATGTTTTAAAAAGAAAAGAGAAAACACACACAGTCAACATTCTTCAGATGAATGGAACTGTCTGAACTTATTGTTAGGAAGACACATTTACTGCTGTGAGGCATAAAGAAACATGAGGAGAAGCATGGAGGATGAAAAAAGAGGACACACAAAAAGAAGAGAAACTAAAAATCTAAAAAGCTGCATGCTGCATTTTAAAAAAACAAAGATGTCTTCCTAAATGTTTTCCCACCATCTCATCAAATCATGTTGAATTTCGATGTCAAGACGTTTTCCTAGCATAGCTTTTATAATGTTCCTTATATAACTGTCTGGTAAAAAAAATAAAAAATTATTTGCATTCCAACTGTCTTCTACCCTCATGCATCAACAGGCACATGAGTTTGATGCAGTTTTTGTTTCAAAGTGGCCAGTGGTCACAAAAATGAACTTCTGCTCCTGATCCAAAGAGCTAAAAATGAGGGGTTAATAATCCAATTAAGTTGAAACAAAACATAATCCTCTTTAGTGCCATTTATTAGCCTTTTACTCAGACTTCTAGCACCCCATTAAGAAAATGTCTGAGGATTACGTTCAGCTTGCATTAGTGCCAAGATTTGTCTCATGTTCAAACAGCCAGAGGCCTATTGTGCCTGCAGATCACACAGACTAACATAGACGGACTCAAATATTATTTGAACTGTCAGAACCTCATAGCCATTTTGGTGATTCTTTTGTTCGTGCTGTTTGTCAGGTGAAGGCTTGAAATGCATATTTTCGTGATCTAAAATTAGGAATCTAAATGTCGCTTGGTTAATTACAGAACAGCAGACGAAGGTGTGTGGCGTGTGTGAAGGTGACCCTCACCTTTGTGCTGTGAGTCCACAGTGATCGGCGTGAAAGATCACAAAGGAAAAACCTGCATCCAAAAGCCAGACAGAAAATTCTTTCAGTATTTGTTCTTTGCATTCATCTTTCAGGGCTTAGCAGGATCTCATCGTTGGCTCAGCTTTTTACATTTTAGAGAAAATAATCAAAGCACTTAGTAAAACAGCTCCAGTCGGGAAATTGTTTTGATGAAAAGCCAGAGCTGTTTTGTTCTTTTGACGACATTTTCGTGGTTCTCCCTGTGTGACTGCACTGTCGCCCTATTAGCAGGGGCAGGGGCAGGGGCCGTCTTTGTCACCAAGGTTCAAGGAAAACCTCGTGGACTGAGCTTTGGGATCGTACTTAAAAAATGAAATTTTTAACACATTACATGAGGAACATAAGACAAAAGTCAATGTGCTGATTTGTTGTGGTGACATTTTTGTGGATTTTTTATCTATAAATCGGGCTGTTCAACCCCATTCATTTCAGGTTATAACCAACGTTATGGTGCAAGATTAGCCAAACATCCAATTATGTACTTTTATTAGAAATAAAATCATCCTTTTTGTTGTTTTCTTAAATGTATTCCAATTAATGTCAGATCTGAGCTGATTTAAACACATCCCTCCTTTGCTGTTTTCTTGGCCTGATCTCCTGCTGACAGATGTTTTCTGCTTCTTTCAGCCCCGTGGAATACAGAGCAGCAACTGCTTTGATTTGATTTCTTCTATAATTTTCCATCTGATCCTTGCTATGTGCAATCACACACATTGTGTGGTCTCAGCAGAAGCTGTAATGAGCACGCATCATTAGATTGGTTGAAACAATTGCCAATAAAAAACATTCATCTTGTTTAGGAACAGCTTTAGAAGAAACAAAGCAAAAAATAAATATATAAAAACCACACAGATGGCAGGAAGCAAATTGACCGTGACAGAGAACTGAATTTATTTTATGTATAATGGTACAGACCCCAGACTTCAGCTAGGCTTAATTGTTATGGGAGAACAATTTAGGGCTTCTTCATTGAAACTGTTCTACATTGGTGACCCTCGTGGATTTTGGGTCCGGCTTCATGGTGAGGCTTCTCATCGACTATCTGTGAAGATGCCCTGTGAGACGCTATTAACCCTTGTGCTATCCTAGGCACTTTAACGTTGGGAGTGGGGTCATCTAGACCCACTAGACAGTGCTCTGAACCTTTTTTCTTCAATGATTTGTGATCTTCACTGCTGTCCATGGATTACATGAAATCTTTCTACCTTTATCCACCTTTGTCATGGTAGGGAGAACACGTCAATGGAAGGGTGGGGTCATCTAAGATAGCACAAGGGATAAGTGGATTTCTTCCTAATGATTTCATAGGAAAAAATATTTGATCACAAATCAAATACATGATTTATAAGTTACATTTAATTAACTTGTTCAAAATCAATAAGACTTGAAATGAGTGTAGGCAATGTTTTTTTGTGTGATTACTGGTCTCTGTGACGAGTCACCTTCATCAGCCACAGCAGAAACCTAACTAAAAGCAAAGCAGGGGAGTTTCTGACACCTGACTACTCATGGTTAGTCATTATTATGGTGAAACATAACATTTCAAGTAAATAACGATAAGTTGTTGTATATTAACCTGCACACATATTACAGGTTGGGAAGAAAATGTGGTCCTGCATCTGTGCTAAAGGTTAAGAGAATCAGGCGTCGCCAGAAAAATCTGGAGGCCTAAGCAATCGTTTGAAAATGCCACAGCAAAGGTCCAGCACAGGAGTCTGCAACCTTCAACCCTTAAAGAGCCACATGTCTGTCACTGACAACAACTCAGCCGGAGCCACGAAGTCTGACTAAAGTTGGACTTTTGTTTTTAGCATGAATAAAACTCAAATAGAAAATAGCCTTTTTTCTAAATATGAAATAGCTTAACTTTTGACAGACTTCATTTCAAAATAAAAGACACCCTGTGTCACATAGAATCATCTCATTGGTGTACTGTCAGTAGTGATTTAAAAAAAATGCTTATTTAATATTTATTTTATTTGTCAGTGAGAAATGTGTAAATTAACAAACTGAAATTAAAGTTTGCATTTTCTTTTTAAATCACAAGGCACATTTAAAATCCTTTAATTTTTTTTTTTTTAAATAGATATATCCGCCATATAATCCAGTGCACCTTAATCCCGGTTGTGCTTGCTGATCTCCACTTTATTTTCTGTAGTACACGGCGGTGGCGCACAAAAATCTTGCAAAATGCTTAAGTTCGACTTATGATACGCACTTTCCTGCAATTGTTCGTAAATGAGCTGAATAAAGTAAGTTAGTTTATCTTTTACATGACTACTCACTGACTTTTTACTTTTCTGTAACAAGAGAGCCTCGATGGGGAGTAAAAGAGCCACATGTGGCTCAAAAGCCTCCGGTTGCAGGCTCCTGCTTTAGCTAGGCGGTGTGTGAGCACCATGTTTGGCAAAAGTCTTAGCCATGTGACTAATAATATCATGCTAAAGCTCAATGACTTGATCCAACTTTATTCACAGTCCAGATGGTCAGACGTGGAGACATTCAAATCCAGCAGCAGCGTTCAGGGAACAAACAGAAAGAATGGAAAGTTGTGCTTCTATGACTTCTAATTAAACTGAAACATGTTTTTCACTTTGTTGTTTGTGGTTTACCGGTTGAGAGCTGGACTCTATTCCAGCTGTCTGCAGGGAGACATAGGCAAACATCTGCACAACAGCAGCAAACAACCGTGTGCACTTACCGGTAGTGTCAGTCCATCTCACCATGTACCTGACCAAACATCAGTTCATCCCTCACTTAAATTTCAATATTGTTTTCGGAACAATTGATGAGCATTTTCAACAATGAGGAATGTGCTTTTTTTTGGCTAAAACCTGACAGACTAAAAAATAATATACTGAATGTTAAATGATCTAACAACTAAGCTACACAATTTGTATAGCTGCTTGCTGCTTTTGCTGCCTTTGTTGGAGTGGAATTGAAGACTTTAATTTAGGACCCCCTGGTGTGTATTTGCTCATTTCCGCTCAGGTTGTGCAGTAGCTGTGTGTTTTCTAATAAAAGCTTTTGCACATCCATACAAAAAGAGCATCTTGGTGTCACTGTCCAGGCCCGGCGTCAGAGTGGCTGTCACTGTCTTGTTTTTGTTTCACACTCACTAAAAATGCCAAAAAATGGCCATTAGATCTCGGCTAAATAAATAAATAACAGCGTGGAATGAACAAGCAGTATTAAAACTACTTCAGCATCAGTGAGGCAAGAGCAGGCAACGAGCACATCAGATTATCGCTGGTTCTTTCGCAGTGTCCACCGCCGCATGGCGGCAGCAGTCGGCTCCACACGACCTCGGAGAGGCAACACCCGAGCTTGTGCGACTCAAAAATGGTCCATCGCACTATTTCTTTAGCTCATGGAACCAAAACAGAGCCTGGTGAGAATATTCAGTACAAAGGGATGCTGCAGACTGTTTCCATGCAGACAGTTTATCACTTTCAGGTTCGATCTCAGTGATTTTGTTTGTCAATTACCAGTTTTTATGTTCTCTATGGCTTAAGGCATGGTTTGAGTTTCCAGCTATAGTACCTTAGAAGACGGCAGCTGAAAAACAAATGAACAACAGACTCTTTATTGACAATTGGCTATTGGGTGTTGTTCGGATGAACGTCTCAGTATCTATGGTCTCAGGAATGGAAAAATTTGTGTTTCAGCCGATAAAAGGATCATCTAAAAATCTACAATGATCTGTGTGGTTTGAGTTGAACTGGCGACCTGTTCAGGATGTACCCTTCCTTGTGCACATTCGCCTCTCTCACCCTGAAATAGAAGAGACAGATACAAAAATGAGTGCTAAATAAACTCTGTTATCTTGTTTATGCTGAAATCTTGTTTATTCTTCCCAGACTGTGCCAAAAAAGCTGTTTACTCAGTCTCTTGTCCATCACCAACACACCCAACAACTGCAGAGTATTTCTGCACTCTGATCTCACTTGATGCCTGAAATGTAAAGACCTTATGGGCAAAAACATTCTCATAAAAATGTAAACGTCTAAGTACTTCTGTAAAAAATCCAGAGGCCAACTCTGAGGGCTTGAAGTGCATTTCAAAGTCATGTAGTCACGACTGAAGGCCTTCATGTGCCCATCAGCATAAACATAAATATACTTTTACAGCCTTTCAACAAAATAATAGAAAATATAAGAACAAATCTGAGGAAGTAATTCAAACGACACAATAAAAGCTGGCGCTGTAGAGGGGTACTCATCTGTTCTCACAGGTAGGTGTAACACTGCGTGTCCCCTTGATGGGTTAGTGGTATGTCCCACCCACAGACACATGTGCGCTGGACTCAGAACGTCTGACGTCAATCGTAGGATTCTGAAAATGAAGCCTAAAGTGGGTCAGGCATAAGAGCTTGACTTTCCTCTGCCCACCTAAACAACATTTTCAAATGATTATAATAATTCACTCTAATAATAAAAATGCATAAATTTAAGCTCTGATAAAGCCAAAGTGCTGGTTTGAAATGAAAAGGACCTCACATTTAACACTATTAACTTTTGGGTGGTAATGCTTTTCGAGTCAGAAAAAAATGAAATGAGACAAAAATTGAAATGATTATGATCTAAGACGGTTGAATAAAAGCTCACAGAATAATTTATGCTTTATAATATAAAATTAGTACAATCTGCTGCTATTCAAACGACAGGTGGAAACATTTCTCACTGTCTGTTCGTGGGCTTTTCTCTTGCCGAAGCGTAGTTTTTGTTTCTTACCAAAAAATTCCAATTACAAATAAGAAACCTGATTGACTGCAGAGTCTTTCTTAAAATTGTCAAACAAGCAAAAATTTATTTTAACCAACTTTCCTCTCTTCTATTTCTATTGTGCATTTGGCTTTGTTAGTATTCACTGTGTCTCTTTCCCTAAAAATGTATGGCACATAGCGAGTATTTCTGCCCCCTCGGCTCATTTCTGCTCACAAAGAATGACTCTGTTCAGAGGCTCTTTTAAGCAGAAAGCAAAGGCAAACGCACAAAGCACCAGTCATTAATTAGCTCACGCTGTTCTTCCCAAAATTTGAACGGCATGACGAAGTAATTGAAATGTTACAGTCGACCTGCACTTAAAAGGGGCAGCTCAAAGTCTTGCGTTTTTCATTTGAGAATTTTGCCGTTTTTTTCTGGGTGAAATGACCTGAAAGCATCTATGCAGCAGCAGCAGCCGTGATGGAAGGTCTGTTATTGCCCTTCCTTCTTCCTCTCAGCTTCGCCGGCTGTGAGGACTGCTCTTTGTTAAAGGAAAAAAGATAATTGCAGTGGACCAATAGGTCCTGCAACAAAAGCCTAAAGCAATGCAGAACAGCTCTGTCCATGTTATGTTCACTAAGAGTAGAGAATAATTTAGTCAATAAATATCTTGTGAGCAGCTAACAGAAATAGGTGGTGCAGTGGCATCATAAAAATGCCAAATTATATGAAATGTATTCACTCAATTTATGACCACTTAAAGGGCGTTTATTTTTTAGAAAAAATTAAGTGTCTGATTCCTTCCATCTGCCGAGGAAAAAACTGTGAATCCAATTTAAAGAGCGAGTGAAAATGCAGGTAAGTTGGGTGAAAATATGTGTAAATCTGGTTTACTTTTAAATGTCTTGCACATTTTGGCCAAATTTCATATTCATAAATGTAAATTCTCTGGTCGAAAACCCTGTTTCATTGTATTCTTTTCTGAGTTAAATCAGTATATTAGTAGTATTCGTAATTCTGAGAAGCAAAAAGCAATCAAAACATTGTCTTTTTATGATTGATTCAACATTTTCTCGTAAAGTTTAACCCCCCCCCCAGCTTATTTCTATTTCTATTCTTGTTTTTTTTTATACATGTGTGTATTTGACATTTGCAATTGTGTTCTTATTGCGTACCTTACAGTGAATCCATGTAAAACGGCATAATGTGCAATAAAGTGTATTTTTTTAAAAAGTTATAAATTGGTTGTATGGGATCAATAAATATGTTAACAGTTCCCATGTCAAGCTGGACTTACATTTTTTTAAGTCCAGCTGATGTCACTCAACCTCCAGACTACACCACCTGGATGAACGAGAACCTTCATCGACAGCCTCCTAAACTGTGGGATATGTTTTACCAAAAAGAACCACAAAGAACAGAATATGAACAATGACCTTTATAACACTATCTAAAGCTACAAACATATAACAACTCTTCAACACATCACAACAATAATGTGAAAGCAGAGACACACCTACTGTCCTTTACAGATTGGGCCTTAGTGCCTTATAACATTTTGAACACATTTTAATAAATTTCAAAATGTTTGCACTCAGAATCTGCCCTTTCCAAGGGGCAGTAACTGTCCACAAGCAATTTATTAATGGCTTATATATATATCACCCCATATTTGGTCACGCTTTAGATTGGGGGGGGGGGGCTGCAAAACACTCAATAAACTGTTAATAAGAAAACTGTTAGTATATTTATTAATCCCATACAAGCAATTCATAAATATCTTGTGAATAGAATTAACAAATGCTGATAAATGTCTTTATAAGCAGCTTAATACCACATTAAACATGTTTGTTTCATAAGTATGTATCATAAGTAGTTTATTAAGGAATATGTTTATGTATTTATAAATAGCTTATTTAGACTTGTAAGTCAGTTGTAAAACATTTACAAATGCTAATAAATGAACTTATAAAACATTACTAGTGCTTGTTAATGTTTTATAAATAGTTTAAGGACTCTGATTATAAAGCATTACCAAAACTTGGTTCTAAATACACGTTTAGGTGAGTAAGTGCAAGTTTATTAGTGCAGCACAGAGTCTGAACCACGGGAACAGACAGAGGCACGAATCCAAACAGATTGGAGTCAGTAATCTGCAGAAGCTCAGGCCTGAGGAGATAACAGAACAAACAAAAGCCAGGAAGGAAGCCGGCTGAATTCAGACGTCCAGGGTGGGAAAAAAATTCCCAAAATCCAAAGAGGAAATTAAGTGAGAGCAAAACTGGAACACCTTGACAGGTTGACAGCAGGCAATGGACAGAGGGAAGTGAAGAGCTTCAATGGTGGAGAGGCAAAAGGTCCAGCAGCAGCACAGTCAGCGCTCCAGAGACAAATGGAACCCTGGAGGTTCAGACAAAAGCTGTGATACTCCTGCAAAGGATTGTGGGTTTAACTAAGGTGGAGAAAGTCAAACTTATGCTTTCTTGAAAGTCTAGTTTTTTGCCCAGCTTGGGGTCACAGAAGGAAGACGCCTTTCTCAGCAGTCATCAGGTAAGAGGAAGTATTCAAGCTGCAATTAAGGAAAACAACTGAGGTGTTGAATTTTTGAGGTTAGAGCCATTCATCCACATTTCCTGAAATTCTCAGGAACTGAACGGGTCTTTTGTCTCCTGGAAAAGGCATTAAATCCTGAAAAATTGTGTGTTTTTTCGAAACAGATGCTCGGCTGGTCGGCCCCACCTGTTCAGCTCCTGCTGGCTGCTTTGAGGACCGGTTAGTGTGAGGACACCGTAGGGGCCTGGGCTCCGCTTTAGAGGCAAGCAGTGCTGTGTTTCAGTCTAAACATGCTCTTCATAAGATCTTATGTTATAAATATCAAAAGAAACAAAGTAAATCAAAGTCTTAAAAGAGGCCTAACCAGTAAAAATAATAAATTCAAGAGGAAAACCACTTTTTCACATGGAGTCATAGCCTTGCTTCAGAACAGGCTTCACCGAATTGTTAGGTCAGGTGGGAACAAATATAGTGAGCGGTATGCGTGTGTTCCTGGTACACTGCAGCAGAAAGAAAGCAGACACAGATGGAGACAAGAGAAGCAAAAAATTAGGTACTAATGTTTTTTAAAGCCATCATATTCTGAAGTATGAAGATCAGGAAATAAGATGTCGAACCGCTGAATTCATGATAAGACCTCCCAGTGGAAAAGGGAAAAGTCTCCACAGCCAGAGATGATAAATTTTAATCGGAGCAGACCAGAAATGGATTCTATCAGATGGTTAGTGGTGAACGACGCCCCGTAGAGTGCATGTCAAATGCACGTCCACTGCAGTCACAGGATTGTACCACACTCTCAGCGAGGTTCACAACACATTTGTTTTTCACATCTGTGAAAATTTCACGTAAAGACCACAACTTTACTTCCAATTTCCATCTGTGCAATATGAGCAAAATGGAGGCAGTGGCTGTGCGACACGGCCGTTGGATGTGAGAAACATTTTCGCATCAGGGACTCAGCTGTCCGGAGCAGGTGTTTTTTTCAGAGACTACGTCCAGAAAACAAACAGATTTTCAAAAATTAATGAAGCAAGACAGATCGTTTCAACAAAGATGCAATCTTCAAAACACAAATGTTCTTGTTTTCCCCCCATTTTTATTAAACATGACATTTTTCTTTCTGGAATATTTCAAGCCCTGCGTGTGAGTGCTTAGATTCTAAAAAGAACTTGAAACAGTGCAAAAGAAAATAATAATTACACCACAGTCCTATACTGGGCTTGGCATGCAAATTATTCATGATCTTTTTCAAAAAGACTAAATTATGAGCAGCTGAAGGCATCTGTGAATTCTGTCTCTCATAGGCGTCAGTCTGCTTAATCCGGATGTTTTTCATTTTAAAAGAAAAAGGGAAACTGTTGTTAATATTTAAAAAAAGCTACAACTTAAAGGCTGTGTTGGAGTTTATTAATAAGATGTTCTGAAGCATCTATTGGCAGAGACACGGGAGAACATGGCTTCATGAAGCAGCAGAGTAGGACAGAGAGATCACAGCAGAAGGACACTGCGTGGACAGCTGTATAGTCCAAACACGAGGGATTATGTGGCTGCTCCCCTGTGATTTCCTCCTGGCAGATCATGTTTTTGGCAGGAGGAAGACTATATGGTGTCTCCAAGGAAACTTATCATTTACAAGCCAGAGAAATGATTGTATGTTCAGCATTCTGAACATACAAACACAGGGGGGATGTTTTTTTTTTTTTCCTTTTTTGCATTCATCCTTCTTTAAAAAGAAAGGAATCTTTTCGTATCACTTCATGGTGCGGAACAGATCATTTAGGGACACTTCAGAGGAGACGGCTACTGATTTATAGAAATGGCTGCTCATGACATCAATCCAGTCAAAATGTCACAAGTCTATAAAGCACAGAGAAATCTGGTGGAACATCTTTTATGAAGCCATCATCCATTTTTAGCTTTCACTCTGCTAATCCATTTCATAGAAAAAAAAAGTCATTTTAGGGGGAAAAAAATCCTCAAATTCACTTTATTGCTTATTGAAATCCTCCTGCAGTGGGCAAATGTCACTGCTCTCCTGAGTTTTATTGGTATATAAATCAGTCGGCATCCTCTGACGACCTCCGACAGTCTCTTACATTCAACCAGGTATCAAAGACTGGAAACTATCAGAGCAGCGATTGTTCCAGACTGAAAGGAAAGCTGGCAAACGGCAAGGTTCTACTTTACATTGTGATAAAAGCAAATTAAGCAGCACATCAGTTAACGTTTCTCACTTTCAGGTTTTATCCACACAATAAGACATAACAGGGATTTTTTATGGCAGGAGACCTCCGGAGAGATGATCAGAGATGTCGAAAAAGCAGAATCAAAACGTGTCCATGTCATGTTCTTAGAACAATTTGGAGCCTACCAATGCTGCACAAAAAAATGCATTTGCGAGTTTCAAATTCAAAAATGCTCTTAAATAGAAATGTTCCACCAGAAGAATATTTGTCCTAATTCCTCTCTGTTGACTCAAACACAACCTATTTGGATGTATAAGGAGAAGACGTAGGTCTGGATGCTAAGCACACATTACCATGCGCAGCAGCACTTGCAGAACAGCAATTCCTGCAGCGCTGGAATATTCAGAGGCTGGCACCTGGAGAAAGCCATCAAAGAACACATATGCCTCACAGCCAGCTTCTGTGAAGTGATCATGTCTCTGAGCAGAGAAGAGGATTCTAGCTTTTTTTCCCAGCCCCCCCTGTAAGGTTTCACTTATATCAACTGCAGTTTAATGGGATTTTATGTTGGCACTCTTTTTACTGCCTGGGCTAGTCTGCTTACACTACTTTTTAATCAAATATAAGCTTTGCTCAGGCATTGTTTTAAATTCAGCTTGCTTAGCACTTAATAAGCTTTTTGCCCTGTTCAGCTGCAAAAACCTTCACTTTCCTAATTTCACAGTCATTTTTCCTGTAAGACATCTGACTTAAACTCGGGTGCACCCAAAGGGACTTTGCTCATAAGGGTAATAAAACAAACAGCTAATGCGGGAAATGTTCCATTAACATATGTTGTGGAGAATACACCTACAGCACGTGCAAAACTACCAGGGAAAAGCATTGTTAAGCTGTTTAAATCTGCATCAAGCATGTGGCTAACAGCCCCATTGCCCGGTTTAACCGATGCTGGTTTGGGAACGAATATCTGCAGAGATAACGTCTGCATTTACAAACAAAGTCACAGGCTTACAAGCTGCTCAAGGCAACCAAACCATATCAGTCATAAATATTTGCTGACAATCACACTCTTGGGATCATGTAATCACTTTTTGGCATGCACTGTTTCATAACAATCCACCTCTAGGTATTTAAACATGCATGGAAAATGCTGTCATAAAAAGAGAAGAAAGAGGAAGAAGAGAAGACTTTTTCACCTGGAAGATGCGGCAAACTTGAGTATGTATTCTATTGATCATAACTTTATTACATAAAAAACAGGAAAGGAGACCACAAGGGTCTGGAAAGATGGCAGGAAGGAGACAGACAGTTGCATCCATGCCAAAAGGATCTCCAAAACAGAGACATGGAAGGCAAAGAAGTAAAATTGCCCATTTCCTGAGTCCTTTGAAAGGCGTCCAAGTCCCTGGAAGCGGCAAGCTGGTTCTGGGAGCAGCAAAGGAAACATTTTCAAGCAGATGTTATCACAGTCTGAAGTGATTTATAACGATGTGGCACTTTCTTTAGAATGTGACAAGAGCAACGCAGGGCCAGAACGAAGCAGAGGGCAAAATAATTAAAGTTCATTTTGGGCACTTTAAGCAGCCGGTAACTCTTTTTTCTTTAAAGTGCAAACCTGTAGCAGGCTGCAAATATGAAATATTATTTCTTACAGGTTTTGTAAAAATGACATAAATCCTTCATTCTAGTAGACACTAAACGTTTCTGTTATTGCATTTTCATCCACTTGTCAAATAAAGCCGTCTTTCATCAAAACATAAGAAGGCCAATCGTGCCTGTAGAGCAAACACATGAATAATTGAACACTCAAAACTCATAAATCATGACAAAAAAACAAATATTATTTCGGTTAACCCAGGTGACCTGTCCTGGGTTTACTCTACTTTCACCTGAAAATAGCTGCCTTAAGCTAGAGGGAGAACTGTGTAGGAAATTGATGGATGGATGAGTAGTTGGATCCAACTATTGTTGATATTCTAGATTCAGTGTTTACAATTGTATCAATAACAGAAATTAACTCAATTGTTATGCTTGTAAAAACATCAAATTTAAGTGATGAATTATGGTTATCCATGTTAAAATTCAACAAAATGACCTTAATGTAATCAGATGATCACGGAATGTTTTAGTGCATATTTTTCTTATTAAATTTGCTAAAATTGCAGAAAACAATTTTAAATTTAGATAGCAGTCGCTGACTACTTTATAGATTAAATAAAGGTAAAAGGGGATCCTCCACATCGGTTATTGACCCTTCTCAGTGAGCGGGGTCGCTGCAGTGGGATCTCCCGGGTCCGACTCTTTTGATCGGATCTGGGGGGGGGGTCCTGTGGTAGTGTTCTCCGTAAACTTTGGTGGGGGGTCACTGATGTGGACATGTCCCCAAAATATCGTTTCTCACTTCAGGACGAAGCCAGGTCTCTACATTCCATCATTTTATCACTCTTTTTATCATGGTGTGCGAATGTGTGTGAATGTGTGTGTGTGTGTGGGGGGGGGGGGGGGTTGTAGGCACTGTTTGTCTTGTAATCTTGTTTTTAAACTTTATTGTATTTTTTGCACAGCACTTTGAGTGACATGTGTTGTTGTAAAAGTGCTATATAAATAAAGGTTGATTTGAAAGGTTGATCCTTCTGGCTCTGGGCTTATGTGACGTGGTCCCTCCAGGAAATGATGCAGAGGAGCCAAGGTGAGGAGGTTCTGTCTTTATTCAGAGCAGTAAAGCACCACAATTGCTCTACGCAGGGCCGCACCAGCGAATGGCGCCTCCGTCACTCCTCATTTCACCACCTGTGGTGCTCCCTTTTGAACGCTAAGCCACGCCTGTTGGGCGTTGCTCTCAATTATTGTCCAGGTGGCACCACAGGTAGTAATTTTAAAACATAAAATACACAAACACAAACAATAAAACACAGTGTGGCCCCCCCTCATCGTCTGACGGTGCCACACCGTCACAGCTGAACAGAAATCGTGGATTCTTCTGGAGAGAATAAAGATTTATTTCCTTTAATTGTGAGGTTGCAACAGTATAAATGAATGGAATACATTAATTTTAAAAATACACTTTGATATGTTCCTTACCTGTGTGAAAAGCCGGCTGCAGTGCTTAAGTATGCTTAAGTGTTTGCAAATGAGAGTCAGGTGTGTGGCATCCACGAACTGTGCGGCGGGGTTGCTGGGAGATGTAGTGCATTCATCTTCCCCACTGGTGACCAGAGGGGAAGACAGAGTTCTGACTTCCGACACTAGCATGGGTAAAGATTATTGGAAGTCTGGTTGTGCTCCTGTGAACCCACCTCCAGCGCCTCTCCATTGAAAGATGAGACCACACAAACTAAACACAATGACGCTCCAGCACTGCAGCTTCACTGCCTCCTATAGGTTATCGACCTTCACACCAACCAGGAAAAAGGAAATCATTTCAACTGAAACAGTCATTTTGCTGGTTGATACTGCAAGCACATTTTAATGCATTGAGGCTATAAGGAGAAAAGAAAAAAAAAAAAAGCAAATTAGACCAAGACACAAAACAAATAAAACCTGTTTGTCTTTTATTTACACCTGAAAAGGACTGATGCTGCACTACAGCAAGTTTTTTTTTATACAACACCAAAGCATATTATTAGATGTTTGAGTTTTATTGTCCCTTAGTGCTGCCATCATGCAGAAATAAATTTTGCTGACTAACATCCAAGACTGGAAATAGAAACAGTTTTGACAAAATTATGTCCTTCGGTCCTCAGTCCTGAAAATGTGTGGATAAATCACCAGAACATTAGTTGGTAGACAAATTACAGGATGTGATGACCTGCCAGAGGCAGTGGAGGGAAGTGAGAGGCATGGTGGGCAAGGTGCTTACAGTGGTGGACAGAATTGTTGGTACCCCTTAGTTAAAGAAAGAAAGGTCCACAATGCTCACTGAAATGACTTGAAATGTTCAAAAGTAACAATAAATTAAAATGTATAGAAAATTAAATAATCAAAATCAGCCATTACTTTTACAACTAGAGTTTTAAAGTGTGGGTGACATGGTCTATTTTAATAAGCCAAAATATAGTAAATAGTCTCTATTTCATGTGCGATTGTTTTAATATTTTTGAAAAAAAGAATAAATGTAGCATAATATAAACAACGAGACGGCGCGACTTCACGCATTCGCGAATTCGCCCCTGTTTGTGGCGTAGCGAAAGGGAAGACAAGGCGAACAACATGGCTAGCACCGATAGCGAAGCACAGAGTGATGCTACCGTCTCTATTAGCGATTTATCATCAGATGAACAGAAAGATGAAGAGGAAAGTTGCGGAGATTATCGCGGTATTGAGTCACTTTTGCAACGTATGATTGAACCCTTTTCATAGTGAGAGAGATATAGCAGAAAATGTAGTAGGTCTAGTGATGCCGATGGCGATAGCCAGCATGAAAGTGCAGCTAGACTCCAGTAAAGTCTAAAATGTATAAAATTAAATTACTCCACTTACCCTAAATATACTCAAAATGTCCCCTTTTGCCTAATCTAAACAAAAAGTAAACACTGGTTTTTCAACCCAATTTACAAAATAAATGTCACAAAATAAAAGTTTGAATGTTACTACTCTTTAGTTAACAAAGTCACTGTATACCATTAACAACTGCAGAACATTAACAGTTTTACCTGTTTGAACCAGTTGAAACAGCACTTTTCTACGTCTTGTGTGGCATCTCACACACAATTCGGATTTACTCTGCAGTACGGCACATAAAAGCAAAAAGAAAAAAAGCGTTGCAGAACTGTTGCTTCTCTTGCAAAACATTGAGTGCGTTGAAATACTCCAGTTGGATCCAAGGACAACAGAAAACACGACTACTTCGCCTCAATGTGATCCATCGTGATGCACACTAGCCTAGCTTAGCAGCCTCAGCTCGACCCGACTCAAGCGCCCGTCCTCTCCGACCCAGAAAAGCGGCTGCGCTTCCAGCTCACCGCCTTTCCTCGACTCAGAAGCCAAGATCCTCCTCCCAACTCTCCGTTCAAAATTCTTCGTTTGTGACTTCTCTCCTGCAGATCTGGAGGGAAAAATCCTTCGCCGTCCACCTTCTTCCTGATCTTTCCCCTTTTCAGCAGCGTTTCTTGTTTTGGGAATTTTATACACAGATACACTTTCACTAGATGTATTGCTACATCCAGCTGCCACACAACGACTTGGCATGTTGATGATTAACGAATTTAAACGAGAAAGCGAAGACTACCTGTTTTGTTTACATGCTGTCCTAAGCAACTTTCGACGCTCCCTCGTTAAATCACAGGTCATATGGGTTCACTTCTAGCCTGCGCTCTATGTGCAGATCCAAATCTCTGATTCCTTGAAAGATGTCTATTTTCATATGCTTGATTTTTTCGACGCAAACTATTGGTATCAATAGAATCAGCGTTTAAAGGGCTTTTTTATTTGACAAAGTTGTTCAAAGCATGGCATCCACACTTTAAATCCAGTTAACAAAAAAAAAAAATTTTAAATTCTGACTTTTAAATCGTTAATTTCTGAAAAGAAAGTCATAAATGTTAATTACGAGATTTTTAATTAAGTAAATTCCCGAGATCAAAACTCTATAAATTTACAAGTTTTATCTCATCATTTGCGACACCAAAATCTAAATCAAATTTACGAGAAAAAAAGTCATAGGTTACCGAGGAAAAATCCCCAAACTTTTCCGTTTATCAGAGCCAAGCTTGAAGATGAATGTGGAACCTTCTTTGTGAAGCTTTTTTTCGGATAGGTTTAAAAAAACAGAAGATCTGACCTTTTGGCGACTCAAATGAGATTATTGTCTGTAAGAGCGGCCATCGAGTGGTTTGGTGTCGGTAAGCTGAGTTTCATCACGTAAAATAAAGGGCTCAGAGACCTGCGTTTGAGTGTCGAAGGGACCGCTGCAGCTTTATTCTCATACTGTTCACAAACCACAAGTTCATTTTGTCTCATTCGTCATGAACCTGTCATCCGAACATCAATGCAGAAGTAAACAGTGTTACATGTCGCCCCCTCCTCCAGATGAAACGTCCCGTTTCAACATAAAACAATAAAGATGAATGAAAATACTCTGTTATATTAGCATTAGAACATTGAAAATGCCAAAAAGGGCTTCTCCTCAGACGGAAGCGTCACACAAACGTGGAGATCTGGTCTTTGGTGAGGGAAGAAAGGATTGAAGTGGACTTTTGCAGGGATACCCATGGCTTCATCAATGGCTGCAGAGATCCTGCAAACCACCCATCAATAGAAATAAAGCATTAATAAATTTTAAATCAAACAAATGAGCTTCCAGACATTTGGAACGTTATCAATAAACATTCAGCTCCTGTTCAATTGAGTTTAGTCGGTCTGCTCTGCTGCTGGGTGGCGTTCACTTGATACTGCTCTGTATGCTCAGTTCCACATTCATCTCATAAATTTAGTTTTTTAAGTAAATTTGAATATTTTTCTTGCTCTTTACTTTTGCAGTGGCCTAAAACTCCGTCATAATTTTTGGGTGTTGATTAGCAATTGTTTAAAAAAACAAGTTCTCAGTCTTTTATGGAGAGTACCATCATTTTGTCCAGCCCTATTTCATTAGTTTGTTTTTAAATAATTCTGTTAATCAACAACTCAAAAGTAATGGCTGATTTTGATTAGTTAATTTTCAATACATTTTAATTTATTGTTACTTTTGAACGATTCAAGTCATATCAGTGAGCATTGTGGACTTTCTTTCTTTAACTGAGGGGTACCAAAGATTTTCTCCACCACTGTATATAGATGATTACATGGATGGATGGATGGATGGATGGATGGATGGATGGATGGATGGAGTGGATGGATGGATGGATGGATGGATGGATGGATGGATGGATGGATGGATGGATGGATGGATGGATGGATGTGCCACAAATATCAAGTAAAACCAGAATAACTGAAAAAAACATGCAGGTTTTGTGGTTTGAAGCATCTTTGCTTTTCATCTTAAACAGGGGGTGTCAAATAAAGGCCTCAAGGAGCGGCCTCCTGTAGTTTTCAGAAACCCTGCCTTATCGGCTGCTTATTACGGACCAGGACGGACAGAGACAGATAGATAGAAGATATAAATTCATAATGGTGATGCAAAGAAAAAAGAATAGAATTAATCAACAAATACATAAATGAAAAAAAAAGCTTTTCTTATGTTTTTAAGGGAAACTTTATTTCCTGGCCTTTCAGACTACAATGTCCTGGAAAATGAAACAGCTGTAGAAAAAAAATTAACAAATAGAAGCTACTTTATTGAAAAAAAGAAGTTAATTTATTTTTAGTAAGAAAAAAGCCTTATAGTTTAAGACATTTTTCACTAACTACTTTTTTCTGCTACCTATTACCTCTACCCAAAATTATGGTTCACATTCATCTGTAAACCACTATTAAATTAAAGAGGGACAATTACTCTTTTGTAGAGCCTCAAAAGTCTGATTACTCAGGATCTGGGCAAGTTGCCAGACTTTGGCTGATTTAGAACTGTTAGAGACAACTTCAATTGGCCTGATGGTTGGTAGGAGCGTACAGAGGAGAGTCTGGCAGTAAGCCCGGACCATCTTATGGAAAAAGCGCCCAACTTCAGAGTAAAAGCATGGTGGGAAATCTGAAGGAGTATCATTTGGTTCCTCTCAGCACAAAAAATGGGTTATGGAACTAAAATCTAGAGAAGTTGATTTTCAGTCTGAAAAATGCCTGCAGAGGTGAGCATTGAACAAGCTGCATGAGTGACTTTTGCTTCAACAAATTACACCCGTTCTAAATCAAAGCATCCTTGGAGTCTACAGGTGGAATACTTTGTTTGTTGATGGGGAATCTGCTTGTTTTACTCAAACTTTGGCTCCTATCAAGTAAAAACCAGAATAACTGAAAAAAAAAAAACATGCAGGTTTGTGGTTTTAACATCTTTTTCCCTTCATCTAAAACAGGGTGTCAAATAAAGGCCTCAAGGGCGCGGCCTCCTGCTCATTTCCAGAAACCCTGCCTCATCTGCTGCGTATTACCTGGATCAGGTGTGTTGCCAATCTACCCGGGCGTCGGCAGGTTGGTGGGAGTGTGTGAGACACACCACCCTCGAGTCTGGATCTAACCGCGGCACCCCCTGATCTAAAAGGCAGAACATCTCTGGACCAGCCACTGCAGTAAACCTCAGGCTCTTTAGTCGGATCTTAATAGCTTGGTGATGAGCAGATCAGATCAAGGGATGTCCGAGGTAGGCTCAGGACCTGGGCATTTAACAAAGGTGTTTTTCTGAGTCTTTGCTGGAGGACTTAAAGAATGAGAAGGATTTGACAGCAGACAGAGCTGACATGTTCAAAAGAAGGGTTTGGAAGTAGTTGTGAAATGTAGTAAATACAACTTAGAAATTTCATTTAAAGACCAACTGTCATGATGCCAACTAGACCTGGCAGACCAGATGGAACCGGAAGAAAACCCGGAGCGGCGTGAGGTAAGTAAGGTATTTAATTTATAAGTCTGATATTTTGTGCAGCAAACCTGAAGGATGGATTCAGATGTGGCCGAATGATGTGATCAGGAATCTTGACTTGGAGGCGGCGTGGCTGGAAGAGGTTCGGCAGAGGAGGAAGATCCTGGAAGTATGAAAGCAGGCAGGATGGGGCGTGGAACCAGAGATGACGACGGTGACCAGGTGAACACTCGTGGTGGAAAAATCCTGTAGGCGAGGCGTAGGAAAAATTAGCGAGAGACAAATAGTCATGAAAAAGAAGATACGAGGTGACCAGACTATGCACCGGTAGAGGAACAACGAACTGGCGTTGAATACTGGCACTGGATCTCATAATGTAGCCTGGAGAAATGATGTTGCCTCACAGAGACACAATGACTGGGGTTTATACCTTAGTTTATTCTGGACCTTGAAAAAGTGTAATTTTCATTTTCCTGTTTTAGGAATTTGTAAGACTCATTTGCAGCGAGAATAGGAAAAAAAAAACCTTTTTATCTTACTTGTAATGCAGCACATCAAAACTTTCCATCTTTATAGTTCCTTTTAGGACATTTAAAGTCTGGTTTTTGCTGGGATTCACATAGCACTACATTTTTATGATAATTCACTTGCATTTCAAAGGCTTCCACGGATAATGAAGCTGCTTAAAGGGTTTGAAGACGAGTTGTCACAAACATAATTAGGATTTTCAGGCTTAACAAAAGACATTTCAAATAAAAGCTTGCATGAAAATGGATTTGACCTCAACTCAGCCTCTCATACTCCTTATTAGCAGATGTCACACGTCTTTGTGGAAAAATATCCGACTGAAACACAGCAACAAACATCCTCAGAACAGCTGTTTAATGTTCCTGAGGAGATGATCAAAGGAAAAACCACTCTGACTGATGATGGTTCATTTGCTAATATAATGAAGACAGTTTTTGTACAAACCACAACACAAAGACGCTACATGTTTGCTATCTGTTATTGGATGACTCTTTTTGCTTTTCTGCTGTAGAAAATAAAAAAATCAACCAGGACAGGTCATGCAGATAAATTTAAAGTCAGAAGTAGGGAGGTCGATCTCTGATTGAAAGGTTGCAGGTTCAGTTCCTGCTCTGCCACTGCATGGCTCTGCTGTCACGTGTGAAGGAATGGGACTGTAATGCGCTTTGCGTCGTGTTAAAGTCCACTCCCATCATCTTGTGGTCTTTTAATTATGATTAGCCAAAATCATAATTAAAACCCAAACAAACTAGGACATTGTTTCTTTAGAAATCTGCCTCTGAGTTGTGGGCGAGACTGTTGGTGGGAAGTAAGCCCGCACTCATTTCCCATCATCCCTTTGTTTCCATGCTCTCCTGCTGGTTTACAGCCTCTAACAACTCCGAATATAACGTTAGCCGTGCAACAAAAATGGGGAGTAACATCGGAGCTATATATAGCTGTACATTTTTGAGCCAGAGCCCAGCTCAAACAAGGAAAAGGAAGATATCCATGGATCTAGTTGTGGATGTATCAGAATGGAGCAGAGCAGGGAACTTGTGGCTCGCCGGTTGTAGTTTGTACGCAACAACTAAACCTTTTATTTTTTCATCTGCTCCTGATTTACCACTATTTAAACAAAGAAATACCCAGAATTGCAATTTTTATCTTAATTTTCTTCATTTATGTCCTCCACCATG